>JAWLRI010000266.1:294185-364179 GCA_034781795.1 Crypturellus tataupa
AGCCTCTCTGGGCAGCCTGTGCCAGGGCTCTGTCACCCTCACAGGAAAGAAGTTCTTCCTCACAGGGAGGTGGAACTTCCCGTGTTTCAGCTTGTACCCGTTACCCCTCGCGTCCTGTCACTGACCACCACGGAAAAGGGCCTGGCCCCATCCTCCCTACAATCACACCTCCTCTCAGCCTTCTTTTCTCCAGACTAAACAGGCCCAGCTCACTTAGTCTTTCCTCATATGGCAAATGCTCCAGTCTCTTAATCATCTTCGTGGGTCTCCGCTGGACCCTCATCCACATCCCTCTTGTACTGAGGAGCCCAGAACTGTACACAAAACTCCTGCTTGTGAGGCTCTTGGGAAAGCAGGTAACAGCTGATGGCAGCAGCTCATGCCACCCACCGGAGGAAGCGGGTTATCAAGGGCATGGTTAAATCTTCTTAGGGACTCTCTCCAGTCTATAAATTGAGCAATTCCACTGGAAGATAAAAAGAAATTAAGAACACAAAGTAAGCACTCATGAAATATAAAGCATGAAATATAAAGCTTGGCAAATAAGTGTTAATTTAATCTTCATGATGAAATGGATCATAATACTATCACACTCCAAAATCTTATTTTTCCACTATCCAGAAAAAGGTGAGACATCCATTATGTATTGGTACTGGGTAACTATTCTATGCTTAGGGGTTTTTTTGTTTGTTTGTTTGTTTGTTTTTACCTAACCAAAAGCCTGCAATATAGACAAACATATTAACTATATCCTGGATATGTCGTTGCCCTTATGTATGGGCACGTCATAGATATGTTCATCCACTTATTTCTATGGTATGGATATAAGATTAGACAGCAGTATTATTCCCATTTTATCGATACAGCACTGAGCAGACACATTGAAAAATAATTATTCCCTTTCTTTTTTAATAACCTGTAAGGGCTGGAAACATCTTCAGTAGAAATTAAATTGTGGAGGATATTAGCTGTCAACTGCTTTCGGTTAAATCTAAGTGTACAAAGTATCTGAAATATTTTTCAATATATTCTCAATAATATCTCCAATACGCATTTTTCTAAAGTGGCTGTAGATTTCACATTCATATTCACCTTTGTGTCCTACTATAGAGCAGCAGGAAAGCTGTAAAGATGGAAAACATCTCTATTATTTATGGGAGTATTTGATACTAACTAGAATAGTTAATGATTTCTTCCATACACAACCCAAATTAGATGAGGAATATGCCTACAGGAGGAAGAAAAAATGTAAATGGCCTTCTAACAGCTATTTATTTTGGTCAAGATAATACCTTAATTTCAGACTCCAAGTGCAGGGATTAATGCAAAAAATATGCATGTTTGCACAGCTAAGGTTAAGATACAGTCCAGAGTAAATGTTTCATCCCCAGGAAAGTGATGGTCCTGAGTACTGCTAGTGACAGCTTTAATGTAAATAGGAGAGGAGCCCAGGTAGCAAAGACTTTCAACTTGGCAGTCAAAGACAGCATATATTTTATTTTAACAAAGAGTCAAAGAGTCTGTTTTCATATAAATGTCACCTTAGTCAAGCAGATTTCTTAACTGGAAGTTTGTTTTTCTAGGCTGCTAGGTGAAGAATAGAGATAAACAAGATCTTTGGATAGCATTAAAAACAATATTTGTGTTAGACTGCCGTTGCCAAGAGTTGAAAATGAATATTGAAAAATAAGTACCTCATATTTCTCTGGGTCATGCTCCACAGTGGATATTTGCATTATGAAATATCCAGAGCCATAGAAAAGAGCATTAGTCATCAGTCATCAGAACTTCATCCAGCACTCATTAGCTGGAGCAAAAACTTCCACTGACTTCAGCACAGAGTGGATCAGGCCCACAATACTCTTGCCCAGACTCTGTATAGTTTATGACAAACATGTTGATATTGGAATAGCACTTCTGACAATGCAAGACATTGCCATGGGACAGATCTGCAGTAATGCCTGCTTCCCAGCCTGGGAGTCCCTGAAAGAAAGAGAAGAGCCACCTGTGACAGGCAAAGGGCTATTTGCAGCACAAAAGGGTAATGGAAAGGAGCCATGGAGACAGCAAGGTATGGGAGAACAGCCAGCAGCACTGGCCTAACCCAGGAGAAGAACTGCTGAGGAAGTTGTTCTGGGCTGCAAGTTAGAAGAGGGGAAAATGGGCAAAGGTTTGGGCAAAGCTTATCCAGAACTGCTGGCAACAAGTGCTGCAGGGTAAAATCTGGACGTGATGGAAGAAGGCAAGAATCTGCTAGGATAGGCATTAAAAGAGGCAGAATAAAGAAGACAGAGTTAGCAGAAGCGAGACAAACTGTTGTGGAGTCATGTCAGAAGATACAGAAAGGAGTCTGCTTGATGGGGGCTGGACTGAAGCAATTCAGTGCTACAGCTTCTAGGACCACATGTTCAATGAGACATATAGAGAGTCATGATCCACTGAAGAGCAAGGGGGCAGGTACTTATGAGAAGGATGGACTGCATAGATTTATAGCAGGCTTATTTATCCTTAAACATGTCTTAGACTGCGGGACTCATCAGGTCCCTCTAGTCAAGGCTTTTAGAGAACTGGGAGCTAAATCACTGCTAGAGAACATTGAAAAATATATGGAGTTGTTATTGTAAAATTGTATAAAAATAAACACATAAAATTGAAAGAGAAATCTCTGCATTATACTGCTTGATTATACACTTTATTGCATCTGTTCTCTCAACTTACAGAACACAATAGCTGTATTTCATTCCTTTTTTTCGAATTAAACTAAAACAGATAAAACCTGGAATCATTGCACAAAGTTAATAGAACATAAAGCTATAACCTGAGGGTGGCTTTAATGTTTTGCATTCTATATTGTTTTTCTGAATCTTTGAATAAATATTTCTCGATACAATAACTTTTAAATTAGATTATATCCAAAAGTATGATGAAATTACAGAACTGCTCTACAGTATTGTTTCCCAAGAGTAACCAAAAAAAAAGTGGCAGAATGTGTTACTGATAAATTCTAGATGTTTGTGCCCAACTGGTCTGTGTGGTTTTTGCAGTGCTGTTTGTCTAATGGAGAAATCTGGTTCTCAGATATTCTGTTCGACTGCACAATATTTTTCAATTAATACATCTGAAAGGCAATGCTACTGAAGCTAATTATTACTTGATTTTATTATTCACATAGTAATATTATAGTAATACCTAAGAATCTCAGATAAGATCAATACTCACTCTCAACTGATGAATGAGTCTTGACTGCCTGAAGAAAGACAGTTTTGAAAATAGGGTGAAAGATAAAGTGATATCCTCTTTTCTCACCTAGGAAACAACAGACAAGAAATTTGACAACAGACAAGTAGAGAAGTTAGGTCTGTTGAGCGTCCATCTTTTTATCCATCCTTTCCTCTCAAATTATTTATCTATTTACTAGCACTGTGAATAAGAACTACCTTTGAATTAGAGTTATAGATTGTGGGTATTTAAGCTTTAATCCAGACCAAAAACGGTTCTTACTCAGTAATATCCCATACTTACTCAATAATCTCTAACTTACTCAGTAATATTCCATACGCTCTCTGTATGTTATAAACCACTTTGTCCACTCAAAAGAAAAGAAAAAAAAAAGTTTTAAAATGATTTGGGAAATGACAAGAATGGATGAGTCCTTGGAAAAAAAAAAAAAGAGATAACTGCTTTGTATGAGCTTAGTAGCTGAAGTAGTGCTAATAAGTTTGTCACTACTGCAATTTGAAAAGAGACCTTTAGAACTAAAAACAACAGCATATGTTAGAAGAAAGACTGTGGTAGTAATCAGTATCTAACATTATGTCTTTTCAGTATCACAGTAGAAAAGACCAACTTTTATTTTCCCTGGCCAATAAAATTTACCGCTTTCTGGCATTCTATCTCTTCATATTAGATCCTAATATCCTGATTAAAACAAAAAAAAAACATGAAAGATATCATATCTATGGCACACATGAGAGAAACAGAATATATAGCTATAGTGAATGACAGACAAAAAAATCTTTTATTCTGCTAGTAGTTCCTGTAAGGATGTGAGAGAGCAGGCAATCACCTAGGAGTGTTTTCATAGCCCACCAAGCATCTCACAGTGACCTGCAGCTCAGGTTATATAATTATCCCTACTCATGGTATTATAAGAACCACAAAGAACTTTTCTCTGTGCCATTTACAAATGTCTATCATATCCCTCTTCAGTTACGCATTTTCCAGCTAAGCAGTCTGAATCTATTTAATCACTTTTTGCTGGATATAGGAGTCCTGTGTCCTTCTTTGTCCTTGTGGTTCTTCTTCAGTTATTTTCTCATTTAACTATAATGCATGAGGCAGAGGGAGTGGGAGAGGAAGATGGAGAGACAGAGACAGAGGGTTGAGGAGGGAAAGGAAGAGATGAGGATAGGATAAGGAGAGGACTTACATGGAATATCAAGATGTAGACAAATCATATGTCTCTAATGACATCTTCAGTTTTGTTCCTAATACTTCATATCATGCAATTTGTTCCTGAGTGATACTAATGATTGATTGGAGATTTCCATGCAATTCACTAGAATTACTGCAAGATCTCTTTCTGTGGAAACATAGCTAGTTTTGAGCCTGTCATCAAATACACACAGTTTAGGTTATTCTTCTCTTTGCTCACTCCATCACATTACTCTTCACTTATTAATATGACATTACTACTGTCGCAGCATGTTTCAGTGATTAACATTAGATTTTATATACTACTCTGACTCACCATCATGGCATAGTTCTGCATTTCACAGTTGGATTTCGTTTACTACTAGTGCAGTTGTACTTACTACTCCATCAGCAAACTCCTTTTTCTGTGGTTCTGGGAACACTGTCGCTGGCTGCTCAGCCTAATGTGCCATATGGAAGGGGACTGAAGCCACACTTCGGGCCTGTGCTAAAGCACTAACGCAAATGAGTAAGAAATGGGCGTTTCTAGGACTGAATCCCTCACTGGGGAACTTGAGGCAGGGGGATGCATTCCTTGTTGGACATGACACCAATGTATGTTTACTTGTAAGTGAACTTGTTTGGCAATTTGGGCAAAAGACATAGAAAAGGACGTGTTGCCACGGAAGAAGGATGACAAATGATAATCTGAAAACTATACATCTTGTGGAAAACAAAACAAAACAAAAACGTGTTTTTCTAGTTCAATGAGGGACTAAAGAAAAAACTGCTTTATCATGTTTCAGCCTGGGTTTCCTCCTCTTCAAAGCAGTCACTGTTCATCCTTGAACAGCACAGGTAGAGGCCTCAGATAGCAAAGACACGGCAGCCTTTATCTGAAATGTCCCTTAACAGCATTGTTTTAATTGCCAGAATTCTCTAAAGTTTTGTACTGAGCTGCAGACAAGAGCTGATGTTTGAAGGCATTTAGACTACTTCTAAGGAGTAAGTTCCTTCCATTGCATTACTGGAATTTTTTTGCATTTTATCAGGAGCCTCTTAGAGTCTAGAATGATAAAACAAAACAAAAGCAGAGCAAAATGCTTAGCATGAAATGCAATGCTCAACACAGGAACAGGTTGAGACCATCTGCTTTTGCAAATGAAGATAAACCACACAGGTTCTTTTGGCTGTAGCAAGTGGCTCAGAGGAGGGTAGGAAATAAGATGTTGTAGTGGCAAGGGTTAACCATGGTTGAACAAAATTATTTAAAACTGAATTAAATATGATGGTTTCTCTGAAAGAAGGGGGAAGTGGTTCTATAGTGAAAAGGCAATCTAATAGAGACCAAAGAGTTATAAAATTAAAAAAAAAAAAAAGTTTAATAAAGTAGTAACTTAGTCTAGCTGTTTAGATCCAGAGATAAATTTTTAACTCTTGTATTACTGCTTTCTATTAAAATGCAAATAATGAGAGGGCTTATAATAAACTACAAAAAAATATAATAGATAGAGCCAACAGCTCCAACTAGAGGAAAATTGTTGGACAGCATTTCGCTATAAGTACTTGTTCTCATTCTTTGCACACTTGTTAAACTCAGTAGTTCAAGCTCAAGTTTTAGGCCAGATATCTGTCTCAGAATTCCTGTAGAGAGCCATAGCTAAAATAGTTCAGGTGCTGAAACAAATGACCCTGGGGAAAATATATTAAAAAAAAAAAAACTGGCCTGTGAACTTTGAAAAAAAAAAAAAAAAAAAAAAAAAAAAATTGAAAGAGACAATGTTGGGTGGACCCAAGCCTAATTCCTGCAAGAAGCTGAGAAATACAGTGAATGAAACAGAAAACTACAAAAAGTCCACACATCTACATTTAAGAAATTACTGAGAAGGACTATATTTAGTGCTTGCTTTTTCCTGCTAAGTTCTATGCCATATTGAGAACATACATTTAGGTAGGATGGTGAATGCCATGCGGGGATGCCTAAGTTAGCTCATAGGTTAGTGTTTAGCCACAACACATGCAGTGCTGTGCTAACACACCAGCCTGAGCCCTGGAAACAAGGAGTCTCTGTTAACATGGAGTTTCGCAGGGACTAACAGAGCCTCCTTATCCCTTCTCAGGGAGCTGGTTAGGCTAAACAAATGTGTTGATTCCTGGACCAGACTGATTTGAGTGTCTCTATATGTCTTAGGGACATGGTTTAGCAGGCGTGAAGATGAAGAGTTTACGGTTTGACTTGATGATCTTGAAGGTCTTTTCCAGTCATAATGATCCAATGATTCTATGATTCTGTATGTGTTCTTACAGCCTAGAAAGAGAGATAAGTTGTATAAGGCATAGATATTTGACGTGGAAAAGCCTAACCTAGATTTTAAGAAGTTTTGACTAATCCTAACTTGAGTTGATTGCAAATGGAGTTGCATCATGAATAGGTGATATTCTATGCTCCTGTACTCTTTAAATTATAACTCAAGTGCATTAGATAATCCTCTCAAATATTCCATACTCCAAAGAAAGAGAAGCTCATCAATCTGAAGTGTATGACAGTTCTTCAGAGGACAGTTTTCTACCTGTCTTCACTGATGTCATTTAATAAGATCAGAATGTTCCTGTCTTCTCTGAAGGTAGGCATCCTATCTTAAATATCTTAAATATCTATTATTTAGTTCAATAGTTCAGTAACATATCTTCACATGAAAAGTGAAAGCAGATATACCTCTATAGACTGATGTAACAATTATTCCCTCTTCATATTAAACTTTGTTTACATGTGTGTAAAGGTTTCAATTCAAACTCAGAATACTTTAGTTACTGCACAATTATTTATCTGTCTATCTATTTATTTATTTTCCTCCAGATCTGCAGGTATTTCGATCTTCCTTACTTTCTAAGATTTCCGCATGCCAGTTAATTACTAGTCTAGGTAGCATCTCCTTACATAGAATGACAGAATGGTTGAGGTAGGCAGGGACTTCTGGAAGTGCTGAGGAGAATCCATTAACCACCACCTATGCAGATGTTACTGTATTCTCTGTGAGCACTATATTGTCACCTATAAATAGATGACATTGAAAAACTCTGGTGTTCTACTTATATCACAGTAATTGCACTTTTTATTGACCTGCACATCTTCTAAGAGCCCTAATTTCTTGCAGACTCCACAATATTTATCACAGAATTGGCAACATTGAATTTCATGAGCCTGTTTCCCAGAACATAACCACTCAACCTTTGATGAAGGTCCAAGTTGTACTTTCTGTTTGACCCTCAGCCTCTTGCCACACAGATTTCATGAGGATGTTGCAACAGTAACATCTCCAGTATCTTTCTCTTACTAAATCCATTTGTTCTCAATTTGAGGGCATCAGTGGACACAGAAAAATTCTTCAGTCACCAGTAGTGACTGTTATTCTGTACAGTTTTCAAAATCCCAAGAAACACTTTATCTGGTGGTGTAACAGGAGCCTTTTGGTTGTACAACAAGTACATTTCAATCTCATAATTATCAGTTAATATTACATATTGTCTTTTATAGCAATACACAAGTAAAAAATAGTTCTGTCAAACAGCCAGGCTTTTGTCTTTTTTGTGTATGTGTTTTTTTCTCTCTTCTTTTTTTCTCTCAATCTCTCTTTTTTTTTCCTCTAGGAGTATGCTACAGTCTGATTTCTGCAGGCTGTAGCTTTAATTTGACTTCCAGGAGGTCTCCAAGTCACTCACTGGCTGAAGTTCTCATCAGCATCACTGATTGTTGTGTCTTTTTGTCTTTCAGTAATTGAGCATAAGGGGAAACTATAAAGATATTGTCAGATAATTGTCTTTATTAATTTCACAAAGTTTATTTTCTAAGTGCTCTACTTCTCCAAGCAGGTCTCATGGCTTTTTCAACTAAAAAAAAAAAAGTGAAAGCCTGCTAAAGAACTTCCAAACTTTTTAAAGGAATACTATCAAGTTTCTTGAGAATTCTTTTTCTATTCCCTGAAAAAATGGTCTGCTTAGGAGCCTGTTCCTGCTAGCAGCTCAGTATACTCAGCTCTGGACAAACCAAGGAGGCTTCTTTTTTATCCCAGGATACTCATGTTTAAACAAACACAGCTGAAAATATTCATGTAAATAACTTTAAAGGTGGTTAGAAAAATGTATTTTTTTCCACACAATTTCACTTTAGAACCTTGTACAAAGGTTGCATAGTCTATTTTGGGAGCTGATATTACAACTTTTGGCTCAACTAAGGAAGAAAATACAGTCTTAAAATTGTTACTGTGAGAGAAGATCTGCCTAAGATTTGCTTTGCTACATATATAATCAAATATTACTGCATTAGAAATCAAAAGGCTTTCAGAAAACTGAATTCCCTATATACTTGGAAGACTAAACCTACTTGGATCAGGAAGGAAGCAGACTTTGTGATATCACTGTAGTGTTTCTAGGAAAGAAAGATGAGTCATGCAGCTTGACCAAATATAGTATTACTGTAGGGAAGCTAGCCTTTAATTGACTTTTTTTTTCTTTCTCTGCAGCAAACAGGCTCAGGTTTCTCTTGTAAAAAATCTGAGAAAACAAATAGCAGGCATAGTCTATAGAATAGAAAATATACATTTCAAACCTCAGATCGGAAAATCAGTTATATCCATGCATAATTTTAAACAGTCAAATCCCATTAGAAACGTAAAAGATTTCAGGGAACTTGTCTTCCTTGAATCTATGGGACTACTCTTCCATCTGCTTCAGTACTTTTCTGCTACAAAGATCATGCTACCTTTCTGTAGGTTTTTTTTTTTTTTTTTTTTTTTTTTTTTTTTTTATGCTTGGGATGAGAATATGTAAGAGAATTGAGATGGAAAAAACAGAATGTAATACAGTCTCACATAGATTTTTTTTTCCTGTGTCAATATTCAGTTTTTAACTTCCATTCTCCTTAGAAATATAAGCAACAACAAAGAGAAGGACTTAAAAAAATTACCTTGATTACATCCCCATTTAAGCAATTTTTACATCAGTGCAGTGCATTATTGATTATCTTGATTATACTGATATAAAGCAGAGAAGAATTGGGACAAGCTATTCTAAGATCTTGTAGAAGTAGATCCATTCATTTTAGCTTAGTACTTTCATTTAAAAACAACACCAAGTAAGTGACTCATCAAATTAAGCTGGTTTATAATACAGGCTGGTTTTAAACATTTGTTTGCTAATGGTTCACAAAGACTGAACCACCAAAGACAGACTAACAGGCTAAAAATGTTAGAACATATTGTGTATATATGTTGGATAAGCTGTATATACTTATTTAAAGAGAAGGTTTTGACTCATTCTTTTATTCTAAATCTTTTAACTCAGCTTCATATAATAAAGTATATTTTTGGGGAAAACATTTCTAAATACAATCACAAAATGTAACTGAATTATACATTAAAGAAAAGTATAGCTATGAGATTCTTAGCTGATGAAAATTGCTATGGATTCACTCACCCTCTTCTTCATGAATTCAGATGTGGATTGGCTATCATAGGTGGTGAAAATATAAAGACTTATATGTGTAAACTATTTTATTAGTGGTATTAATACTGCAGGAGCTCTCCCTGTTAAAAACAGTTACTCTAAGGATATTAACACCACTATTTTGTCTGAGCAACATATTGTTTCCTTCCCCTCGGAACTAGAACATCCTTAAAGAAAAGCTGTAAAAATAATCTATTCTTTTATAGAAGGGAAGCAATTAAATATAAACATTTCACAAACATCTCACAAATTTACATAGTATTGCTTCACACTTAACAAAAGAATGAAGGAAAACATTGCTGAAAATATATTTTTGCTGAAAAACTATAGCTTTAAGGAGTCCTGCTAAAACTTTAGAATAACGGGATTTCCATTTGACTTGTCAGCAGTAAAACAAGGCAAGTGAAAAAAAAAGCTGTGTTCTAAAGAATACTTTTCTAGAACATGAAAATCAGAAGATACACTTACTTCTCAAAGCATGCTTATTTAGGTGGTCTTAATCTTCAAATGCATATAATAAGACAATAGCTGACACACAGAACAGACTTTTTTTTTCTTTTTTCCAGAGGAAGGGACCTAACCATCACATACACAGATTATTTTATGGTACTCATTTAAAAATATCAAGTTACAATTGAGCCAGACTATAAGCCATGTCTTTTTCTTATTGCATTTCCTTTCTAGAGTTTTCCTTTTCTCCTAGTAGCGGGATTTTTTCATAATTTACTGATGATAGAGTAAAGCTACCTAGTGAGACTGCAGGAGCGCTGCACTCCACACAGACAACCCTGATCTCAGTGAAGGGGAAGTTCTCACTGTAGTCTTGACTTTACACAGGATCTGCTTCTTTCTCTGCAAACACTAATCTCATATATGTGTGATACTGAGGTTGCAGCTAAGGTGTTATATCAAAGTAGGAGGGTGTTTAATATCCTGCAAGCAGTGTCATCTTATCAGCTGAAGGCAGAAGAAAGTGTCAGACTACAAGCAGAAGTCTTGCAATTCTTATGATTTGTGGGCTGCTATATTTAGCCCAATATTGTCCATTTGAAACCATGATTATACACTTAATGTATTTCCCTAGCCTCTCTATCACCACCTTCTTTCAGAATAAGGAAAGAACTACACAATGAAAATGTAGGAAATGGGATTTTGTGAACGCAACAGAACATTGCATTAGATATTGTATTGACCAGTTCTATCATCTGATTATAAAAAATGTTCACATTATTCCCACTGTTGCCTCATAGCTAAAAAGCAAAGCAGAATTCTCCTCACTTCTCTCTAATATAATGATGTAAATCACATTCTCCTAGGACGATGTGTGGTGCTTATTGTGCATGTTCCTCTGAGAAGAGAATTGTATCTATCTTGCATTGTGCGTTCTGCTTGTTTTAATCTCCTAAGAATACAAAAGGGTAAAAAAAAATGTAGCTTTCTATTGATTTCAGTGAGAGACAACATAATTACCTGAAGATAGGACTCAGCTGTTTGTCTTTGAAAAACTGAAGCTTTGGAAAGTGCTTAACAATTCCAGTCCTCCGATTTTTCTGGCCAGCTTTATTGCTGTTAGCAAAAGAACCGTGCTGTGACATGATAATGTCTAGTGCAGGTGCCTGAATAGAGGGTGTATCAGAGCTCAGAGCATCAAAGTTGCATCCTACCGAGGTATTATTTCTGGAGTGCCAATGAAGCTGAAAGCTCCGGAGGAATTTAGAAGTGGGCCACTACAGAAGATTGATCAAAAGGATTCTGATATCCAGCAATTGCTTCTAATTGGATCTTTATGGCACTTACGGTGATAATCCTTTCAGAATCTTGCTTTCAGAAAGCAACATGTAGAAAATTTCAAATGCTGTAGAGCTAGAGTATCAGTAATTAAAATCAGACTGGCATTTGTTGTATGCCTTGGAGATGACTGAGTCCCTGGATGCTCAAAAAGGTCCTTTTGTCACTATCAAATAATACCTGAGTTTGGAAGATCCTACCTTCCCTATTTTCAGGCTTCATCCCACTATTCGTATTTTGGCAAAGCCTATTCTTATGTGCAGGAATACTGTGAAGTATTCAGTTCACGTTTCTGTCAGTGCAGTTATTCTAAGGGCTCACAGAATAAAAAGGGAGACCTTTAATTTAAAGCTTCCTCAACAGTGGGTCAAAACAGATAGCAGGTTAGAGCAGGGACGTGCGTTAGGACTGCTACTTTCAGATAGCAAGAGCACTATCAAAGTTGTCCACCCTGCCAGGGAGAAGATTGACATGACAGTTAGAGGCACATATTAATTAGCTGAAATCAGAGTGCTTATTCTTATGCAAATTACAGATTGTGAGCACAAGAAACAAACTCTGACTAACATCTGTCATATAACACCTACAAAAGATTTCTGCTTTCGTGTCTCAAGGCTGTCTTGGATTAGCCATAAATCGTATTTTGACAGGGTTTAATAAAATACAAATTATGGAACTAGTGAGTCATTCTCAGTATTTCCATCAAACAAATTTGAATGGATGTACATTTTAGCTGAGCTGTAAACAGATTAAATTGCAAATCTAATCCTCTGAACTTTTGTAGCTTTTCAGATTTTGTAGGAATACAATCTTGCATTCAGAATCCATTGCTAAAGTAATACTGAGCATAACTGCGTAACGTATTTGTTAGGAGACAGGATTAGGAGGATTTACCCAGCATTACATCAGATACCGTGTGCGATTTAGATGTGTGCACATAAGCAGTTTTTTGTTACTTTTATTAACCAGAAAAGTGCTATAAACAAATGGAGTCGTAGAGTTCTTCGACCCCTTTGCAGGAGGCTCAGGTACCTCCTGCTGAACTGCAGGGTAGCCAGGCCAGGAGCTCTAGCACCCGTGGTGCCTCCCTCAGACCCGACTTGTCCATGGCATGTTGCTGCTCCAGAGGGATAACCTGGCTCTCCTCCTCCCTGCTGTCCACATTTTTAAAGGGAAGCCTTAGAGCAAGGACACTCCACAGTTTTGGCACCTCATCTAAGTAAAAGTATTTTATTCTTGCCCAAATAAAAATTCTATCTCACAGAATTGATTTTGCTGTCAAAGGCGTGATCAAATTTTTTGCAGCAAAATATTAGGGAAATAAAATGTGAAACCTTGAGGGGAAAAGAAAAAGAAAGTTCATATCTCCTTGTCAAACATTTTGATGAAAAACCTCTAAAGGGAAACTTTTTTTTACAAAAATAGTTGTCTGCTTCTGAGAGGGTCTACTAAATGAATCTTATCTTGACTTTCTGTCTTTTCTTTATGCTTAGTCTCTTTTGGCATACCTCATACATACTGCCAATGTGGTTTAAGTGCAAAAGAAATGAGAAGGGAAAAAATAAGGATAATCCAACTAAATGGTCTATAAAGATTACTTATATTAGAAATTTCCTTAGCACCTTAAATAGTCTCCTGAAAACTGAAGAAGAGCACAGAGTCAAATACCTTAACAGATCTATGTACACATATAGTTGCAAATATGAACGATGTTCAATGACTTCTGTTCTTCTTCACTTATTATAGGCTGTAGCCTAATCTTTGAGGGTTAACCTGATCCCTTTTTATAGGGAGAGTTTGCTGGATATGTACAAAACTGAGAAAGCTGTTGGTATAATGGTCTTATCTTTAAAGTCAAAGACTGACTGGTACACGTGATTTATCACATATTTCAAGAAATAAGGGGTATGCCTAGGATGTAGTTTACATGCACATCTACAGTACTCAGCCTGACTACTCTGAACAGGAAATGTGCTTCATTTCACAGAACCAACATGGGAAGGAATTTTTGTTTTACCATCTTTTTTTTCATTGACTCTGATGAGCTTCTTAGCTGACTAAACATCTGACTTTGTTTTAACCTCTTGAATGAAATCGGTATATCCATAAAAATCTGAGTGATTCTAAATCCCAAACTGTCATTACTAAATAAGGTTTACTTGAAAGATATGTAAAAAAATCTCAAATATTTATCTTTTATAGTTATGCTTCAAACTACGAAATATTTACAGAATGAATCATTCTCATTTTATATTTCTTTCTGAAAAGCATTTTTTAAAATTTCTTAAACAATGCATAAATAACAGTCTCTCTTTTAAAAAAAAAAAAAAAAACAAATTCAATCCAGGCCTGGAAGTGGTGAAGTATTGTAGAAAGAAAATCTGTGCTTGTTCTTAAGAGAGAAAGAAAAATATGGCCCTACAGCTATTACTTATATTTTGGGCCTTGCTGCCATTGTATTTATTTTGTTTTACAGAAGAGAGAAACATAATAAAACTGTATTAGAAAAAGCTGTCGAAGAACATAACTTTGCTGCTTTGGGATAAATGAGTAATAGCCACATAACTGTCATCATACAATCACTTTTAGACCTTCTTTCGTGGCATACAGCTGTGGTTTTGGGCAATGCAATTAATTAGAGGGTGAAATCAAAGCCATGTATCTTTCTTCTCTTGTGAGATCTCTGCTCTCTGTCTTTATGTGGTTATTGTGCTCTTCTAAGTATATTAGATGTAATTAAACTGCATCTTTCCAAGTAGTGTTCCCATATTCCTTTCTTTGTGTCAAATAATACATGAACAAAGAAAAATGTATTAATAAGTAAAAGGAATTAGTGTCACTTGTAGATAAGAAGGAGAAGTCCTTAAGGAACAGTTGCTCTGCATGGTGTACAGTGCAGCCATTAAGAGCGTTGGAGTTCTAGGAAAAGAAAGATACAGTCAGACAACTCCCTGTTATTTGGGAGCAGATTAAATGAAGGGGTGTGAAGTCCAAAATAGCTTATTTTAGATCCATACAAGTGTGAAAATATTGATAGTTCTAATGTTTATATTTAAAAGAAAATCAATACATAAATCTATGTTTTTATGTTATTCTGTTTTTATGATAGTGTGGTTTTATTGAATTCACAGACTTAATTGATTCTTACAAGTCTGAAGCTAAATTGTACACTTGATATTCTAACTCTAAAATGACCTTCTACATATTCTATGAACGTGACCAAGAAGAGTGAAAAATATTATTCCAGGAACAGGATGAACAAAGGATAATTAATGATGTAACTGGATGTATCTGCTGATACACATTTTACCACAAATACAAAAAAAGCCCTGAAAAAGGTTGAACAAAAATCCTAGAAATATGTGCCCCACGGTCAAATCAAGTTTGATTTTCCTGGTTCTGCAGATATTCAACTACCCATTTATGTTTCGACCAGACATCTATACTGAGAAAAGAAAATTCATGCAAGCCTAATATTCTCTTTGCATTTCACAACATAGTGCTTGGGAGAAGATTGACAAAGATTGTGCCCATTATAAGTTCTCTCTCTCCTATCTAGTATAAGAAAGTGATCTGTAAGAAAGAAACACATTTCCAAAGAAAAATTACTTCAGTCATGAAATAATTCATCTGCATTCAGTATTGCTAGAAGTATTAGATTATGTGCCACCAGGAATAGCAGAGAACCCAATTTCTTTGAGAGCAGAATTAGCATCTATTAAATAACTTCCATTCTCCAGATGAGAAGTTTATGATAGTCTTACATCTAGCCACAGCAAGATTTCTCAAAAGGCTTGTAAGAGTCTTTCCACCAGCATCTAAAACCATTGTTATCATGGAATCATGAATTCATTCTCATAACCTTATAACCTTAAAATTTCTCATAAACCTCTGTCTGAGGCACTAGCCACAAAGAGAAGTATCTCCATTTCTTGTAGAGATTTGTTTTCCATTTGTAAACGACATGATCTTAGTGGGGCAGAAACCCTTGAACTCCTCGGTATTACATCATGACAGAGTTCCTCTTATTCTTAGAGGGAGCGATGCACTGCATCCCAAAATAGACCAGAATTGTGCCTCCAAATATCTCCTTTTCTCCAAAAAATATAAAGAGCGCCTCAACAAATAGCTGAAATGTAGACATCTGTGTAGCAAACAATTAAATTTGCAAGAAATGAAATTCCACCCTAAGGGTCTATAATTAAAATGCAATTATATTTCTAAATTACATGGTCGGGATCCCACCCACTCTCTTTAAACTACTGTTGCTGCTCTTATTTATTTGCAGTGAGCCAGAACACACAGATTTGGATCAAGGTTGATACTTCATTGTACTTAGGCTTATGCAAACAGTCTCTCAAACCATATGTCTTTGAGTTTAATTTAAGGCAAAATATGAACGAGTAGAACACATAAAAAGGGGAAGCAAAGAAGCACAATAGCAACATCATGTGATTATATACATTGGAGATGAAATTACGTACTCGAGCAAAAGTCGTCATTTATTTTCTCCTCAATGAAGCATCATAAATGATAGCTCTATAATTTGAGAGATAATAGGAATCTTTAGATTAGAGTCTTATAGAGTCTTATGTGTCCCAAAGTTCCAAAGTGTGATATCACAGAAAATTAGTTCAAGCAGGTTTCAGAGAAAGAAGACATAAACTTTGCCCAAGGGTAAAGAGATTACAATGGAGGTAAAAGTATTAATGAAGAATAACACAAATCACATATCAAAAAACTAATCCAAAAATATGTGAAGTAAACTGTTTCAGAACAGAATTCTTCTGTTCTTTTTCTCTGTCTCTGTTTTTGTTTGTTTTTACCGCTCATAATCTTAGATTATGAAAAAAATATTTGAAATTGTATCTCTCTCTGTCATGATGTGTCAAAATTAATCAGTTTACATTTGCTACAGCTAGACTCCTTCTGGTAACCAAAGCTATCTAGATTAAAGTTAACTAGTTTCATTGTAGCTGTAAATTGTTCTCACCTATCCTGTGGGCAGGTTTGGATAGATGGGTTGCTTAAATAAATCGCAACTGGATGGGGAGAGAAAAAGATGAAGAAGTCCAGCCTTGATGAAATACTCCTTACTGTCTGTTCTTATAATGCTTATTTCAATTTTAAAATTATGAATGGAAACAATAAAAAATGAACAAGAAAACAGACTTCCAAGTAGGAATGGATGAAAGCAAAACATATTACAGAAAAAAAGAGGAGGCCCCAAGCAGCCTTATGGGTATGCTGTGAAAAAACTATCAGAAAATATGTGCTAGCATATGGAGAGGTGGTTGATAAAACCTCTCAAACACAAAATCTGTAAAGGGCAAGATACCAAAATCTGCTGGAAGAAACTGGTGGGATGCAGACATAGACTATGTTTGGAAAAGCACCGGATGTACCTTACAAGCCTTCAAAGCCTTTTAAGCAATGAATTCATATGCTTTCCTTTCCCTTTTTTCCCTCTCTTTTCTCCAAAGGATGATTTGTTTCCAAGCATTAGCAAAGTGTGCAAATGTATTATGTGCATGCAAAGACATTGCTAAGAGTTGCACATGAAGAAGTCTGTCATCAATTATAGTTCAAGCAATTACTTTGATATCATCTTTCTTTTGTTTACAGTAGGCTACCATGAACAAGGATGTCCCTCAGGAAAAGGATTTGGTGGGGGGAGAGAAAGTAGGAAGAAAGGGCTCTGAAAACAATATTTGGCTTGAAGTTTTTCTAAGAAAAAAAATGAATCACTCAAAGATTACAGTGCAACAAAAGAAATCCTGTTTTCTCACCGAAAAACGTTTGTTATAGCCATGACAGGAAGCAGGAGAAAAAGAGGTGGGATCTAAAGGATTTTCAGAATTTAAAAAGAAATCTATAGATTTTTAAAGTAGCTTTGCCTAGTACATAAGGTTTTTCTTCCTTGGTGAATTTATCTTCCTTGCGTAGCTGATAATATAATAATCCGTTCCATGTTCAACAGTGCTTTGGCTCTAGCTTCAGTCCTTAAATGTGAGGAAAAGGAATGTAGTTCACAGTCACGCTTTTCCTTTCTTCCTTTTTTTTTTTTTTCCTTTTTGTAACTGTCTGAAGAAAGAAAGCGTGATTCATTTCATAACAAGGAAATGATGCTGCCGCTACGTGTAGAGCATGGATTTTTGCACTTCATTTGCTCGCGCACCACCACAAGCAGTGGCAGGAAGCGTGCTTGCTGCTGGGAGAACTGGGATGCCCATGCCCTGCCCCAGTAGTGGAGAGGCTGGGAGACAAGACGGGCTGAGGACAGCTGGACTGATGGTCACATCTGCTGCAGGAGGGTGAGGAGGACACAATAGGACCCTTAGGAAGAGCGCAGAGCAGTCCCAAAACAGAGGGATGGAGAGAAGGAGGTCACCTGGACCTGGGGAAAGGAGGAATAGTGGTGGCAGTAGCTGCTAACAGCACTGTGCTCCCCAGCACTCTGGATTGTGCCTCTGCTTGTCACCTCTGGCATCTGTGTAGGTTAGGCCACAGGGACCTACCAGGTTCAGCGCAAAGACAGATGAATAAAGCTGCAGGATCCAGCTGGGATGAAACTGGCCCCTGGTAGGTACCAGGGGACAAATTGCAGGTTGTGTGACAGCAGCACAGCTCTCTGCCTGCTGTCCAGTGCGCTCCACCAGACATCTACAGACATAGCAGTGGCCTCCAAAAACCAGGAGGAAACTTGCAGCTTTCTGCAATTGCATATGTTGGTATCTAGCCTTAAAATAATCTCTACAGACCACCACAGTTTCAGAAGCCATTGCCCTTAATGAAACAGGGGAAAGCCCATCAGCTATGCTGATGCCTCTAAGACACTGTTATTGCTACTGCTTGAAGATGAATGGAAAGACACTCTTCTCTACTCCAGTAAGGTTTTAAAATCAATATTTAAAACTAGAAAACAGGGACTGATTCTGCAGCTGTTACACACATGAATATTTTTAGTGAAATGACCATCCTATCTTCCACAGTATAATGATGCTACCATGTTGGATCCATCTAACCCACATGTGTCAAGTGTCAAGGATCATGACAAATCATACGACTATCTGTATGTCAGACCAGAGACCCAGGGCTTCCTGCTCTTTTTATGTAAGATCCTGAAAAGGTAGAATCAGATTTATAAAGTCCAGCCCATCTGTAATGGCAGCCTGGGAAAAAAATGCTTAGGAAACTGGAAAACATAGTTCTTTGCTTAATGTAAACATCTGGGTGTGTTAACAGAAACTGATATCTAAAGAGTAGTATAGAAAGTACTTGCAACCAAAAACCAGCCATCTCACTGAAATAGGATTTTAAAACCCTTTAAAATTTCTAGTTGGTATTGAGAAGTTTGTCTTTATATAGCACCATCAAAGTCATTTTACATTACCTTTTTTGTCTCTCTAGTCATAAAAGAATATAATTTGCACTGTCTAAATGTACTTTCTTGCCTTAATCATGAAATCGTAATTTAGGAAACAATATTCTTTGCAGTTCTCCCTTACGAGGCATGCAGACTCTTACATTATATTTGTTTAAGTACAGTGCTTACACTAGACTCTAGCTCACACGTGACTCGCTCAGTTTTCATCGCCCTTGGCTCTTTTTTTTTTTTTTTTTTCTTATTTACCTTGCATCTGAAGCTTCTTGTATGGAGGTTAGAGGTCTTTATCAAAAATACGTTGAGTATGAGGCTGATTTTAATGCCATTACTCGATGCCAAAGGAGGCTGTGCTGTCAACCAAGCTGAGCCTTGCAGGGCTGGAGGGGCCCGTAGGAGGTTCTGCAGTGGCCCTGCAGAGTAATGGTCAGACACGACAGCTCCAGAGGAGATGAGGAAGGAAGCATTTGAGAGGACTGTAAAACATCTGTAGCTCTGAACAGGATTCTGAAACGACTGGAAAACCTGGGGCAGGAGCAGGGGCAGGAATGAAAACCTCTTTCAAATTGATACAAGGGGCACATCTGCCAACTCAGGAGGGAGGCAAACACTCAGTGAGACAATGAAATCTTGCTCAGGAACATCTTTTAGGTGAACACCCTCCACTGTGGCTACACAGGAACCTCCTTTCCTGCATTTCAGTATCAAGCAAACAATAAAGATTCAACACTTCCCCCAGGTCCCTTTAGAAAGCACTGAACAACCCTTTAGAGAGCACTAAACAAAACAGGCAGGTGGAGCCTTTTGAGCTAATGACAGACCAAAATCACCATCTAGCAACTGGTAGGGCCTAATAGATGCCTGCAGATGCCTAATTAACATTCATAAAGCACTTGAATCCTTCAGATGAAAGTCAGTATATAGTATAAGCACAAATTATTGTTATTATGATTAGCGACTGCTTCAGAAAACAATACTGGCTACTCTAGAAAAAGTATTTTATTGCCTTTTTTTTCTGGAAAAGAACTGAAAAAAGAGCAATTCAGAATGTAATTCAGAATTTTTCCCTACACATTAATTTTTGTGGTGCTGTGTAAATAGTAACAACCCCATGTTAAAAGGAGTTCAGGGATCTCAAAAGCTAGGATTTCTAACAAAATGTAAAATTCCTGTTAAAACTGACAGAAAATTGGACAAGCAACATTCATCAATGTGTTTGAATTTTTAAAGTGGGCTATTCAATAGCGCCATGGAGCTGCTAAAAGCATTCTATGTCCTTTCCTTGTCCCTGACCCTTAAACTGCTTTGCATCTGGATATTTAAATACTTTGCACAGCTGTGTCTTGCAGACTTTGCCTTTTCCATCTGCTTGTTTGTTTTCCTGGTTTTATTTTTCAGGCTGCTATTTTGTATAAGCAAAATTATCCTTTTATGTCTCCTCTGCCTCTCTTGTTTCTTCTCGATATTATAAACTACAGCATCTGTGGTACTTCTCCCAGCATAGATTTATATGCTACTAGGTAGTGTGGGATAAAGATAAGAAGCCTCAATGGAATATGAGACTGATGGCCCTAGTCTTAAGTATAAATCCTCAAAGCTTTTTGTTGAAATTCTCTGCAGAGTATCCACTTGGTATATAAATGACCTCTGTTGATTTAAAAAATATATTTATCACAGGCCAACAGGAAAATGAAAGATATAACATTGGCCATCTGATGGAATGAAATTATCCTTTCCATTAGCGAGAGTACCTTTTTTGTTGTTGTTGTTGTTACATAATCTGAATATTCTGGCATTAAAGCTTCCTAAACACTGGGTGTACAACCCAAGAAAAGTAGTAGTTCAGTTTTACATTTTAAAGCATTTCTGTCTTTGAGTTGCATGTTTACAGAATGGAAGGATGTGTCCTGACCTTTTTATCTGTGTAGGGTGGGAAGCAACTTCAGATTCAGAGGTTTATCCTAGGAACAAATTGGGCCAAGTTTTCAAGTTCTATATCCCAGTTATTTTTGGATTATTGAGCTTTACTTATTCTGAAACATTTCACAAAGGAAGTGAAAAATCAATTCCCTTGCTTATCTAGATACTTAAATATGAGCTCAGTTTTCAACGCACACAGATGTTTCTTGCTTAGCAGAGATGATATGAAAAAAAATCAAGAATGTTTTGAAGTGTTAGATTCTAAGACTCTGATAATGGCTCATGAATGCAATTGATGGATGACTCTGTTATATCAGTACTGTGGTATTCTTAACAGACAGCAAAAATAAAGGATATAATGGAACAAAAGATAACGACCACATACTGAAGAGCTGTATGCCCAAATACCCTACAGCTCTCATATTCATTAATGAACCCTTCTCCTCTGTTCCCTGTGGGTGGTATCCTGGACAGAGCCCTAGCAGTGTGAGACAAATTGCAAGATCAGAATCTTACCTGGTTAAAGAAATCTCTCAGGTTACCTAATATTTCATTTGTCAATTCTTATAGCAGCTCCTATACCCTGTTGAATTATTATGAAATATTAAGAGCAAGACTACATACCAAGCTAACCTGAAGATTAGGAAACTGAAGTCTAATTCAGAATGGCCATGGGGAGAGGGAGAGGAAGGAAGGTAATCTGAAGAAACGATGAAGATTTGGCATTATGAACTGTGCTCTTTGACACAGTCTGCAGTCAGTTCACAGCTGATTCATGGCACCTTTAGTGCCCATTTGCTCCAACAAAATCTTTTAAGTGTGGAGGGGAGCTGGTTGAGACTCACAGGGCAATCAGAACTCCTCCCAGGAAATTCCCAGCAACAATGAGAAAACACCACTGTGAAAGAGAAACCTGAAGGAAAAAAAAACCCATCATGCTTTGGATGACTGTGTAACTTTTGGAGTGTCTAACTCATATCTTTTTTAGTTAGTTCTAGATACAGGGATTTTAGAGGAAAGACCACTAAATCAATTGATCTTCATCTCCTGTTTATGTTTCCCCAAATTACCTCCCAAACTGCGCTTAAGAATTTTGTTTGATGGAAGGACATGATTTTATACGCATCACCTCTCCCATGTCAGTAGTGTAGCCTACGGTGTACACTAATTTTACTTGGGATACGGTAGTATTAAGCTTTGTTACTAATTTTTTATTTCACAGTTGTGCTTAGGAATCCCGGTCATGGACCATTTTGCTCTCAGTGCTCAGAAATGCAATAGGAATTTTTTCCCTGCCTCCCACAGATTACAGTCCAAAATAAGTCTCCTGGGAGCACTTGCATTCTTACAGTATCCCAAAGGCCAAAGCTTGGTTATAAAAGTACTAAAAGATTACTATTGCTAATATTAATTAAATATATGTGTATATTTGGAACATTTTTTCTAGAAGGCTTACTGAAATGAAGAGATAGCGCTTTTAATCCATTCTGGTTTTAACCTCTGATTAAAGAAGGAAATCAGTGAAATGTGATAAACTCACGGCCCAAAGATCTGAGACATCTGAAAAATGTTGTATTCCCATTTTAGCACATGTTGATACCATTCCTCAGTATGACTTTTGCAATATTTATCTGGTGTATTTATAAAATCATCCTAAGTTGTCTTAAAACGTACTAATTTCTGTATCCATAATAATGGAACTCTGAAAATGTGCATGTTTTATTACTTGAGGTCTTATTTCCACATAGCTAAAATTTAGTTTTAGGACTCCTATTCAAAAAGCCAAGTCTATATAATGCAGAAGGCTGATGCTACAAAAACTCATCTAACCAGTTTGAACTTGATCAAAAATAGTGGAAGAGTTAGCTTCATCCCAGAAGACTTTATACCGGAATACCTATTGCTCATCTTCACCACTCTAACTTAATACCAGAGCTGATATAATTTGTTCACCTACTTCTGGTAAAACAAACATATAATGCCAAAATAAAATATGCACCGGCTAAGGTGACATGAATACAGTCCTCAATCCACAGCTGAGCAGGATCATTTTAATTCATGGAAGAGTATTTTACTGATCACTAATAAATATAGTATTAGTGGTAGTAAAGCTTCAGAATAACTTCTCTAAAAGGCAGCTATATAATCTGTCTCTTTATACCTCATGACACATCTTCTTTTTGTCCCAGTCAGTATCGGTATGAAAAACCCACATGACGAAATCCCCCTTTCCTCAACTGAAGTGAACTTTCCTTCAAGTCTCAATGAAGTAGTTAGTATGCTCCACCCAAACGACCACTGCACGCACTTAACCTCAAACTGAAAAAGGAAATAGTTTGGTATGGGGGTAGTTTTTCACTTCCTCCACCCTAATATCACATGGGAAATGTGTTTGGTGGGTAGAGCTAAAACACACCCCACTAATCCCACGGTTGCTCTAGCAGCCAAAACATCCTACGGTGTGTTTACACCATGTCCTCCTCATTAACAGTGTCCGGGGTGAGGCTCTGTGGCTGGCTTTATTTTCCACATTATGTACTTATCTGTGTGTCATTTTCACAGAATTATGCAAAAAGCTTTCCAGTTTTTACATACTTTTTTGGAAAGAACTGCCTTTACCTACAACAAAAGAACAGTTTTGTTTCTTAACAGCACTGAGGATAAGCCAAAATGCCCTAATTTCTCCTCACTTGTAAAACATTTAACATATCGCTACCCACACCCTGTAATTTCAAGGCTCCTAGGATTTATATTTTAAAAGTATAATTGAAACTCCTTGGCAAGGGCCCTCTGACTTCCAGTCAAAATGGTTATAGAAGAAAAATCCACTGTCTTAATGTGAAAGAAATCCTGCCTAAATTAAAAGTAGTTCATATTAGCTCTTTTTCCCCTATAATAATATCTACCATTAAGATGACAGCTAAAATATAAGGCGTTTTTGAATTTCAAGGGGCTATGAGAGGAAAAAGGGTTGGTGGGGCTATTTTAGTGTTGCCAAGTGGAACTCATAATATATATTGTCAAAACATCCACTTGCTCATCTACATAGGGATATATATTTTAATTTAGAACTTGTTCAATAGTTCACACCATAACATTTCATATCATAATAACCCAATGCCTACTCAAGCACAGGAAGGAAGTTGCAGTTGTCCATGTGGAGTGTGCTATGCTGCAACAATACTTTTATTAAGATTTCAGAATAATTTAGATTGATAAATTCAGCTGTTAATATTTTCCAGAAAACTGTCTTTTTTTTTTTTTTTTCTGTTCTATATAAGAGGTAGGTAACAGACAAACAGCCCTGGAGAAAAGCAGGTCTCCAAATCATATCAATGCAGAGGACGCCCAGTGTCATATCCACTGCATATAGCCACACCATGTCAGTGGTCCTGCATGAGGAGCTGAGTGAAGAGACATGAAAATAAATTTTAGCTAAATGGATTGGATGACAGCAGGAAAGGACGAATGTTCTGTGGAACCATCAAATGCCATAACTCACATTTTTTTTGTTTGATTCTTACCTTGTCTTTCTCTGCAGGAGTCCATGAAAGAAACTCTCAGCAACCCTCCTCTTCCTCTGTTTTAATATGCAGCTCCTGCACCAAGTGACAAGAGCGCAGCCCTTCAGCCCTACTCTGTTGGTGGATGTCTCTAAGAGCATCTGACCCCTGGTTATCACCGTTTCATGCTATACAGACAACAAATTGTTTGGATTTTGCTTGTCATGCAGTATTTTGTTTTCTGCATGTTTCAATGATTGATAGAGTGAAAAAGATTTAATATTGACTGTACATCATTTGCTGCTCAGTGCCATTGGCCATAGACCTGAGACTGATGGTGAGCCTATAATACAAGATCAAAATGAGAGGCCAGCCCTGAAAATCGACTATTCAAAGTGACGTTCAAAAAACGGACTCTACCTGCTGGGACCTGCGTTAACAATTATACTCACTGGTACTATGGTATTTATCAAATAAAAATGTAAGAGATTCATGCTGGAGACCTTTGTTCAACATTTCACCCAAAGTTATGAAATTCTGTCCCAAATGCAATGAGATTGCATTAATCTTCATGTCTTCATGACAGTTTTCTTACAGCAAAAATCACCAGCTGCTAAATGAGAGACAGCCTTACAAGACACAAGGCAAAATGTTTAAGTTATGCTTAAGAAAAGCCAAACGGAGCACTGTGATTGTCATTAAGAACTTTTTTAATAATTTTCTTGTTTGTGAAGTCTTTTCTGTAGTTGAGCTCTAAGATGCTTAGGGCAAGCAAACTCTTATCTGTTATATATTCTGTATAATGTTCAGCAAAAGCAGCTGTAATCCCTTTAGTACAAATAAAAACAAATAAATGAATCATTGTAACCTAGGGCTGTAAGAAACTTCAAAGATCAAGTAGTTTGAGGAAAAATTATATGTGCTAGGCTATCCATAGCAAGTCTGTCTAGCTCATTCCTAAAAGTAAATGGATTTCTCTTTTCAGGAGAAATTTTGGATTCTTTAGCTACTTTATGAAGCCTGTATCACTGTTTAACTCCTCTTATATTTAGAAATTGTGTCCAACATCCAGATGAAGAGTTGCTTCAAAGGGAAAGGTTAATTATTATAAAATATTGGCTTTGTTTTTTTGTCAAGTAGGTATAAATGATGGTGATACACATGCCATAGGTAAAGGAAAAGTCCTAAGTCTCACTAGAATAATTTTAGAGAAAGAACACAGTACACCTGCAGCAGCATTCTGCTGTCAATATCCACTTTAACATGTGGCTATCAAATACTGAATTGCATAGAAAATGCTGTTAAGTGGTTCAAAAATAAAAATATAGGAAACCTATGTTCATCAGGTACACAATAATAGATTATCACTATTGTATCTCCTTTCTCTTCCCACAGTTTGCACTCATAAAGTATTTCTTTGTTTCCTGAGAATAATGACGTCTGTATTATTTTCACAGAAAAGACGATCTTTTATTTCATCAATATGGATAGCGGGTCCTAGTCCATGATTTCACTGCACATTTCTTAGAATTGTAACTAATCATCATCCTGTTGTATGATCACCATGCTGTAAAGATATTTTTCGTTGTTTTTATATGCATGTATATTGGAGCCACTTTGTGAGAAAATTTACTGTGGAATAATTTTTTCCTTTTCTTCCTTGGAGTTCACTCAGCATAAACATTAATGATGTATAGATACAGTCTGGAGGATATTTCACGTGAAGTTCAGGTTAGGAAAACCCAACATTGTGTGCTGACAGACATGCAAAGCGAAGTCTACATTGGATTTAGAGGGAATGATCGATAGCATCCAGACATAGCTGGGGCAGCTCTAATATTCTACTTTGTTCCCATATTGATGGCAGAAACTGCTTTTTTTTTTTTTTTTTGGTGTCTGTAGCAAAACCTTAGCCTGAACACTTACTTGGCGGCTGCATCCTATGGTATGCAGTGTCAGATTAAAACTAAGCTGTCTGCACGTGCTACAAGACAATCACACTTCAACCTGAAACCTCCCTATATCCCCAGGTGGAGCTACGATGCATACTTCACACTTAGAAACGGTCTTCCAGCACTGGCCATCTGTAGGGCAGATGTGCAACACTTTTTTTTTCCTCACTGCTATAGCAAGGAATGGTTTCAGACCAACCTTCCTGCTGTGCTGCTCCTCCTTGACCCCCTTCCAGACCTCACTGACGGCAGAGCAGTCATGGAGCATGCTTGATTTAGCAGCTTTACGCCTCTGTGTTTTAATCAATCCCTTGTGCACGCATGCATTTCATCCCTGCTCCCTTGGCAAAGCCCTGGCGGTGCACAGGGGAGGGCAGAGAGGGAGCGACACGGTGTCACTGAGGTGAGGTCGCACCTACCACAGTGGAAAAGTTGGACAAGGCCAGGAGAAGGTTCTTGGTCACAGAAGCCATCGGGGCAGAATCCAGAACTGTCAACATGTTTTAGGAATGTGCGGTCATAACTTAACAAAGACAACCCTGGGTCACCTCCACCATCATGACAATCCAAACGTGCATCCTGTTATGCTTGTAATCCAGAAATGGCAACAAGCCAGTTATGAGTAAAATATGAGAGCCTTTAGTGCACTCTGTCATGCATGTGGGCTAAACCATTTTCTTCCCCCAAAGGACTTTATTTTATAATGTGCTGGAAATGCTACAGAGAAGAAAACACAACAAGGTGCTCTATTATCATATAAAATGACAGCTTAAAAAAAAAAGAATAAAAAACAACAAAAAACCCCCACAAACAAAAAATCCACCTTTTTGTCTTTTTTTCACAAAGGAAAATTCACTAAAATACTCTTGTCAAAAACAATCAAGGCATGTTCCACACAGTTGTCAGACTTCACTTCAGAACAGGATGCAGCTTCATGGAGATGCTCTGCCATGCAAACCAGAAGTGCTTCCAGCAGGAGATACCTGCTGTGCAATGACCAGCAACCACCCGGACTACACAGGAGGGGAGGGCACTGGTTGTCAAATAAGCAGCCTCTCAAAGCATTACTATTCAAAAGTAAAATATGCAAAATATGAGTTGCTTTTGTCTCATAATATTTGAGTCAGATCACTGCATATCATTGCCCTACAAACTACCCTGCTGCTCATTCTGTGCCTGTAAAAGGAAATTAAAACTCATGGAAGAAAAGGTATTAGCCTAATACAAGGTTGCATTGGTCTAAATCATCTCACCATGGTTAAGTTCATTTCACCTGATAAATCCCTCTAATCTTCTGTGGCTCTAGTCTGGGAATATAGGTGCCATTTTCACATAAATGTCTTCTTTTTGTTTTGTTGCTGCTAATAATAACATATATCTGTTTTTAATACTAATGAAAGTGCTTAACTTTTGCTTTGTTTGAGAAGAAATTGTGAATAAACAAACAAAAATGTAGAAATGTCTTTGTGCTGATATACCTCTAACTGGATTCTGAGTTATCTGAAATACAATTTTCATCCCAGTTTGAATAAATATTTTTTTTTCTCATTTATTGTGCTATGTATGACACAGTTACTGTAGATACATTAAATGAGAATAATTACTGGTATTGCACAGATATCACTTACAGCCCAGCTAGAATTAGCAAGTTGTATCCTGTTTGATGAGAACTCAGCACAGTGGTATTTGCTAATGTTATTACTTCTGCATTCAAAAGAAAGTGAAATGGGTCTAGATTCAGGAACTGTAACCATAGTAATGGCTAGCAGGATTCCAGTGCTTAAAGGAGAAAAGCTGATTTTTGAAGAGGAGAAAAAATACAATATACAAGGTATAAAAAGAAATGTAAAGATCCATATCCTGCCCATAGTGCAAAAGGGCCCAAACCTTTTACCTTCTGGTGAAAATATCTAAATTTTTACTCGCTTACTCTGGTAAGAAGACCAGAGCTTTGACTAGCATGAAGCTAGGCTCAAAGAACTTTAGCAAGGCCTGGAAATTCAGTTCTGCAGGTGAATTCCCATGCTTCCCTATGCCCAAGTAGAAGGATGTGCACATCATTATAAACAGTTAAAGACAGCCTTTGCCAAATGCAATAAAAGTTGTTTGCCTTTTGATTGAAACTTAGAGAATTTCAGAACATATTTTTTTTCTTTTACCAATAAGCAAATATTGCACAACTCTTGAAGAAAAGCCATGTTCCAGATTTTCCAAGAATTTTAGGAATCACACAGTTTAACCTAATTTTATTCCCATCACGTCAGATTCTAGGTAGGGAAACAGTCAGAACTCACACTGCACTACACAAGATGCAAATTCTCTTCTCACACCTGTGCAGTACTCATGATTTCTGTAACGCTGTATGAGTGCAGTTCAGAAGGGAGCTGGAAGTAAGATGCTGAGATTTCAGTCACCTCCACTTTGAATCTTAGCTGACTCTAACTTTTTGTGACAGCCAGAAAAGTCCATCATTTTTTTTTCTGATCTTTATAATTGTTTTTACTTTTCAGATTATCTATTTCCTAACTGAGTTTTGATTTTTTTAATATCCTTTAGCAGTTAAGATGTAAGAGTTTTTTATTTTTAATTTGACCTCTGTGTTCTCCAATCTCATTTCAGAAAAGCTTCATTACCTTTCCTTTCAATTTCTTATGCTTCACCAATTACTAAGAGTGCAATTTCTATCTCTGAATTTTCTTCATCAGAAAGTTAGACAGTTTGTCAGAATTAGTCATCTAAACTTCCCCCATAGTCACTGGGGAAAAGTAGCTAGGCCAATAAACCTGTCTTTCCTCACTGACTACAGGAGTAGTCTTGACAAAGAGCTTAAAATAGACATCAGCTTAAATACATAACACTAGATGAGATAATTAACAAATTCTTTTTTTTAAATTGCTGCCAGCCTCTGATGATGTTGCAGATATTAACTAAAGAACAAAAGTGCTTTGAGAATGTTGAAACATTTTGATAATATAGCTCACCTGTTTCTAATACTTCTGGTCCTTAAACTAAACACAGATACAATTACTGGGTGAATTCACCTTTATTTTTTTTTTAATGAAGATTGGCTCTGCAGTGCTTGCCTTCCACTTGCTTATTTGCTTATAAGCAAACCCCCATGAACTCAGTGTTAAATTCATGCTGCTGACAGAAATGACAGAAATATTTGGTTTCTGTTCTTCCAAGGGAAACTATGTTATCAGGGTGCTAGATGTCTGCCCACCTCATCTTACCTTCACCTTGTCAAGCTCTTTCTTTTGTTGCTTTTTCTCTTAGACAGTCCCCTTGCCACTCCTGGATATTATTATTTTATGTGGTGTTTTTTGATATAGATGTATGAAAAGAGTGTCTTCTGTACATGTTTGTAGCATCATGATTTCCCTCAGTGTTATTTCTTGGGTGCCCAAGCCTGGTTCCATCCCTTGCTTTGGACTCTGATCGTCTCTCTGTACTATTCTATGCCTCATGTTTAATCTCCAAAAATCAGTAGTATCTACAGATGTAAGTAGATGGTAGGGTATATTCATTATTGCTCTTTGCTTTTTGCTATTCAGCTGCTTTGGAGAAACCTTCTTCCCCATCTCTGCAGGAGGAATGTAGCGACCTTCCACAAGGGTAAGGAACACATGGTATCTGATAAAGGGCAACGGTACACAGAAGGGAATTATCATTCTGCAGGGAAAGACAAGACTTACTCATTCGAATGTTTTTCCCATCTGATGTGAGAGATACGATTCTTTATCATGTGTCAAAACAACACGAACCCTGATCAACCAGACGCCATGCATCGCTGGTGAGGTATTTTATGCACCAGATGTGTTTGTTCTCACAGCAGGAAAAAGCATAACATTAAGCTGTTCTTTTAAAGTTTGTTTTACCACTAAAATTTATCTAACTCTATGACCCTGTATATTCAATCTGCAATCATCTTGGAATTACGAGTTAAAACTGAGAGAAGAAACAGGTAATCAGGCCCAGCATGCATTTTATACATACACACATGCACATGCATAAATACGATGATGGTAAGACTTCTTAAAGGATGTTGTCAGAGTCTCAGGGTTTTTTTTTTCCTCAGAAGTATGTACGATAATAGCTTAATATATTATTTTGTATTTCCTTAGAACTCCTTTTTGTAAATCATGAATGGCTGAAATAAACTGTCAGCTGCAATCTGTTAATTTTATATGATTTACTCCCAAGTCTGAATGTGAAAAACCTGGCAGAAAAAAAAAAAAAAGAAAAAGAGGTTTTAGAAAACATAAGTGATTTTATCATCATTAATGTTCTGGAAAGGGATTTTTTTTTTTTTTTTTAGTACTTAATCTTCCTAAATGTTCGGGATAAGCAGTCAGCAAAACGACTGCCACATGCCATATAGTAATGAGGGCAGTAAATCAATCACCAATAATCTGCTAGCCTGTTTGAAACTCGCAACCTTTTCTAAAGAGGAAAAGAATGTTTATAGTCATTATCATGCCAGAGTCAAAAAACATATATATCACAATTTGAAACCACATTTGCTACTTCCACCTAAAAAAAGGATTACATTTAAATTAGCTATAACAATTTATAGAATGTTTAAAGTCATTAAAAAGTCTCCTGTAATAGCAGGAATTTTTGTCTTTAACGTGACTTCACCATGGGACATAATACTGCTTAAAAATAACATCGGCATCTTATGGGGTAATGGAAATGACCACATTTATCTGAAACCATGAAGTTCAGATCTGGATCATGTGAACTAAGTTTTGAACAGAAATCTACCATTTATCCTCGCCTTGAAGCACACAGCAAAATGAGCTATTTTCATTAAAAGAGAATTCAGAGAGAATACAAGTGTATTGAGAGCATCCTGAATCTGAGAGTGGGAATTGAACAACACTGCTATAAACAGCACTATCAATGCTGTAGTTTATAATTCACTAATCAGAATTTCTGAAGATAAGAGGTTCAGCAAAGCTCCTGAAACAGAATGTATATGAACATAGAATATGGTCTCAGCAGCTGTCATATATAAAATGCTTAGGTGTATTTTTTTTTTAATTTTGGATTAATTTTGTATTTTTTTAATTGGTTAAAGAAGGTGATAGCACACTGCATTTAGCCAACACCTAATGTCCTGAAATTTCTTAAATACCTTAAATCCTGGTCATCAGATTCTTCTCAGAAACACACACGATCTCACTGGTGACATATTTATCAGGAATGTCAGTTTGTATCTTTCCTGTGACCTCAAAACAGAAATATTCAGATTTACTAATGGTCTCCAGGGAATAACTATGAAAATATCTGTTACCCTCTTGAGGACAATAAGGAGAAAGAGCATGACCTACACTTATTTTGAAACTACAGATCTGCAACTGCCTATGCTGGTAACTTGAATATAAAATTGGAAGAGGTAGCACTGGTTGCAGCAGATTTGAAGAATTTCTGTCCCACTTCCTATATCTGGCTCAGAATTAGCCCTGAGTTTTACAATAGGATGGCAGTAGCAGGAGGTCAAGCAAAATGGGAGGGGGAAGTTTTACTGGAATTTAGGATTCCATACTAATGAGTTTGCAGAATTCACAGGCTGAGATACTCTGCAGAGGAAGCCATATAGACTCACAGTACAGCAATCAATTTAGATTTATTTTTGTATTTCCTGCTGGATGGTTGTTAGACTCCTTAATTCCTTTTCTCCCATGTTTTCTGTGGAGAGTAAACGTCACAGAAAAAAAAATTTCCTTTTCCTCTGGATTCACTGGGCACTGCACTGTATGCTGCAATTCCAAATCTTTATTAGATGTTTGAGGTTGGGGGGTTATTTTGCAGGATGAGCAACAGAAGGTACTCTTCTTAATATGCAATTTATTATAACTTAAATATTATGAGTAGGCTCTAAGACAGCACCAGTAATGGGAAACACTATTACTACAAACAAGATGGTAGCACAAGATGGTATAGTAAAGGTTCAGTAACAATCCCATTCTAAAGTCTCTGTTTTGCCTTTATTGCTAATTAGCCATTTTCATTGCAGTCTGTGTGGTTCAGTGGATTTATGCATTTGAGGAATATGTATTGTTTCAGCCAAAATTCTGTGTGTCCCCTTCCAAAAATAATGGTGGGCAAAACATATCATTTAACCTACACAAAAAGAATTCTGGTGATGTCTCCTTTGATAAACTCCTTATTTTGGAGCATGGACTTGAAATGTGACAGAAAAGCATCTTTTTATAAAATACAACTCCTTTGGTGTTCCTGTGAAAATCGATCCAAAGCAAGCCAAGCTGTAAGTCAGTCTTTGGAAAAAGTGAAGGCATTCTCCAAAGAGCAGAGCTGCTAAGTTCTAAGCTGTTCTAAGTTCTCCTCATCTGATGGAGCGGACACTGGGAAGAGCGAATCACTGGATGGGATAAAGAGATGGACTAGAGATAAGCACAGAAGAAAGAAAAGAGAACCAGTGGGAGAAGAATAGGTAGAATAGGTAGAATCCTGCTCCATGGTAATCCTATGCTTTGCCTACTTATTGAGGCAGAAGAAAAGTTAACTTTGATGGTAATGGTGGTCTGCTTTTTTGTTTTGTTTTCTTTTTTGATATGGTTACTGCTCTCTCGGACCAGATCTAAGAGTGTAACATTCACTTTACATAGGCCAATGACCTCATCCTATTTGCAATAAGTTCTTAGGGAACTAAAGTTGAAAATACCAGCAACGTCTCCCTCTGTGGCATATATCTACTGAAATTTAAATAGATGTTGATTTGTGCTGACATTCCAGCACTGTAATGACTAATACGTCTCCGGAAGTATCATCTCTGACTATAGTAAAAGCTTCTACATACTCCAACAGTAAAATTTAAGGACTCTTTTAAATTAGGAACCTTTCCTGGCCTTGTCATTTTCATATAACAGGATGCTGTAAAACAAACACATTAGGGAAAAAATCACTTCAATTGGTATTCTTATTTGATTCTTCCCTCTAAACAAAACAGTTATAGCCGTTGATAGACTGTAATTCTTCATCGGCAGTAAAAGAACAACTGAACAATTTGAAGTGTTTTCTTTTCTTTTTGTCTTTTTTTTTTAACTGGCAAATTTAGGTCTCATCGTAGCAGGACACAAAATTGTAAATTGAATCCCCATGCTCAGCAACTGAAGTTTAACACCTTGGAAATGAATTTTGGGCTTTAGTGTGTTCTTTTCATTTTCTCAGAAGAAACACAGGGTCATCTGGAAAATATTCCAGTCTTTGATCCATTATGCATCAATTTTAGAGTTACTTTAACAGCTTTAAGAGTGGAATTCCTTATTTCCAGCCTCCCTTGTTATCAGAACAACATAGAGGGTTCTGTTTACTAGGAGGCAAATGATTTGCAGATGACAGTCAAAAAGGAATTTGTAAATCTCTGTTCCAAGGAAAGCCAGGATCCGCTTAGCTTAAAGAAATCTCCAAGCTGCCATTTCCTATATTTTCAAGAATGCCTAAAAATTGAAAGTTCCACAATGAAGCTGCTTTCCTGTCCTTCTACAATAGGTTCAAAATAACACTATTGTAACTATTGTATATATATAGTATATATGTATTGTATATATGATTTCATATACAATGAAAACATTCAGTTAAAAAAAATCACATACAATGCCAGAGAGCTTTACTTCAGAGCTTTAAGGATGTTTTTCTTCAATTGTTACTTAGATAAAACTTCTATTTTTCATCCATTTAAACTTCTCTCAAATAATATAGCCAGTTTTAATACTGCTCTAATACTCATTTGAGTGTGTTTTTGCATGGGCTGTTGTTGCAGTTCTTGCTTGCTTTGGATAGTCTTTATTTACAACAGACTTTCAGCTGAAGTGAGTGGAACTTCTTACATAAGATACTACTTGACATGAGCAATGGATGGCACAGTCGGGCTCTTTGTAGGTAAGGCAGGATGTGATTTTTCTCTTGCAGCAATAGCGTGCTTCAAAAGAAAGGACAAGAAAGGCATTTCTTTTGAGCACCAGTGCTTTTGTAGCCACATGCTGAAGTCTCAAGTCCCACATCAGTATATACATCTTCCTTCCACCATCTACTTACTCTTAAGATCTGCATTCTTTTGTCAAACATCTGCAACATTCATACTTGTGAGTACAGATTTCCTCTGAATTGTATTTGGGAGCATTCAGTGGCAAAACAAACTGACTCAGGTTATTTTTTGTGTGAAATGATGGAGTTTCATACACATAAATAGACTACAGCTACCTGACATTATACACCCAAAATCTTTGCCACTGTGTTGAAAGAGCGTTGTTCGGTACAACTTGCACATTCCAGCATATGGGGCAGCAGCACCATTCCAAGCTTGCCAATTTAAAAGTATTGTGTATCCTGAAATTTGTCTTAAAGGGACATAGCACACAAGACAGATTGCTTTTTTCAGTAGTCTCTCCTCATTTGGGATCATTTTGTGCTCGATGGGTATTGAACACAAAGAAGGATAAAGCTCTGAGGAAGTTTCTTAAGCTAACAGACATAGTAGAGTTCAGAGATCATCATTGTCCCCAAATTCAAAAGAGCAGAGACTGGTGCTTCTACAAACTGCCCCTGTCTTCAGGAAAGATGAGAAGATGGGGCATTACTTCTGTCTCTTCATGTCTCATATGTCTGACTTAAGGAAGAAAGGAGGTATCACTGACTTTGATGACAGAGCATGCCGTAAGACCCCAGAAAGGGCAACTACCACATATCTAACAAAAGGGCTGCCTTATAAAGCAGCCAAACCTTTGCAATATCCTCTGCTTCTTTCCCAGTAGCAACAGGCATCATTTGTCATCTACATTTCGAAGTACAAGGTTGTTCTATGTTTTTTTCACTGTGGATAAACATCAGGATTTTATGCATGCAGTTGTCTTAGAAATGAGGTTTTCGGTGCGCACTGGAAGCCTGGAGGGATGGCCTCCAGGTTTGCCCTAGAAGCAGTAGCACCGCTTCCAGATGCGCTTGCTTCTAACTTGCAGGGCTGAGGAGGTGCAGCAGCAAGCCTGGCACCCAGCCAAATAGACTTGTGACAGTTTGTGGCACACAGCAGAGGGATGCTGTGTGAACGAAACCTGGTTTGCTTTATGAGCCTCCAGGGCAAGAGGCCTTCACAGTCTGACTGTACAACGTCTCATTGATACAACAACTCAGCAGTCCTTATAAACTCTCTGAGGTCTGCCAGGTCCTCTTTGAGTGTCATTCAACCCTTTTTAGCAGTCCAAGTGAGAAGCTGAACAACATGCTTGGGTCCAGCCTTTGATTTTATTCATCTTGCTGTCCAAATCAGCTTTAGCAAGTATTAGAAAATGAAATGTCTAGGAGAGGCTCTTTGATTGCCACAGCATTTTGCAGATCACGACAAGCTAACACAGAACCTTACGAAATGTAAGTGTTCCAGGACAACTAAATGCACTTCACTTGCACAATTTGAGAAAAGTTCAGCTCCAAAGCATGACAGGAAGACTCAGTTGCTCAATATTGTTGTTTCCATTTTAACTCAAACTGAATAAACAGATCCAAATGAAACTGGCTTTAGGACAAGAGATTTCCTGCATGTTGCATGAGTACTCAGGTGATATATATAGCTCTGTAATGAAATGAAACATGGCCAATTGCTTCAGACCGTGGCATTCATTGTTCCCTCTAACACTGAAGGAAAAAGATTCCCAGAGCTACGCCTTCCAAAGTCTCATTTCATTCTCTTCATGCAGGTGTAGAGATATGCTGTACAGCACTAGCTCCCAAGCCTGAACAGTGTCTTCGAAGATGTAGCAATATGGAGTCATTACACTATGACAACAGAATGGATCAGATAATATCACCGAACTACTTAATACTATACATTGTTGGAAAATTATGCTGTTTCTAAGCAACAAAAGGATCTTTATTTTTCTGGAAAAAACATATCTTTTATTAGAATTTGATATTAAAGATTACACCATATAACTTCCTCAAAGATAAAATTATGCACTCTAATAATGTACTGTACATCATAATTCTAATACACATGACAATCTATGAGCGTCAATATAAAAATTTCCCTAGCCTTTCAGAAATATCTGCTATCCTTAGCAATTACAAATGAAAGCCCAGCACAGATAATTCAGGCTACATTGGAATAGAGGAGTCAGACAAACAGGCACTGACCAGCAGGCATAATGCTATACTCAGGGAACATTTCATTTGTGATTCTCTTGCTGTATTGCAAAATGATTCTGCAAAGGCTGAAATGTAATTCTCATGGAAAAATTCCTAGTGTGGTCCACAGAAGCATTGATTAAATATGTTCATATTCTACTAATTCTCAGTTAAATTTACCATACTTGACGTGTAGCAGCTAAATCATCTTGATACTCTGAACGGAATCCATTCTCATTGCAATGATTTGCATCAAATATTATCGTGTCAGAACTTCTAAATGTTAAATTACTAGCAGCTAACAATCTTTGTTTCTCTGTTTTAATTGTATTAAGATAGCTTGCACAAGGTAGCTTAAAGCATCAAAGCTTTTTGACAGAAGCACAGAAAGGAGGAGATAAACAGAAACCCAGATATAGTGCAAGGTGGCAATCTGAAAGATTTCTCTCAATTTGGTAGGTGCAGCTAAGTCCTTCATGCTTTTAATCTGCTGTCTTTTTGTTTGAGTTACATATGTTATGAATCTATGCTGTAAGTTATGCCTATAATATGGTACAGCTTCTGCAAACCAGTCAGAAAAATAATTATAATTTAAGGTTATAATTCAGCATTTATTTATTTTTGACCAAGTTCTGCGTATACTACCATATATATGTGCATATATATATATTTCTGACTGAATTAAACTTTTATTCCAGGCAATTGTTAAAAAAAAAATAAAAAGCTTATATTAAAGAAGAAAAGAAGATAGAGGTTAGGAGTGATCGGAAGGGAAGACTGTTTCTTTTTTTTAACTAAAAATAAAGACAAGACTGGATTAGTTTAGGACTCAATTCTGCAAGTTGCCAGGGTTTATGGTCCCAATTCAGTAAATCACTTAAGCATATGCTTAAGTTTTAAGCACATCATCAATTCCAAAGAAAAGGTCTGACTCACACATGCCTAGTACATGGCTGGGCTACTGCCAGGAAACTCAGGCGCTTTCCAATACTGAGACCCCAGTTCCCTAACCGGACTGAAAGCAAGAAGCAGCCTGCACAGGATGCTCAAGTCTGCCACAAACTTCCACCCTGGCAATGTGACCTGGGTATCACAGCCGGGCTCATTGTAATCCACATGTCGCCCCATGTGACGTGACCCTCACCAGAACAGCACAGCGCTGGCCACAGTGATCCTGCCCTTCTGCCTATTATGGGTGAATCATAGTCAATGTTGCTGAAATTCCTACTTATCCAAACAAGCAATAATAGAAGCATTTTAACAGAAAGCACTTTTGAGTCATGTAGGTGGTTTTCTTGTGTGGGAAACTACCCACTTTGTATCTACGTGATTAGGAAAGTCAGCTTCATTTGCCTCTGGCTGTCTGCAGCAAGCAACAAAAAGCACATTCATTCTCTTATTCCTTCCTCCTCTCAGGAACATGGAAAGAGGGAAAAAAATGTTAACTCTTATGCCATAGTCAGGTTAAAAAAACTCATTCCCAGTGAGGCAGGCATCACTTCTACCAGTGGGATTTTTTCCCAGCATTTTATATTGTCTAGTCTGAACTCCCATAGAGCTAGACAAATAAAGTGCTGTACAAATATATTCTGGCTGGTGCACAAAGAATAATGATGAAATACCATCATTATAGTATTAAATCCCATTGTTATGGTGATGCTCAACATTCTACAAAACACTAATTAGAAGTGGTGCCTGCTCAAAAGAGGTCAGGATCTGAATAGAAGAGGCAACCGCTAGATAGAGACGAGCAGAGAAAGTACAGTAAGAAGACAAGCATTTTTCTCCATGTGTGCTGTTGTGGTCGCTGGCAAATTCTGTGGTGGAAATCTTAAAACTGAATCATTTTCAGGGAAGGCTTGAAAATAAAAAATGATAACAGCTTTTGGAGGGCTTTACAAAGAAAGCATAAAAAATAGCATGGGTGATTGTCCTAAAGTGTTTCTCAGGCAAGTTTTCCCAGAAAAAAGACCTGGTATGTGGGAAAATGATAGGAAAAAAAAAGGCAGATGGAGGTTTCTTCAGAACATCATGAAAATGATGCGACTGCAGAAAAAAAGGAGACCAGGCCAGAATGAGATTTTATTTCAGGTACTACTGGGTACAACATCAGAACAGGAACCTATGGGGAAATAAGGAGAATGAGGAAAGCAATCCCTCCAACATGCCGAAAGCCGAGGGACGATCAGATCTTAAGCAGCACAGGCTACAGACATCACTGTGGTGGTGATGAAGGACTCAGCACGAGACAGGACCTGTAGAGAGCAGTGTAAGCAGCACCTTTGGTGAGGTCAGGGATGGGCAGGAGATGGGAACAGCTCTCCCTTGTCTGGCTGTGAGGCAGTCATGCACAGGAGGCATTGACATGCAGGGAAATCTATTCCCACAAGCAGAGGAGCACCCTACCTATTAGAAGAGAGGATATGAAACCTTCCCCAGGCTGCCTCAGCTCTGACACTGTGCTGACAGCGTCGCCTTCCAAATTGCAGCAGGTATTTCAGGCAAACTTTGCCCAGCACCCGAGAGATTTTACTCAAATCAATATGACAAACTGTGACATCTTTCCAGAAGGGAATTTAACAACAGGTTTGCATCAGTTTTGCTGCCAGCCTTTAGGCTGCATTTTCAATCTAAGCATACTGCACAATATCTGTTGAAAGTGCTAAGTTGAAGCTGGTGACATCAGCAGTGACAACGGATGAGAACTGCTGTTATGCTGCTCTCAGCAGCCTTAATAGAAAAATGATTAATCTAAGTGCAAGAAAAAGCTGTCATGGTACCGCAGCTGTTTTGTCGTTAAATTATACTGACTCTGTCACTTATTAGTTCTGCACTGGCTTCTCTATTTTTAATGCAAACAAAGGACAGGTAATCATAAGCAACATCTGCATATGTGTGTCCAAAGTGTGGATAAAATCTTTCATCAAGCTGAAATATATTTGTTGTTGTAGGTACTTAGCTCCTGTCATGTACTAAGAGGAAAATTTATAGTGAAAGATGAAAAAGGAAACCATCTGTGCTAGTTCTGGTCATCTCCTTAATGTCACTTACACAATAAATATTCATGTCAAGGAAACCTGTTTATATCATTATGTACATTGACCATCTTCCTATACGCATATACAAATATATCTACAGGTGACTGTGTCATTAAGGATATAGACAGGTAGTTATAAATATTTCAGAGAAATCAACAGGAAGCTTGAGGGCAGGAGTACTATAAACCTGCACTTCTAAGCAAACATCTGGGCAAAACAGGAATGAACATTCACAAATGCTTCATAGTCAAATCTGATCAGAAGGTGTCACAGATAAAATGGTCTTTCAGGTCAATAGAAACTTTCCCAATTAAAAAAAAAATGTAAAATATAGGTCAAGAAGAAGTCAACATTGAAAAAAAACCCACAATTTTCTTTTATTTGACCTGCATAAAAGTGCAGAGAGGCCCTGACCATACTGTTAAGAGGTATGTATGGAAATATCTTTACAGATCTGGCTGATCTGGCTTATTCAGCACTGATCTCAGTGAAGCTCCTTTGAAGGCAGCAGTTGAAATGCTGTGCTTTAAAGGTTTCACATTTCAAAACTAAAGAATTTATGCCTCTAAACAGATTTTTTTTAAAATATTTTTTTCACAGGACAGTACTAAAACAGATTTGGAAATCATTCTTGACTCTTTTTTTCTCTAAACCATCCAGAGATGGAGCCTCTCAAGACAGTCTATTCTATGTCTTTAGGCTCTTCCATAGGATAGTATTTGCTAATGTCCAGACTTGCTCATTTGAGTTTAAACTACTTTTTGTGAATACATTCCCCACAAACAGTGGGGGACCCCCTTTGCTGTAGACTTTTTCATCCTTGAGGACTATCTAGATTGAAAAAACCTCTGACCTCTCCAATCTTTCCTAAAAGGTCATTTTTTATAGACTTCTGATCATTTCTGATGGTCCCTTATAGAATCTCTCCAATTGTGCATATATTTCCTGAACATCTATTCATATTCTTATTTTACAGCATTTTTAGCTTTTTTTCTAACATATTTTATTTTTGAAAAAGTAACTTCATAATCAAAACATGAGGAAAAACACAATGTTCACAATGTATCACAAAAAATAACATTGAGAAAAAGAAATAATGTATTTCACATCACAATTACAGCTATTTGCATGGTTATGCTCACCATGACAGACCCTCATAATTTTTAATATATTCTGCAGACCCGGTGTATGAGATCGATGTATTAATCTTATGAAACTACAGGGTTCAAATGTATGTACATCAACACACACATCAACAATTATATATACAAATCTACATACTATATGTGCATATGTTTTACACTTTACATATATATATTTATAATGTGTATATGTGTGTGTGTGTGTACATATATACATACATTTATACATGTATACATTATTCTTATGCTACCAGCAGAGAATTAAATAAAGTCTACATCTACACTGACACAGTGAAGCGTCAATGTGAAAATACCTAAATTATCTTAAAAAAAGATAATCAGAGTACCAGGAACAAAATAGCTGCATTTAAGCAGAACTTCACCCACCCAGGCAATTTGCTCAGCAAAGAAGCAAGATTTATTAACTCGCCTTTTGCAGCTATTCTGTTTCTGATGCACGACCAGGTTTAGGTATCTCCAGACAGCACAGACTCATGCCCTGATGAAATACCCAGAACTTGTATTGCCAGATCTGTTGTAACTAAGCATGTGTTTCCCAGATCCCTAAAGCAGTGCTCAAATCACTTCACAGTCTTTTCTCTTCAGATCTCTTGCTTGTTTTTAGGAAGCTTAACAGCTCTAGGGTTAAAGCAGAAATACAGGCAAAAGACATGTCACCTCAAGTTGAGGCTCTTTCCACACTCCTAGCACACTTCTTTCATCAACAGAAGAGGGATCCACCCTCTCTTCTGGGTAGGAAATAGCATGACTCAAAGACAACTAGCTAGGACTCGCGGCACACAAAGGTGTATCAAATACTCCACAGTTGGATGGACGATTAGCTGTAGCAGAAATAAGAAATTCCTTTGGAGGAAGCAAGCTGAGTCTAATGACACTTGATAGGCAGGTAACCTAACTAATGATATCTAGGCACATCCAGTAGCCACAAAACTCCTACCACCTGAATAAGGACACTGAGATCCCTACACAGGGCAAAACAAAGAAAGTACAAGGAGTGATCAAGAACACTAAAAAATAATGACTGCCTGACCCATGGCTGCTACATGAATTCTCCTCCTCACTTTCCTAATTATCTCATTTATATTATTGGGCCCTAAAGCAAAATAAGAGATAACATACACTCCTAATCTTGTTACACAGTGCCTTTTAGATTAAGACTGAAATGAGAAGGTGACATACATAGAAAGCATATTTTATGCTGAAAAGAAGTTTGGAGAAAGTATAATCGAGGGATTTTGATTTCCCAGAAAAAATAAAATACCAGATGTGTAATTAACGCACTTTTTAGGATATTAGTTCATTTCAAAGTAGGAGAATTTTTCTTCACTGGACAATGTTCAGTTTATTCTTTCAAATATTCGGTGTAAATTAAAATTTTGCCCGAGTAAAATTTTCAGTAAAAGCCTGACCGCACATCAGGTTCTAGGTGCAGGACACATACTTAATGTGAATGACAAGATTAAGCCAGGCAGTTTAGTGGAACAAAATTTATGTCCACTTTTCATTCTACTTGAAGATTTTTTTTCAGTCAACAATTATATTGTATTAAACTATCCCAATTTTACACAAAGTACACTTAAAAAAAAAAACAAACACAAAATTTCTTTCACCTCAAAATAAAGACAGAATGGAAAATTCTTTTCACCTATGCAAGGTTTTCATAGGCAATCATTACAAGTGTGGAGGTATTGTGTATCCACAATACTCCCTCCTCAGTATGGGTTACATGGTAGAGATGAAATGTCTCAAGCACTAAATCAAGTGGACTTCTTGACTTACAAAATGATTTGTGCATACAGCAGATAAACACAGAACCCTTATAGCAAAGGTCTGAATGATCACAGTGAATAAATCACAACAAATTTACACATTCTGTAATAATAGGACAAAACTCATTCTTTTTCTTTTGCCAAGGCCTTCAGTCACATCATAGCTAAAAGAGCTGCTCTGAATTGATCTTTATGAGCAGTATAAGTTGCTTGCTTTTCCCTTCAGCAGACAGGATACTGTCTGTATATGTGATATGATCATCTATGGTGCAAGGCAAACACCTCAATACTTAAAGAAAATAACTACGGCATTTTAAGTTGAGTTGAGTCCACAGATAAGGAACGTTATCAATGGATATCTTATGATATTGGCATATTAACTTTATACACACGCACTGAAGGCTAAAGCCTATAGTCCTGCAGTTTTATGGTAGTCAAACAGCATCTTGCAGACCAAATATTTCTGCTTTACATTAAAGACAGCTTCTGCAAAATTATCCACTATCAGATACTTTTTCAGTTACTAAGCAGATGGAAACAAAGGTGGAAAAGAAAGGGCAGCAGCTGCAGCATCTTTCTGCCCAAACAATAAACAGTGGTTGCCCAGTCAGATGATTTTTGTGTTGGCAAACCTTTAGCTCGACCAGTCCAAATGCATGAGGTCTCCTCTTTGAAATTCTGGAGGAAAATAGGAAAATAGAGGAGTTTTAAAGTCAGAAAGGGAAGTAGGGGGAATAATTAAGTAAAGAAGGAAGGAGGGAGGGCTGGAAAAGAGACAGGGAAAGGAAAAGCAATTGAAATTGAGAGATGTGATTTTTTTAGTCTGAATGCATTTTTGGTTTTGGCTAATCAAGAGGATGGACAACACATAGATCATTACCTAGGCCAGGCATTGCAACCTGTACACACTGTAAAAAAATTATGAAATTTTAAAGTCTGTAACCCTTGATATTCCATATTTTCACAGTTCTTGATACATGGAAGTTTGGTCATGCCTATTGGCTTGCACAGTGACTATTGCCTGAAAGGAGACAGCTGGCTTACCAAAAATAAAAATTTTGGAGCTGAAGAGATAGGAATTATGCCCCATCTGTATTAAAATGTAGCTAAAATAATGTGCTGCTGCAAATTCAAGGCTGTCTAAGGTATACCCTACACAAAGCTTCCAAATTAATCCACTGACTGTAATTTATGGTTATCAATTTATACAGTATAGAAGTTTCATTTTTAGGAATTTTAATTTCATTTATATGATTGAAAATAATATGATTTTTTCTATACTTTTATTCTCAGAGAACTAGTTGATTTTCTTTCAAACAAAAAGTTTTGAAGATCTTCTAAATAAGTCAGCCAGCCTATTACCCCTGCATGTACTTTAGGTTTTCTAATGATTTATCTCTAATCCTGTAAATTCTCCCGCATAAAAATAGCCAATAATATGATTTATCCCACCTAACTGAACAGGTAGGAATCTAATCTACATACACTACACTTCTGTTGTCAGTAGAGAGAGGCACAAGTCTGAAATGGGAGTATGAATTCACCAATAGAGGTGAAAATCTGCCTCTGTTGACTCAACAAGGAACCTAGGAAGTAGCTTAGGCTGGATATCTAGCATTTAAATCACAAAAACTAAAAGTGATCTGAATTACATTGGAAGTGCACAAACGATTATGTCAAAACTAGTGCAATTATTCCTCTGAAAAAAAGTCATGTACATGCTAAGGTAATTATACTTTGAGCTTTTTATAGAAAAGGCTATTTGCCTGTTATGCATTTACAGAAACAGAGCTTTGATCCTTGACTGGCATTTCTTTGGTAACATATTAAGTAAAGCTAATGTAATACAGCTCAAATGCAAAAACACTTAGAGATACACTACAAAGTATTTTAAAAGATAACTTTTGCTACACAAACTGATCCTTAAATCATTATTAGAGACGGCCAATCTGTTCCCAAATGTGAGTGTTCAGGAAAATCAGAAAAAAAATACTACTAATGTATTTGCACCCTTAAAATTTCAGACAGGAATATCTGCAGTGTTTCCTGATTGCAGGTATACTATTTAAATAAATAGTTGATTTTTATCAGGTTTATTAAGAGTAAAAATGTTTCCTCAAGAATACTTTGGTGAACATTATCGACAGAAGCAAAAGACTCTTTAGTCTCATAGGCCTGGGGACCATTCGGTGCTCTAGTTAACATGGGTTTTTGAAAGAGCATTAGAAGGTGTGCTTTTCTCTACACTGTCAAATCACCGAACATGTGTATTTTCTCCCTTTGTGGGGAGAAAATAACTCTCCTTTTCCAAGGAAGGAAGGAAAAGAACAGCATCCAGCTTGAAGCATCTATTTTCAAGGGACCTCACTGCAAGCAGCATGTGTTTGTGGGGAAGGGAGGCTGTGTGCACGCATAGCCAGAAGCATCCTGCCAAAACCCGCTTGGAGGCTGCTGCAACCCCACTGACGTAGCTGAGGGGTGACTCTGCCGCGAGGAGCTACTGAGCCCAACTGGAACCCATCGGAGCTCAGGAGCTTGGAGATCTCGGTGCCAGATGAGGAGCGCTTAGGAAATCCGCCCCCACGGCGCAGGGAACGGGGCTCACAGCTGGAGCACCGCAGCCACCAGCGCACGGGGTGCGCCGGGATCAGCAAAGCGCTGCTCCGTGGCACACATGTTCAACATGTCCCTTTTTATCAGCGGGTAGGCACGCGTGGGCAGGCGCGCCGCCGCGCAGACGAGGGATCTCCGCGTGCTGCTCAGCTGTCAGCTTTGTACCGGCGGCCCGAAATCAGGTGGATTTCACTCAGCGCTCCAGGGAGACAGACTTTACCACTTGGTGACTCACACTTGATTAGGGGGAGTAGGAACAGCAATCATTTATGACTCACTATATTGTATAAGGCTTTGGAAAAATCGTTTGCCTGCATACTGTATAAATAAATATTGGAAGTATATTAAATATGCTGAAGTAATTGGAACACAATTAAAATGTTCCAAAGCAAAAGAAAGAGAGAAAGGTTACTCATTAGCAGTTCTTCCCTTTCACAGAGATAACCTATTAGCAGAATTTTGGAGAATTTTCCATTTGAAGTAGTCAAGGCTTTAAAATTCTGTCTAGAAATAGAACTGTGTGAATAATTTGGGGTGGGGGTTACATTCAAAGAAAAACTAGCAAAATTTTGGCTTCCTGACAATTTTTTTCCTTCTTCTTTGAGCAGCTATTCTCAGCATAATGCAAATTATTCTGAAACAGTAAGAACAAATGTATTTTCAATCTTTCCCTCTCAAAAGAAAAGTTGTGCAAAGGCCTGCTGCTCAAACCAGTGTTCCCTGAATAAAAAAAAGAAGAAAAAAAAAGACGGTAAAGAATATGTTAAAAAACACAAAAAGAACTTATAGTCTATTGACTGTGGTACTAGTCCATTCAGTCTTCACTTTGCTTGAATTCAATTGGGCACCTTAGAAAATTATCTTTGGATTGGATATACAAAGCAACTGAGGTGCCTGAATCCAGAAGTTCAGCCTAGGGTTAAATCATCAGATACTCGGATGGAGCTGGGAATGCCAGAGAAAGAGGTATGTTTAAAGACTTACCTTTCCTCTGGATTCAACCTGTGGTTATTCTCTAGGCAGCAATATGATTTCAACAGCATGTAGCTTGAAAAGAAAAAAAGAAAAGCCCGACAAGAATGACTATTTTTGCAACAATTACTTCCCCAATTCAGTCTGCCTGTGATGTGGCAAATGCTGTCTGTGCCGTGCGCGGATGGGAGAGGAACTGACACTCTTCCACATCACAGGTTAGTACAGGATCGCATGCAGGCCTGTCTGCAGAAAACAACTACTTGTTATCACCAAAAATTATAGTTAAATTAACACAGATTTAGGCAATAGCTGATTGCTAGCTAGGCAATCGCTATCACAGAAAAAAAAAAAAAAATGCTAAAAACAGCTCAGGCCAAGACAAGTCCAGGCATGTCCTTAATCCCTACACTGTCAGGTCAATCAAAAGCCTTTGACCTACTTGTAATGGTAAAAAAACATCTTTACAGGCATGCAGAAAAAGGGATGAGGAAGCAAAGGGAGAGGGAGGATGTCTCTCCTCCTCCTGAGAACATGTCCATCTGTGACAGACTTAAGTATATATAGCATAGCTGGTGTACTCTATATCCTGAATCTGGGCACCAAATCTGTCCTTTTAAGATACTCCTTTCTCAGAGAGATGACTCCCTGCAGAAGTGAGCTGGGGTGGCTGTGACCAGTTGGGGGGTTTTCCATTCACCTCCGGTCTTCAGACCAAGCACAGCCTGAAGACCCAAGAACGGAAAACCCTTTGAGCTTCCACCAGGGGTTCCTGACAGGTTTGTGGGAATTGCTTTTTTTTTTCCTGTAGATTTACAAGCTTTCCCTCCTGCCTGTGGAAGATGGGTGGCTATGCAGTCAGAAATACTAAATCAATGGGATCAGAAGAACATATCAAGACACAGCATGGCACTATGCCTTGGGATACAAGTACTCACCCTGGAAGGCAAAACTGGAGTTTATATTTAAATCTAGATTAAAAAAGTGTCATGTAGAGGTTCACTTCAAAATAACCGACTTTGGGTCAGAGTCTTTTAAATGGGCTGACATCTTGCTCTTGTCCACATCATTGTTATCTCCTACAAAACATGAGCCTCTCTTTATTGTTTCAGTGGACACTCTTTCAATAACTTAGCTCGTCCCATCACATGCCCCCCTAACTCATCAAAGACCTCTCCTCTCTGTAGATGACTCCACACAGCTGCCTAACCACCCAGAGGAACGTCTCGCATGGCAGCCCCTTTCTAGCATTTCCATTTTAATACCTAACACCTTTGCTGGATACCAGTGACTAAACAAAGTCACCCAGCCCAGCATAACTCTATTCACTCGAACCAGCCTAACATTGACTCTCATTGCAACTCTCATCCACAGAAAGATGCTAAACTCTTAGCTAAAAAGGTAGCATTTAGGGCAAATTTTAAAAAATTTAGTCTAAGCTAAAAATTATGCTACAGCTCCGCCACTTTTACCATAAATTATCTATTTATCCCAGCTCTCCTTTTATCCTCTAAGCAAATGTCCAACTGAAAGCTCGGTCAATGGCTAAACCTCATATTTTGGGATTCAGCTAACATCTTCTGTTACATATGCTATATATAGTTTTACAGTGTTAAAAAAAGTTTTGAAATAAAAATGCAAAGAACAAATGCTTTTTAAAGTCCCTAATGGTATAGGTAGAGCCATGCACTTACTTATACCCCCTGTAAACCACCCAGAGCAATATTGAGACAGACCAAAAAGCAGAATTTTGCAGAGGACAGAAAATCTTTCTGAATAGCTTAGATACAATATGTGACCTGCATATTACTTGAGCAGTGGAAATAAAAGAGAATGAATGTGCTTAATCTTACAGGAAACAACCTTGAAATGGCTAATATAACCAGCTAGAGCCACTACATTAAGTTAATTACTGGATTAAATTTTAAAAATCAATATCAGAATGTTGCTTTTGAAGAGACAAAATGTGACAAAAACACTCCCTCGCTCCACTTTGCAGTGTTTTCTATTGGTTTTAAAGATTTTAGTAGACAAATAAGCTAGATGTTTTTGTCAAAATCACTGTGATTGCTACAGAAAAAGTCTATAGGAGAGCAAAGACCAATACAGTAATAACAAAATTGCATCGAATGAAATATTAAAGAAAGCAAAATAGTAATTCTGAGCTCTGTGGATTTCAGACAAAATGACAATATTGATTGTAGCCCAGAAGCCAGAACAATAAAATATCAAGACAGAAGCATGCTCATTTTCCTTGATTTAAGGCAAACTCCATATTTATATTTTTCTTAAAAGAAAAAAGGTATTGTTAATGAAAGAGGCCAGGGTAGTTAGAAAAAGCTTTGCCCACGGTGCAGTTCCCTAGTCCCATAATAACTTATTTTAGATACATTAAAACATATGAAGACTTTGCAGAGGGGTGGAAATGAACATTTCTTTTATAGGACTTTGCATAATATGTTTTTTTTTTTTTTTTGGTACTTTAGAAAATCCTTCAAATTTAGAGGGGAGGAGGGGGAGGCAGAGGTTAACCACTATATTCATTAGCTCTTCGTCTGGTTTGCTGAATAATTTTGTGGAACTGTGTATGGTGGGCATGTGGGCTGAACCCCATATATGTCATAAGAATTATTAGCACAAATTCTGGAGCAACATGTGAAAAAATGTCGGTTTGTTCTTCAAATCCACATCATTTCCTTTATAGACTCTGTATGAAGCATAAAATAGTTTTTTGTTTTATTTTGTTTTGTTTTAAAGAAAGAGATTAAAAATGTAGCTGGTTGTTTTAAAACAGATGAACAAATCCCTCTCTGTTCTATTATCAGTGTTGTATCTGTTCTGGTACAGGATGTGTCATTGCATTCTGTACCAAAATGTTACTGCACATTATAACATTCATTGAGAAAAATGATTAAAAGAGAAGCTCAGGATGTGGTTAAACCCTAACAATATTACTCTGGGATCTACATGCATAAATCATGCCCAGTGTTATGGAAAGAACCCAAGAACCTAAAATAATACTCTGTTTTCTCCCTGGAGATTACTGCAGACTTTGGCAAATGCTGGTTAATTTTATGCAAGTATCGGCTTAATATCTAAATTCCTGAAACACTTGCAGAGGCCCCGACTTTAGTGAAATGTGTTTGCACTCAGCGGTTTCAAAAATCAGGTCACTACGTTGCTATATATAAAGAACCAAAGTAGGTTGGCCTGATTTTTCAAAAGTGCCAAGCAGCCACCGTTTTCTCCAAAGTCAGTGAGAATTACTACTGCTCAATAACTGGAAATCCAGCTTGTTTATGTTCATTTTTTCATTCATTTGAATGATTTTGGTTACATAGAGCTGAAAATTCTTAACTAAGGTTTGGTCTTATAAGATCATAATGGAAAGGAGATTTGGGTCACTGCTTTTAAAGTGGGAAATGATCATATAGTTTGGGTAGAATTTGGGGTAATATAGACAGATGTAGAAAAATCAGTTTAGACTTAGTTACCTATTTCCTCTAAAGTCTTTAATATCAAAAAAATGCCTTTTCACATTTTGTGGTTCTTTTTCAGAGATTTCATTCATAATGTAAACAAAAAGACTACACAGGCTCCTGTGGGTATTTCAGACAGCGGTTCAATCTAGTGTCATGTTTAAATACCTATCATATTTGTCACAATAGCAAACTGGGATGAAGATGGGAACATAGAGTGCAAATTTCACTGAAACATTGCAGTTTGCACTGGAGTCGGTGGCAGCCTTCCCCTGACCTTTAAAGAGAGCACAACCAAGTCAGCACAAGAAAAAGCATAAACAGAATCATCTCAAGCCTGCTGAGACTTCATTACATAACTTTAGAAATATGAAGGATAAATACAGGAGTCTAAATGACATGTACATGTGTTATGCACCATTAATAAGTGATGAGAGATAAATAAATGAAACTGAACATGCCCAGTGCATTGCTGCTCCTCATAGGCTGCAAATCAGAGAGCCTAAAAATAGAAAAGATGATTCTGTGCCCAAGTGCCATGAAGGAGTCGTAGTTCAGCAACAGAAAATGTAAACAGAGCACCAGCCTATTCTGCTGCACATCCACCACAGTCCCGGTGGGGATGTTCAGATGTGAAGGAGAGCACAACTTATCTCCCTGTGCTTCAGAAAGAAAGACCAAGGTAACACACAAATAGCATGGTTATAAAATATTATGAGCAAAGACCATCTGAATTCCTACTTCAATTTTCACTTGTCACTTGTGCCTGAGAAAATGTTATTGTCTAATGTCTTTTTAAGTATCTCATATATGTTAGGTTTGTTTCCCATTTTTTTGTGCCTTGCAAGTCCGCTGAATTATTGATACTATGAAAAAACAGGTTAAGCAAGCAAATTGTTTTGTGCTTCCTGCAGAAAGCAGTGGTGGCAGTGGTCGCCGGCTGGGGAAGGAGAGGCAGTCCCAGAAATAATTTGAGCTTTGAAGGTTTTGAAGATCAATACCAGATCCTTAACTTAATTCCATAATAAGAAAGGCCGGTTGCTAACTTCCTCCGTTTGAGGAATGATGCATTCGTTCTGTTTCTAATTGGCAGCTGCCGCGGGAAGCCGTGGCTTGCTGCAGTGATGTCAGTACAGCAGCACCAAGTGAGAGCCAGCAAAACATCAAGAAATACAGGAGGACAGAGCACAACTGTTTTCTCTTAGCTGATGATTTTCCTGCAAAAATAAATCCCACCTGTTCCAAAAACTCTGACATAATAATGAAACACAAAGTGTACCAAGCACCTTGATCACCTCTAGACTAGTCACAGGAACCTCTCAGCAGACCCTTGTAGCTGGGTGGCTGCTGCCACGAGCAGATGTGCAGATCATCCTGTGGCGGCTGTTGTCCTTGGCTATGTGCTGCCCATGGACAGCCTGGTCAAAGCAGGCACGAAGGCCACAGAAAAAAAAAGAAAAACAGATTATTCAGAGCAACAATATCCTCTGTGGCTATGTCTCAACCCTTAACTTCCACAGCTCAGGATAGAAACGGAGGTGGATTTGGAATCCAGACTCTGCTCTTTACAGCAGAGTCCAAAATAGCTGGAAATGAGACAGAGAAGGGCAGAAGTAAGAATAAAGAAGTAAGGACTGACCTTCTTGCACAGGTCTCACAGAGAGTCAGCATCTGCAGAAACATCCGCCAAAATTATGTGTCCTCAAGGTCTTCTCATAGACCAATTTTCAAGCTGGCAGATGGAATAAAACTGGATCTGGTCTGAGTATTTGACTTGAAATTCTAAATCTTGGAAAAGTGTGTGAGTGTCTAGTGTAAAGGTTGGCATAGGATCAAAACAGAAGCCTGAACAGAACAAAAGGCTACTGGAATAAGGTAAATTTAAGGCTAAAGAAATGTGACACCTTCATTTAGAAAGGAAGGAGTTAAACAGCATATGAGGAGCAGGGCTTAAGTGATGGTGAGATGAAGTCTGCTGTGGTGGAGAGCTGAAAGACCAGAGCACTCAATTGTTAACTGTCAGAAACTAAGCACAAAAACTACCTGGATTATATGGTATAAGATAAGAAAAAAACAGCATTGTAAGAACATGGACCCCACTATTGCTTCAACTTGCAAAAATGTTCAGAAGGTCCTCGGTAGTGGTTGTGGTTATCTCTTATATCTTTAACTATGTAGCCAGGTGATCCTTAAGGACCCAGAAGATACCTGTAAAATCTCATATGCAATAGCTGCTATGAAGAATTTACAGTCAAACAAATGGGCCCCTGAAGGATCATTCACCATTTAAAAGGAAAAACAGTATTTTGGCTATACTATTTTTAATAACAGACATCTTACCTCATAAGCCAGTAACTAAGGGCATATCGAATCCCATGCAAACTGACAAAAACAAGACCCAAACTCAACATGTGCTAACCTTGCACCCGAAAATGTTGAAGACTGTTATACCAAAACACTTGCCTGAGGACAAGATCAGCACTGAAGTCTGATAGCCACATTCATAATATACTACAGCTGGGTCAATCGTATTAATTAAGCTGGATTTAGTGAGGCCAGGACTATCCTGATCATGAACCTTAGCAGATCATTACACGAAGGACTGTACCGTCACGTAGACACAGGTTCTCTCCCCTCTTCGGAGAATTCTGCAACACATTTCATTTTGCAACGCTGATGTGTCCTCAGAATGCATAAAACTACAGAGATCTGTTTTGAGTTGAGACAGCTCCGCAGATTTATACCAGTTGAAGATCTGGACTATACTATCACCACATTCCTTTCCCGCATGCAATACAATACTGCTGTGCTGCAAACAGCTGTTGAGATTGCCACATGGTGGCTAAGGGCAACTGCCCTCCTCCTAATGAAACAAAACCTTGTCACGTTCAATGGACAGGGACTTTTCGTTCCGCCACATCTCCTTGGGGAACAAAACAGGTAACATTCACATGAGGAAGTTAAGCTGTATAAGAAAGATATTAATTTTCAGCCCACACTGCTCTCATGATAACTGATGCTTTGTCATCTCAAACAAAGAGCCAGTAACAACAGAAAATGAAACCCCTCCTTGCTTCTATAGTTAGAAAAAATATAGATAAGATGTGTATTTATGGAAATGTAAATAGGAGTTGTCATTTTCTCACATGCTACCTGAATGTTTCAGTCAATCTTCCTTTCCACACAAAGCTATTAGGTAATGAGAGCTCATATGTATTATCCAGGGGCTCAGCCCCAAATTTCTCTTTCAATTCAGAAAATTCCTATAGTCTTGAGTAGTTAAAATATTTGAACTTCTCCTCAATGCTAACACTACAATTTGCATGTTTTGCAAGCTGCTTTTTAAGTGGTAAAAACCTTTCAGCCTGCCTGGCTGACATAAGCAGTATTCCTTAGCTCAGGCTAGAGAGCAAGAGAGTCTGTAGTAATGTAAGAAGATCAGAATTGACATTTCTTCACAATTCCTTCATTTAAAAAAGGAAAAAAAAAATCTTTTCCAAGAAGAAGGCGTTGTGTGATGTCTATCTCTTCTTATTCTCTGATGATTTAGCTTCATTGTTTTTCCCCAGCATTTTTATGTGGGTCTGATCCAAAATCCACCAAAGTAAATGAAGTCTTAGGGGGGAAAATGTATTCTATCAGTAAATGACTGCAATTTATCTGTAGCAGTGAAGCTTGTTCAGCTGAATTAACACACAGATCAGCACATGCCTGGGCTATTCTCCCTCCCAGGTAAGACTCCTACCTTCATTACAGCAATGACCAGACAGAAATCCTGCAAAGAGTTTAGAAATGTGCTAGAAGTTTCAGTACCTCTGGTGCAATTCAAAGTGAAATGATACTGTGAGGGATTCAGCAGGCAGAATGCCGAGGGGAAAAGTAGTAAATCAAAAGCAATAGGCATGCCAGGATTTGCATTTATTTATTCACTGTTTTTTATGGACATTCAAAATTTGTAGGGTCCATTACAGAAAGACAATAAAATCTAGCACTAATCTGATGTGGTAAATGTGGCTAAGAAGTTGTAAAACTGGGAGACTTAAGGTTATAGCAACAAGGTATTAGGTCACTCTTTTCAGACAAACTGACCTAACGGCTGAGTTTTTCTCTTCAGTCTTTGAGAATATTCATTAACAGCTCCCTTTTTTTGGAGATCCCAGGATAAAGTAGAGAAGTAGTTGACAGATCGGGAATTAGGTAATTCTGATAAGAACAGAGAGTCTGACAATAGATGGAGCATCTAGACTGGTCATCTCAGATTGGCCCTGTGAGCAGAGCCTCCTGTGCAGTGACTCTGTGCATTATTGTGACGATCTGCAAAATTGTGGGCTTTTTTTTTTAGGGAAAAAAAAGGCTGAAAAAAATCTAAAGAGAGAGATTTGTCAAGCAGCAAATCTAACACACATTTGCAAGCAGTCTTGACTGAAAATCTTTATTAAACTGTAAGGCAAGCAACAAAATAGTCTAGAGGAGTAGTGTCTTCACCATCACAAGATACCTTGCAATTAGTGTCAGATATTTTCCTAAATTCATTACTTCATTCTAACAGAATACTGTTGCAACAGATGTCAACAAGAGATGCTGTCATACATGTACTGCCTTTCCAAATCTTAGGAATAATCCTCACACATGGAGTAAGATTTTGTTTGGAAGAACAAAACTCAGAAGTTAGTCTAAACTAAAAAAGTTAAGACTTTTTTTCTTGGTTTTAATCTGTGATGAGAGCCATTTTTCAAGAACGGTAGTGGGACCTTTGCTCACCGATAATTGAACCTTTTTCCTAGGTTGAGATTTCTAAAAAAAAAATAATAATAAATAAATAAAATTCCCTTACTCTGACATACTGCCTCAGAATGAGAGTGACTGAACACATTTAAAAAAAAAATCAGATCAGGTGAAGAACATGCTTTTGAGTTCTGTTTTGTTTTGTTTTTCCAGCACCTTTCCAGCACTGCTATTTTTCTGTTTTTCACTGAATGGTAACATGTTTGAGTCCCATTTTCAGGCTTATTTATTCTTGACATTGGTCTCTTGACATTGGTTTAGGATGGATCAGTTGTTAAGACATGGACCAGTCAGGTTGCTAACAGTAATGCTGAATAAAGCTCCAAGTACTTCAGCAGTGAAGTTTTCATAAAGCACAAAAATGTGAAATTTTCACTCTATATCCAGGAAAACAGGGTACTTTCAAAAATAATTTGGGGAAATAATTGGGGAAAACATAGATATCATCAGTAATTAAATCATGTTAAGGGGTCTGCACAACAGGAGTGTAACAGGCCCTGTTTCGAGTACCTACTCCAACTTGGGAACTAGCTTATTCATGTTGCTGGTGCTTCTGATTTCTTCTTCTAACATGAATTCAGTGTATGCTTCTTTGACCCAGCAGTTTCCCAAACTGACTGTTTTTCTTTTTTCTCTCTTAACTCAGAATTTATTCATAAAGGGAAGATTCCCTTTATTATTCTAAAATCCAAATGTTTGGATTTTAGAAAGATAACATGATACTAAAAAATAAAATAAAAGAATGAAGAATTCAAGAAAAACTGAAGCTGCAGCTCAATATGGTGAAACCCTTTGTAAAGAGTTTTGTTTGGGCAGAGAAATAAAGCCTTTAAAGCATCCATTTAATATTTGTTCCAAAAGACCAGATTTCCTGAGGCTGAACTTACAACTTACGCTATTTTAGTACACAAGGGTCAATTCCATTTGACCATTTCTATTTTTTAATTCTGAATATGAATGGTTGGGAGGCAGAGCGCATTACATACAGGGGATGGTATGCCACGCAGGCAGGGAGTTTGTGAAACAACCCCTAATCACAGTTTTAAATGCAAAGCAGGGAGGCCTTGAAACAGGAGCATAGCCTTGAACTAGAGTAATATTTACAGCATGTTTAGGAATATAATCTATTGCAAAAATCACAATTTATTCTTACTATATTTTTCCACAGATTCCTTCAAGACCTGGGAGGTGAGCATGTATCAAGGTATAATAGATTAAATATGCAGCCAAATCTTGATTCTGTTCTTGTGCATGCCATTTCCAGTACTGCTTCCCCAGTGTCAAGTGCCTTCCAGCATGCACTAAGCAACGTGACTAGCATCTGTCAAATGTTTGTGCTCCTGCCTTATCTCCTCGGGGGGAGATGTGTGTTCAGTAGAGTGTTTTCTTTTGGAATTTATTTTTAATAAAATCTAAATGCATGTGCTATTTGTTTATGTTAGCGAAGACAAAGAAATACACCTTGTGCTGAGAATGGTGCGTACACGGGATCCTACAGCCCAGGGCTGCCTGTGGGAGAGGGAGGACTGCACAATTCTGCCCAGGAATAAGTAAATAAGAAGGCAGGGCAGGAGGGGTAGGAAGGGGAAAGGAAGGGAATGCGTTAAAGGGAGAGTATATAGAGCGGGCAGCACAGTGGGAGCACAGGATTAGTCTTTATTTTTGCATCAAGAGTCTGCATTACTTATTGTAAGTAAAATTAGAATAGAATAGAATAATAAAAAATAAAATAGAAAGTGTGAGCATCGTATCCCGGCATCCAAGCCATCATCCTCTGCAATTTCAGCTCCAGAACAGCCCAGAGCCAGAGCAAGAGGGGCAGAGCAGTGAGGCACATGACGGACTGGTGAGGGGATGTTTGCACGGCCCACACTGCTACTGGCGCCCTGCTCAAGGTAACGTTAACGTGCTCCAGTGTCTCCTTCACCAGTACTTAAAATGAGACAAAAGATATTAAAGTTGTCAGGCACTCGCAGATGGTGAAAATATGAGGCAGAGCTGTATCTGTTGAGAATTAAGCAATTGCCATTTAAACTTAAAGAGGGCTTTGAATGCACAATGGAGAAGTAGGAGTAATATGGGGGGGGCTTTATTCAGTCAATAAGAGGGAGTTTTTATGCGACTCCTGCAAAAAGCTAGAAGAAACCTGCTCCCCGTTTTAGCCATGAGTTTTGCCTTTGAGTAGATGTGTTCTTTCTAAATAATTATTTTTGCTGTTTTTCTTTAATTTCACCTTCTGAAATAATCACTTCGTGTGCCTGCTGCTGCTCACTTAAGCACAACCTTCAGAATTAACTCCTATACTAGTCCTCACATAAATAGTATATCTAGTATATTGTTCTTCCTCTGTTGTAAAAAGGCTTTAACTATTGCCCTCCAGCTAAACTATCCCCATTCTCAGAGAATAGGCCTAAAATAAACACTACATATAAAACATTCAGTTATCTTCAGGTGATATTTTATTATCCTTTCTATTGCAATTGTCACTTTTCTCTATTTTAGTGCTCACTTTTTAACACAGCCAGTGTTCTCAAAAGGATTTAGAAACTGAGGTATCCCTTGAATTGGAGATGCAGCATCGCCAAACAGAGAGAGATGTTTAAAAGTATCATTGCTCTCTGGTTGCAAACAGAGACATATGTGCATTTGCATTGATGCAGACAAGTGCTGTCTCTAAGGGAGGATTATTTTATTTTCCTCTATCCCAAGACATAAATTTAGTCCCCAAACTCCTACATATTTTGTTGGAAAATATACCTGAAAAAAGACTGCAAGTTCTGTCCTTGGAGAGGCAAAGAGTAGATTTTCTTTTAGATTTATACCAGTAGTATGTGGAGACAGAAAATATGCAGTAAGTCAAAGAGATTTTACTTATCAGAGCTTTAGACAACCATTTGTCAGTACTTAACTGTATTGCTGGATGACTCATTCCCATTTCTAATACCTAGGAATACAGGGCATGTGTGGGAACACAATGTCTGCATTGATTTTAATCTGGTCTCTTTTTGTACTGTCTACAAATAGCTCAAAATGAACCCAATCAGATAAGAGTGAAGAAAATGATTGCAAAAACACATACAGTAAGCCAGTCACAGGGGCCTCAGAAAGGCCAAAGAATACACAAACCAGAAATACCAAGGTAGCCAAGAACCGCTCATAAAATTTCCTCAGTACCATGGCTGTACAGTTTAACTAGGTAAATTGAATCTGTATAAAGCAAACAAAAGGAGGCTTTCTTTTTATGCGGAGGAGCAGCATTTACCATCCCAATGAGAAGGAAGTATTAGTCTGTGCACAGAAGTACATCCTTTGTGAATCCTTTTTATTTTGGGACCTCTTCCACAAAGTTGAGCTCCATATCAGAGCAAGGATGGATGGGTGATCCATCTCTGTTCTGACCAGGATGGAGAAGGCAGGCCCTGCTGCTTGCACTATCAGTGTTTAAACATTAAACATGCTCCAGGCCTCCCTGAGCTCCCTTTAACAGATGCCTGCTGAGATCCTTGGCTCCAGAGCACTTCTGGAAGAGGAGGTAGTGTAGACATTGGGGAATGAGCTTTCCTGGTACAGAAGAATTTAGGTTTTTGAAGTTATTTCAGATCATAGCAAATATATATATATATACATATATATATATATATTTGCAAACATGCAAGCTGTTCCTCTGAAAACAACTTGAATCAGTTCAATTCATATTTTTTCAATAACATGAAACTGTTTACTTTCAGTGTTGACATTTCCATTTTTCTTCGCCTTTCAGTGCAAATCAGAATTTCAAAACAGTCAACTAAAATGACCAACCAGCCAATCCTTCTGTTTTAGAGTTCTATACGTTTAGAGTTTATAAACATAGTTATAGTTTATAAGTTCACTACCAATTCCAATAAAAAATTGAAATAGGGAACATTCATCACGATCTTCTGGGCTGGAGCCATGGCAAATCAAGACTTACTAGTCTATCTCCTTAACAGATATTTCTTCCACCATCCTCAAGGTAATCTTCTTCCTCCCTCCTTCCTTTTTCTTTTTTTTTTTTTTTTTTTTTTTTTGTAGACGTGGAGAGGAGAAGAAACAAGAGATACATAATGACAGGCTCACCTTGATCCAGAAGCAATGAAATGAGGAAGAAGCAAGACACAGACGACAACCTATCTGCTATTAAAATAGTCACAGAGTCAGAGTAATCTTTTTGACTATGCATGCACAGCTTAAGTTCCCATTTCCACATCAGTACAAACAGTAAGTCCCTTAAGGGTACTGCAATTACACCGATTTTACATTAGATTAAGTCACAGGACCATCAAAATTGCTATAAAAACAGGGATCAGAATTTCCTCTTGTATTCCTGCCATGACCGTGTGTTTGCTCTGCCCTCTTTTTGACACACACCTTTTCTTTGTCAGAAACAACTCTGACTGCAATTACATGGAAAAATGGAGAGGCCCAAAGTCTCCAGCATGGTGCCAGCTCAGGGCAATGCATATCCACATAGGTCAGGGAAGCTGGGCTGGTTCTGCTGATAACAGCCACCCTGGGACAAATCCTGCTGTATTCCAGGTACCAGGAACCAAGCACAGGTACTAATTAATGTTTGCAGTGGAGACTTTTCCCAAGATCATCTTGGCAGAAAGGGATGAGTTTTCTCCACCTTGCCAGATCAGATATACAATATGTCCAGAAACCCTAAAGAGAAAACAAGAAATATGAGGAAGCACCTGTGGAAGCAATTTCATATTTGGAATTGCAACAAGTCCAAGTAAAACTTACCTGGGTTTCCCATCCAGATTAGACTCCACTTTTTAAAGAGCTTTTTGCAGGGAGTATAGGGTTTTGCAATCTGCAGGCTTCATGTCACCCCCACATCCTGTGATGCTGCCTAGCTGCTTGTTTACTTCTGAACCAAATAGAAAATTGCATATGTATAGGCTATACTTCTGCTGTCACCTTGACACTTGTCTTCCAGCAGCCTCAGGGAAAGCTTATGAGAAAGAAAAAAAGAAAAAAAAAAAAAAAAAAAGGCAGAGGGCTTCATAATCCTCTTCCTTGGAATAACATGTTTTACAAGGGTAACAGATTTTCCTGATGACAGAAGGGTGTTGTAGGATCTCCATCAAGAAACAATTCCATAGCTGCACTCCAGACACATTGCACACACTCCAAGTTTCACATAGCTCTGGGAACGTCAGGGATGCTCAGCTCACCCTGGCTTTACCAGTAGGCTTGAATCTTTCTCCACCAAGCCTAGATCTGCTGAAGCCTGTGGGTCTGTTTATATCAGACCCACAGAAGGGTCTGATATAGCCTGGAAATGCAGCACATCTTCCCTGTGAATTTAGTCAATGTAGGGCAGGAAACAACAAGTTTTCCACTCCTCACTGCGAAGCACAGGGAAGCAAAGACACTGAAGACCATTAGTATCTAGTGCTCTGCACAGAACAATTCATTTTTACCTATGGAAGACCTTTTGTCCCTATGGCAGACTCTCTGTACTCATATCTCAGAGAGAGGAAGGACTGAGGGTCAGCGTGATGTCAGAGGAAGAAATTCAATAAGTATCCACTTAAAACCAAATAATTCAAAAGGATTATCACCTTAGAAATCAACTAAATGGAGTACATTGCTTGCCAGCTGAGTCAAAACATGGTTATCTATTATTTTAGCAGGGAATTTTTATGAAGGTAAACAAAGTGTATTACACCCTTCTAAAAGTGCTAATAACTCATCCCCAACTAATAAAGATAAGCAACAAGTAAGCTTTTGAGATTAAATAATCACTTTCCCCAAGTGCTAAATTGTTACTATTAGCAAGTGTTTTCTTTCATCATTGAAAGGAAAGTTTAATTTTAATTAAACAATAAAATATTAAACTCACATTTTTGGAAGACACTGCTATAAACCCTAGGTTTTTTTTTTTTTTTTTTTTTAGTTTGTTTTTTTTTTTCCAGTTTTTTTTTTTCCTTTTTGTCTTTAGCTGCCATCTGGAATAAGCACCCTAAAGTTAATAAGGATAACTTGTAAGCAAAAGATATTAACACTTCTGATTCCAACCTGTACATTTTTTTAAAAAAAAATAGTTTACTATAAATACATGTCTTATATTCCCCATCTTCCCCGATACACACACTCAAGTTTCCTAAAAATAAAAAATGATCTCTGATTTGCATCTGTTTTATTTTTTTCCTCTGTTGAGCTAAGAGCTGATTCTCCACCCACACATACAACAGAGCTAACTCTCAATTTTAAAAAAACCTTAATAGAGAAACATGCTGGAAAGGGAGTTAAGAGTTACTGGAAATTAAACATCTGGACTTCTCCAAAGTATAAGGTTTTTCCATCTTCCTGAAAGGCAACTGACTTAAGAAAAACCCTTGATTTTTATACTCGGTAATACTTGACTGGTTGATAGAGGTTGGTGATTCATTTTGCATGTTGAAACATGCCCACTCCCTTCACTTGCACCAAGCAGTAGCTTGTTTTGTTTCTTAAATTGTGTGAAATGGCAGGATTTATAAATCTGTAACAGCTGCCAAAACTAGATTAAGACCAACCTAGAGCTGATGTAATGCAACTCTCCTTGGATGACAGATCCCTGAGTGGCAGGAGATGTTCCTCATAATTCCCCAAGTATTGCAACCTAAAAACTCAAGTTTGGGATCAGATGTTCGTATGAAGGGATGGAGAGGGGGATAAGAGGTCTCTCTCTACACCACAATGTTGACTCCTGGAGCGGCTAAGCAAGCTCTGACTGAGCTAATCAGGCCCTCCGAGAGGCAGGAGCCAGCAGACCCTGGGGGCTGGTGTTCCAGACTGCTCCTTTGGAGTTCACCCCGCATAGGGATAACATCCCTACCTCCAAGTGCACCAGACACTCCTCACCCCAACCCTTTCTTAGCTCTACATGAGGAAAAGACGGAGATGAACTGATTATAAAGGAAGATATGCTCAAGAAACAAAACAACCCTGAGGGAGAGATGTAATAAGCCACATGGAAATTCAGAAGGAGCCATAAAGGAGATGACCCTGGCATCGCACTTGCAAGGCCTGGAGATCTGAGTAGAACAAAAGTGTTACCTCAGGCCCCTATACCAGGCCTGGTCCTCTGAGGTGGGGCACACTGTAACTTTCTAAAAGCAAGGTGTCCGGATGAAACCAGTGAAGGGAAAGAGAAGGACACAGACAGGGAACAATCCCATGTGGCTTCCAGCTCTGCATTGGCAGCAAAGGGACCCTCGGGGCTTTATTTGGAGATCCCCTGCCATCACCAGACACAGGAAACACCCTATCCCTGTGCTTGATAGCCTTTCTGGTAAAGACTGGTGATCCTAATGCTGATCCTTAACAGCCATGTCTTCTGATTGGAAAGAAATGGTGGGGGGCTGAGGGGGAAAACTGTCCGCTCCCCGATCCCCATCACATATATTCATTTATAAACTGCTATAGCTACCATACAAATGCTAAATGGGAAGCTCACAAGGACCTGAAAGGTCCGTGTTCAGTCAGGACAGCGTACGTGGCACTGCAGCGAAACAAAGGAAATGAGTGGGGAATTGCTGTGGAGCGGAGGCTCCGAAAACCTGCAGTGCAGCAGAATGAGCAAACGAGCTAGCTAAACCCTCGGCGTCTCCGTACCGCCGCCACAGCAAATGAGCCATGAAAGCCGAATATGGACATGCAGTTAGTAAAAGGAACAGGATGGAAACGGAAGAGCTGCACAAAACTGAAGATTGAAAAAGAATTCATACATCAGCCGCTTCAGGGATAAAGACAAAATTAGGCATATTTGGAAACTGTGGTAAAAAAATGAGGGATGACTCGCCATTTCCTGAATTCATGGACCTTAAAGAGACCTTTGTATCATTTATTTTGACTTCCTGATAGGAAGGAATAGCCTGAACAGAAGCTATTACATTTCACTCATTTCCTCCTCTTTTAAGACTTACTTTACCTTTTCAGCACAGCTAAACCACTGCAATAGCTCATTGCAGGAAAATCTTCATGAACTCTATCAATAACTGCACTGTGAGGCTTAAGGATAGGGTTGATACCAACTCAAACCACTGGCAGGACACAAAACCAACACCATTGTAGCAGCTGTATTCCCCAGGTGAAAAATCTGTATTTTTTTTTTCCCAGAACTGTCTGACTGGACTTCAAGCATGTGGAGAAATCTCACCAAGACATCACCTCCAGACCTGGGTTCCCCCCAGCTTCTGCCTGTTGTTGTACCACTTTTGTCCTCAGCAAGCGGCCATCCTCACCTGGCCTTGTAGGGACCTCAGGGGACAAGCACAACAAAACTCTGAAAAAAATGGTCAGTCGTGCTTAAAGAAGGAAAAAAAAACAGAGAGAGAGAAAAGAAGGAAAAGAGAAGAAAAAGATCCTTCTCAATTCCTACAGGCAGCCATAAGAAGCCCTGAAGCATAAGATTTGATTACAGCCATATCTTTTTTTAGAGCTGCAAGTGCTGTGGGCATTCCTAAGGCAATTCTTAACCTCCTGTCCCTTAAATGAGACCCAGTGATTTCCACAGGGTTACTCAAGAGTAGAGCAGCAGCAGAGAAGGCTCAGATGTGAAATATTACTGTGAAAGAAGAGAAAACAGTAAAAAGACTAAGCAATGGTTTCAAAGTAAAAAAAAAAAGTCCCAGCTAATATTTAATGCAAATCTAATTTTAACAATGCCAAGCATAGAGCCTAGCACCACACATAGATTGAGCACAGTATTTTTCTGTGCTTCCCTTCTGCTACATAGAGACAAGATCAGTTTCCTTTCACTTAGTATTTCATGTCTATATGTTCATAAACTACATTGGTCCTTCATTACAAATCTTTAACAAAGAACTCAGTAGTAGTTATTCATGAAGGTCTCATTCTCCTTTACATATTCTGTGGAAAGAAGGAAAAAAAAAAGGATGTAAAGTACATCAATATCACCTATATCCATCAATAGATATAATTTGCTAATATAATTTCCAGTCTGCTTTCCCAGTTGTATCACATTTGGCTGACAGCCTGCAAACATCTATGGAGGTAACTCACATTACTCAGTACAGTGGTATACTCTCCTCATGATTTACCATTTGTTGGTTCTTCCACAGGCTTGTTATTAATGTTTTAAATAGGAATATAAAAGTATCTAACAATGGATTTATTTCCTGATGTGCTTTATTCTATAAGAGCTCTGTCACTGTCTTCAAAAACATCAGCGCTTTCCTGTCTCTTAATTGTCTTACTATTAAAGCAACACAATTTGAGGAGAATTTAAGGAATCACCATTTCTTAGATTCTAAGAAGGAAGGCTGTAAGATAGTCCCCCCCATCATTTTAAAAACTTTTCACATGAAGATATTCACACTTACTCCAACAATCATTTCAAGTTTGAGGAAACTGTCAATTTTAAAAGCTTCAGATATATTAATTACAGCATGTGTCATATCTTATTTGTACAAAAGAGAACTTTGCAAAAACAGTCACTTGTTCTTAGCCAACCATCAAGTTTATAGGCCAAAAGTCTATCGGAATTAAATGCATTACTGATGGTCTTATGCCAAGTGCCGGACATCTTGTATGAAGAAAATGCCATATATTACTATGAAAGCAGTAGGAAAGTTGGTTGCTGGTCACATGAAATCTGCAGCAAATATAACCTGGGCATTTAGAATGACTTCATTGTGACGACACATTTATAGCTCCCATAGGATGACAAAGGCCACATTTTATGTTTATACTTTCCATAATCCCTCCATATATTGTTCTGCACTGGCTTAGGTTCACTGCCTGTACTTGAAAGACTCCTGATTACTCTAGGGTAAGAAGATATCAGGTTTACCAGTTTGCTCAGGAAAGTAGCACAGCGCTTGGCACCACGTGAAAAGAAAATGAAGAACTGATCTGAAATACTGTGGTGCATACACGGGAAGTGCAGAGGTCTAATTCAGTAACAAACACACACATAGAATAGGATAGAGGATTAAGGGGTGGTTTCCCAGCAAAAAATAAGCAAGGGGCATAAACTACTTAGCATAATCCCATGACATAAAATGGAAACAAAGGCCAACTGACAGAGAACAAAAAAAGGAAAGTGAAAACAAGTCCTTTTTGCTTTGCTGTATGGTTTGTGGCTTATCAGATACTACACACCTTGCAGAGCAGTGTAATTGGATGAAGAGCTCTGCATTATTATCCAACCACATAATCACATTAGAATTTGACTTATTCACTTCAACCATAGCTAGCAGATAGCAAAGGGTCAGGGAATTATGTAACTTGCAGTGTTCATTTCACCATGAGCTCTGAAATACTCAGACTACAGATTGCTTTTTACCTTCTTTAAAATATTTTTAAATGCAACTCCAAAACAGATAAATCTTAAACCCATGTTGCTGACCTACACTATCCTAAGCAAATCTTTGGCGTGATGTACAGCACCTCAAAGCATGTTAAATATTTCATCATGTTTTTATGAGCTGATCAGTGGCTTATTTTAACTCTGTGTAATTGCAGCTGTGAGGTAAAGAATTTGAGATGCCAGCACATAGCAGAAAACAGCCTCTTGTGGCTTTGGAGTGTTTCACATGGTGTGATTTCATGTTATGGCTGCTCCAAGCTGTAACACTTCCCCATAAATGCCCGTCTCCCCTCTCTGTGTGCAAGCACAGTAAGCTGTGCAAGCACGAGGAGAAAGGGAGGCTGGTTCAGCAGCACCTCCCTGGTGTGCCACTCCAAAAGCAGGCTGCACAGGAGAGTTCTCATGAAGGGCAGGGAGAAAAGAGAGCAATGGCTGAAACAAAATGTACAGCAAGTCCGCTAATTCTCTCCATTAGATCAAGCTTGGATGCAACGTATGCTCTTTTTTTCACCATTCAACATTTAGTTTCTGTACTTTTGCTATGCTATTTTGGGGACTCAGCAGTTAGAACTGAACTCACATTCTGCTCTCGGTCCTATCACTACCTCTACCTTAGTATCACACCATCACCTGCCATCTTCACCTCTCTGTATTGAAATATGGTCCCTAATTACTCTATGCTCTGCAGCTACCCGCTGGCCAGGACCCTCCCGGAATGTTTCTAAGTTCCAGAGCTACCAGAGCAATGTAGGAACTCTTTGCTGTACCACTATGCATTAACTGAAACAAAATATACAGTAGTGAAAAGTGAAACATAAATGCAATAGAAATTTATGATCCTTTCCTTATATTACTAAACCATCAGATGCCCTTACTAAATACACTTTCTAAAATAGAATGTTGTATTAGAGATGATGTTTCCTCTATTGTTTTTATATTAGCTACAGGAGCTATATGTAGCCTGTAAGACTATTTTGCTTTGTTTTGTTTTTCTCCCTCCCTCCTTTTCTTTTTTTAAACCACTTGCAGTCCATCATTAAGGTCTATTTGCTATTGAAGAATAGGATATTATCAGTCTGGGAATTCTTGCTATGCAGGGCAAAGTGTTGAATCTTCAGGCACACTAAAGATACGAGTAACACTTCCACAAGAGTAGGGAAAGGACTGAAGTTACAGATGACTCACACTAAAGGGCTCTCACTGTCTCTCTCAGCTCCCTTCTCTCCTCCCTTTTCTCCAGTCTGGCAGGCAAGGAGGTAGGAAAGCTGGAAGCTTTTAGTTCTGCCTGATAGTCTAGCAAAATACCTAGCGCAGATGCAGGGAGCCAGCATAAAAGCCTGGTGTCTGATTAGATGAGATACTGGGAGCCAAGAACAAGATTGCGGTGCCTGCTGAGTTGAAACGGAAGCCAGGTTGAAAGGAGGTGCTCCGCGCTCAGGGACCGCACGGGGACTGGCGAAGAGGATGAAGCGGCAGGCAAAGAAACGGGGGGAATGCTAATGTTTTAGAAGAGAAACTGGAGCAGCTGGCAGCAAAATTAAAATAAATAAATAAATAAAAACAAGAAAATATGCCCCTACTCTAATCCTGTCACAAAGAATATCAGTATCACTAGCATACACGTGTGCAGAAGTTTAAGTAGGTAAATAGCACCACTGAAGGCAAGGAGAGGATTACAGGTATTGACTTCATCCGTGAGGCTATACATATGCTTTAAACTCTATATACCCTTTCCTGAACAGTATCATTCTACATTACCAAGACCAAGCTTCCTATTTAGCTGTGCACAATAGTTTTTAATTATTTTATCAAAGTGACTAGCAGGCCTAGAATACAGCATAGTGTCATGTGATATCTTCCTTTCTGTTCAGCCCACATAGATAGGTGTATATACTAAAAGAGAAAAATGCATGAACAAGAAAGGTTAGGACTTAAAATATAATCAAGGTCAGCAAAGAGAGTCAGTCCTTTAAAGAGAAAGGAGCCATCCAAGGCAGAGGAGAAAATTTAATCAAAGAGATTGCACCCATTGAACTGATCGCCTCCATCAGTGCTCAGTATTCCACACTTCCACACTTCCTTTAATTCTCACCAGACATTTAAAAAATACCATAATCTTAAATAGTAGGTTTTAAGAAATTTTAATTCATTTTTTATTAAAATAACAAATATTTTTTATAATAACATAAAAGTGTTTGCAATCATGCACATGAATCTCGATGGCTTCTCTGTTCAAATTCCTAGTCCCCGTATAATTACTTGCTTAAAACACCTCTTGTGAATAGCAAATAAATCATTAGCGATTAGAGTTTTTTAGGATTGTTTTGAAGAGACCCAGCTGCTGTCTTTATGTCAAAGTACAACCATAAGGCGCTAGTGATTAAATAACATAGTATTTTTGCATGTCAGACATCACATGCTTGAGTATTAATCATGCTTTGCTCTTTTCAGATGTAAATCTCAAAGCAGCTCATTGAAAAACAAGTTATATTTCCCAATTTACTGACTGAGAAACTGAGGCAGGGGCAAAGTGACTTGCAGTTCTCACAGCAGAACTGCAATATAGCCCTGGCTCCAATGGGTTAGAATTTCATCTGGGATTCTTGCCTTTTCATCCACCTTTTGCTTCCCATCTATAATGTTGAGACAAAGAAGAAACCTGGATTATTTGATGATGCTGAAGCAAAAAAAAAAACCCACAGCATTGGCCAACTATTTTGCAAAGGATTGTGCAAATCTGAACTCAAATCAGAAAAATACTTCTATCACATTATAATCTTACCTTTTTTTCTAAAAATATAATAAAACATTTTTCACAATAAACAGCCCTTCGCAGGCCCTAAATCAGCCATCAAAAAAATGCTTTCCAGTTCGAAAATTGTCATAGATGTATCCTCACTCTTAGATAAATAAATGAATATACAAAGAGAGAGAGAAAAAGGAAAAATGAGAATTGGTCTCCTTAATTATGACAGCAGTAGACTCTTTAGTATATCTGCATGAAATGCTTTTTTGCATAAAATATGGTGATTTTGCAAATGACTCTCAAAAATAATCCTTCTCTGCTTATATATAAACAGATATACGTAAAACATTGAAAAATATATATAAATATAAGGCAAATGAAACATCTGTAAATCATTACTGAAATTAAAATCTCCTTTTGTGTCAGTTGTGTCGAAGGCAGAAAGTTATTTATAAAAACTCTAAATATATAGCTGAGTTTCCTACCAAACTCTAAAAAGGTACACCAGCTACTCATAAAGCTGAGTCAGTGACTGCGCAAAAAAAAAAAAAGTTTGCAGAGGGGTGCTGAGCTGGACCAAAGAGATCAATGTGACATTTGGTGGTTGCAATACCACTGGAACAGCAACCAACTCCTCCAGAGGAAGTGGTAATGTGCTTACTCAAATTTTCTACCCTCCCTCAGGTTCCTGAATTCACAATCTGAAAGTCTTCAACAGGCTTAAATCCGGAGACAATAACGCTCCTCCACTTCCTTACTCAGGAAGCTTTAAATTACAAGGATAGATCATTTTAATTGCTACTCTTTGGCTTCTCTGCTTGAGCTATTGGTAAACATCTATGGCAAAACATATGGATGTAGAAGTGATAGATATATCAGACCATCATACTTGCAGCTACTGCATTATAAACTTTGCACCCAGTGTATCTGGTAAAGGCTATTAGAAGTGGAAATATTCATAAAGCATTTGTAGGCAGTAGTTTTATGTCCTGACATTAGCAAACTGCCCACTAAATTAACCAGCGTGTCGTCAGCAAGCAAGCCTTGAAGATTGGGAGGAAGCTCTAAATTGCTCTGCAAGAAAGTCAGGGCTCTTGCAGTGCTAAAAGACCATTTAAAAAGTTCTTATTCCTACCTCCTTCTGTTAGTAAAATACTGATGTGAGTGATTCCAGAGAGCAATAAATAGAGAAAAATTCAAGCTCACATTCTGGAGCTAAACATGCTGAAATTGGGATTATTATTTTTTTGACTACTTAAGTAAGAATTTGCATCACCACTGCTATTACGAAGAACTATTTATATTGTAGTAGGACTTAGAGGCACTATTCCTCATTCTGAGAAGGAAAAATCATATCATCCATTGCAAAAGGTGTGCATAATGGCAAAGAAAGGGTCCTGAGATATCTGAGTTTTGCAGAACCCAACCCTGATTTCAGATCTTTTCTAGATGACTGGTTGTCACAGGCTGCTCAGTGTGTGCAGAGGGCACCCACTGTCTGTGTCCTTGCCATTGCCTCGCACAGCGGTCTCCTTTTGCTCTTCAGACATCAACACACTTGTTCCTATCAGATCACATACTGGATAACCATTTTCCCCCTTTTAATGCTAAAGACAGAGCTCTCTTTGCCCAAGCAGAGGTCAGAATAAGTAAAAGTTTTATAGCTTATTTATTTCTTTCAGGATCCAGCTAACTCCTCTCTCTTCTCCCTTCCTAAAGCTTTTTACTGTTGCCTCAGGTTCCTTCTCACTCCCTTTCGGCCCCAAGGTGTCTTAACACCTTTTAGGGGTGAGGAGATGCTCTATTGCCGAGTGGATTTTCACAAATGATACTTCATAATTTTAACAGCATCAAGCTCATATAAAACACTTTAACACCTTAGAGTTGAAAAGAGGGCTAGGTTTCACTATTTTTTAGATAGAAAGCCTTAAGCTGTGAAAAGGTCAGCTCAATTTGACACAGGTCATCCAGCAAACAGGAGCAGAGGGTTTCTCTGGGCCTTACCAGCTGAGATGTCTCAGTGTCCTATTTCCTTCTTAAACAGATTACCATTACTTACAATAAGAAATAAATATCTACAGCATATACACAAAGACTGAGCAAACACTGCTTTGTTCCACACCAGGATTTGACTTCAGTTACAATTCAAACAATGAGGTGCCACCCACTGGGACAATAAAGAGGGATTTTATGAATTGCAGTGCTGTTGCACCTACGTTAGCACACAAGCTGCTGCGCCAAACCAGGAGGACTGCAGTGTGCACATGCACACATCCCCGTTGACAGCTGAATGCAAACACAGCAGATGGTGGCAAGGCAGCAGCAGAAATAAAGCTGCCAAATAAAGCTAAGCCTAAAGGAGTTTAGTAGCAGTGCTGTGTTACATGACATTCTCCAACCTCTAATATGCAGTTCTGGAGACAGAATGGAAAGGAAAGGCAACCTCTGTGCTGCTCTGAGTTTGCTCTGACACCCT
>JAWLRI010000266.1:366683-412467 GCA_034781795.1 Crypturellus tataupa
CTGGAGAAGAGAAGGCTGAGAGGGGATCTAATCAGTGTGTACAAGTACCTCAAGGGAGGCAGTGAGGAAGATGGGACTGGCCTCTTTTCACTGGTGGCCACCGACAGCACTAGAGGAAATGGCCACAAACTGAAGCATCAGAAGTTTCGTAGGAACTTAAGGAAAAATTTCTTGACAGTGAGAGTGACAGAGCACTGGCACAGGCTGCCCAGAGAGGTTGTGGAGTCTCCTTCTCTGGAGATTTTCAAAAGCTGCTTGGACGCAGTCCTGTGCCATGAGCTCTAGGTGGCTCTGCATGTGCAGGGGGGTTGGACTAGATGACCTCTAGAGGTCCCTTCCAACCTTATGGATTTTATATGATTACTCTGGCCTTGCAAAGGTCCCATCTCTATCTACCATACAGGCCCACTCATCTTTTCAGAACTACTCAGGCTCAGAAGAAATGCACATTGATAAGTATTTGTCTAAAATTCCAGATTAGAGAAGAAACTAACTTTATTGTAGACAACAAAGCATTTTCACTATTTAGGGAGGAAAAAGAAAAAAAGCCCAGAACCTCTGGCATCATTTGTCACTGCACAAACCTGCCACGGTCCCCATAGAGAACTGGGACAATTTTTATACTGCGGCATTCTTGGTCACTGTTAAGATCTTCCTGAACCGACAGATGTATTAACTCACTACACTTACTTCAGCTTAAAGGTATAGTTGAGTGCCAAGTCTCCACCCTTACAACGCAGTGACCTTCTATGCACAGCAATTTGTCAGTTCTCAAAGTAAATATAGATAGAAGGTCTAGTCAAAGAAAAAGCCAGGACCTTTTTAGCACCTTTCCTCTGTGAAGCTAACTGACAATAAATACAAACACATACCTTCCAAATGGGGAAATACACACATATAGTGAGTCCAAGCCATATCACTTACATTCCCAGAGCCCACATATCATCTGTTCTGAATCAGAAGGCAGCCCTCTTCTTAACTTCTGTTGCTAGCTGGAGAAAATGAATTGTTTCTTGCAGTAAGTTCGTTCTCCTTTAGTTAAGAGCACATAACGTAATTCCTTTACAGTATTGCCAAGGTCTCTGTGTTATGTGGATTTTCAGCTTGGGAGTCACAGACCTAAGCATGAAAACCCACAGAACAAATATCGAAGGTGAAAGGACTTATTCTTTCTGAAGAGGGACCTAATGACCCTGAAACGTTCTAAACTTTCTCATATGACAGTTGCTTCCCAGCCACAAAAAGACAATGTGAGAGATATAAGTTTGAATCCCCAAGCACAAGGAGAAAGTGGAGAAGAAGATCATGCTCCAGAGCTTCTCTCCCCTTGCTCCCTCCTGGCCGGGACAAATTTCAACATTCAGACACCTGAATGAGGCAGGAGATCCTGCAGTACTGTTTTGCTTCATAGACAATGGAGACAAATCTAAACACTTTGCAGCTCCTCTATCTCTTGTTCCCTCCAAAGAGGGTATGGCACTTAGATTTATCAAGGCATTAAAGAGGAAAACAACCTCTCATAAGTGCTACTGGATGTGGTGAATACGATCCCTATCACATAATGAAAACATCTCCTTTTCTTTAGTAAGAGGCATCCAGCTCTGAAAATCTTGATTTGCATTTGTTTGGCACTCTGTAATCCCCAAATCTTTTAAAGGTATACTGCCTAGTAATATATATTTGTATAGCTGTTTTTCCTATCTCATTGTATTATTTTGCCATGTCTTTCTGGAATCACAGCCAATGATGAGAGAACACTGAACTCCTTATTCTGATCTTTACTTATTCCATGATGTGAGGGTGGAACAGGTGATGTGTCTATTTTAGGGAAAAGGGAGCTCAGCAGGGATGACTCCCTCCCTGCTCTATCACACAGATTCCCCCCTCCCACACTCATACACACCCTTAAGGAATCAGGGCACAGAAGAAACAGCAAAGAGGCTAGAAACTTAATCACACTGCTCCTTTCTGATGAGAATACAAAACTAAGCTATGGACTAACTACAGGTAGAAAGCCCAGGGATGTGTTCCAAAAAGGGCTGGGGATAAAGAGAATAGCTCATAAATAGAAGTAAAAATAAATAAATAAATAAATAAATAAAAATATGCTGCTCAAACCCTCAAACCCTCAGCTGACAAGACAGAAGCAAAGACTGATCCAGTCACTGGCATCTCAGCATCTCAGGTCACATTTTAATAAGTTCAAGTCTTAAGAAAGGACATTCTATAAGAAACGGTATGAGGTTCTAGGAGAACCTGAAGGAAGAATTAACAGAGAATCTCCATAGGAAACTTAATTCAAGAACAACATCTTTCACAGTGCAATACCGGTTCCGCCATGGAGACTCTTCTCAGGTAACCTGTTTCTTGATGAGTAGGGAGGTACTGGGTCAGACCACGAAACAGGAAGATGCATCTGGCTTGGTGAGTCATATAGCAAAGGAATGACAAAGTTGAGTCATTTAATGAGGAAGAGCTACAGGCTGCCTTTTCATGAGAATAGTTTGAGCCATAGCTTCACACCCTGTGACTGTATATACTGAGGTACCCCTGAGACCTCACATATCAAGTTGACCAGCTGTGAGGACCACCATGGATGACCACAGACCAGCAAAGAGGTCTTGGCCACTAAAGTTATAAGCTTATCTAAGTGGGAGAGAAACATGATGGGGGAGAAATTATGGGAATGGAAGATTGAAAATGGTTAGCAGGTCTGGTTGGTAGAGATCATGGGATTGCGTCCTTATGAGATTTTCACAACTATTTTGTTACAACTACTCTGTTACATGGAGGCAATCTCCTGCTCATTACATTACACTGAACCCATTCAGGTTCCTCATTTCCAAGCAATTCCTGAATCCTGTTCCTCTCCTCTCACTTTCTGTAGAACTGTTCCAATAACTGAAGTGAACCCTATTTATGATCACATTGTTCTTCCCAAGTGCTGGTGATCCCTTGTTTGTTTGTTTTGTTGAACAGCCTTCTAGATCCCTGCATCCCTGATTGCCTCCTGTTCCCTATAATCTCATGACCTGAGGTTTGTAATGTAGGGAATATGTCTAAAAAAAATTCAAACAGACTTTCTACAAGAGTGACATCTTAAAAATAGGTTTTGGGGGTTGTTTTATCCTGCAAAATAAACCAATTATCACCTGTCTTCCCCTTACCTCCTCCTCAATTTTGTTTGTTGCTTCTTCAAAGAGAACTCTGGTCTATACTATTCCTTTATGAGAGCGAATGAATCTGCTACAGAAGGAAAGAAGTGTTTAGCTGTGGTGTCCTAAGGGAAAGGACAGTCATGTGGAAGGCAAGATTTTCTAGGAAATCCAAAAGATGAAGAACCTCTCATGGCTCAAATCAAATAGAGAGGCTACATGTATGTACCTCAGTGGGGGGGAGGAAAAAAAAAAAAAAAAGAACAGACATATCACAAAAGGACTAACCCCTTTCTGTTCTCATTTGGACACCATGGAAAAAAATTTTTCAGACTCATATGGATACCACTGAGAACATAAGGACATGACCTATAATCCTGCAGTTCCAAATAATAATGACTCAACTTCCTGTGCTTGAAGGAGGTCCAGAATGAAAGCATCTTGGAGTCATTTCTCTCTAGTTAGAGAGAAAGGTTTGTAAGTGTATTGCAAATCTCTCAGGTGAATAGTATGTATATGGTTCCAGGTCCAATGTGATTAGGTGAATTTTCAGGAAATCGTACACTCCAAATTCCAGTTAAGAGGCAAATGTTCTGAAATCATGTTGCCAGGAAGCTCTGGCTATATCCTTATGCATGCATTTACATAGTTCCCTTATGCTACCAGTGCAATGGTTTTATGCTATATCTCAATAGTATGCAAAGGAGAAACAGAGCTGAAGACCTGACATGAGATTAAAAGAAATGTTTGCCAGTTCTGATGCAGAAATGATTTGGGAAACTTGCCACAGAACATATTCATCTCAACCTCTCTTCTCTCTGCTCCAGCACTCTATGCAAATCTCTCTTTTTTATTTATTTATTTTTTTTTTCTGGTCTGAATCTCTAATTTAAAGCAGGAAGCAATTGCTTGACAAAGGATTCCATGGATATGTTATATAAAAAAAAATTATCAGTTCTGGTCAAGAAATACTTATTTGAGGAAGTATTTTTTTGAAAGAATGCAAACAGCTACAGCAAATAAAAGATTTACCCCACACGCTTCCTACTGAAATCAGAAAGAAAAAGTCATGCTCAGAAACTTCCAGCAGTCCGTACATCCATTTTGTGTTGTATGTGGAAACATGCACTACACGGAAAACCAAACTGGGACTACCAATCTCGGTCTGAGAGATAGGTCAGCTCTTCAAGATGAGCGATCTGAGAGCAGCAGTCATGGGTAAGAAGCACTGTCCAATGATGAAAGGTGGAACAGATACAGAAAGGCAATTTGCAGATTTTAGACACAAATCATGATCCAATCAAGTCTTTTGCCGTGGTCCACTAGACACCGAGGCATCCACACACAGAAAGATCTTTCATGGACTGGCTTAAAAACCTCTCAGAGTCAGATACTTTGCTTCTATCAACTTTAACTGTCTTTTGGCTCAGGCCCTTATGGGTATGCTATGGCTCTGCTGAGCAGAGTAAGCACATACTTAACCTGCAGCATGTAAATAGTCCTGTTGAATTCCCAGGATTACCCGCACTGCTTGAACACTTGCTTATGTACTTTGTTTGACTCATGGGCCAGATCTTCGATAGAAATGAATTTGGCCCAACCACTAACACAATGTTGCAGCTATTTGAAGATTGGTGTAGTACAGAATTTAGCTCCAGTTTCACAGAAACAATAGACACAGAATAGTAAGTGGTAACTATTTTTTTTTTTTTTAAATAAAGGTCCGATGAAAGACTCTAGGAAAAAGTCTCTATCCAAGTTCATCATTATAATCATATCTGACCTAAAATGATTTTCAAAGTAGGACTCAAAGTTGACAGGAGTGTATCTCCACTCACTATCTGCCCTGCAGAGATTCTTACACACAAGCTTCATTCTCTGTAAGGAAGAAAGTTGCCCTGCAATAGTCTTTTTTAATAATTCCCACAGAAATATTGCTTTAGGATGACCATTATTTTTTCATGAATAGGATTGTAAATATGTAATGGAACATAAATATTTTGTATTTAGACTAATAAAAAATTTAGTTCCATAAAAGATTTATTTCCACTAAAAATAATTTGGCCTCAAATAGGAATCAGTGGCAGTAACATATGAAGCAAGTGTTCCTCCTGTAAGAAAAACAGAGAAGCTAAGCAAATACTCCCAAATGTGTTTGACAGGGATTTGCATAAATGTAAAAATTAATTTTCCTTAGATGCACTTACACCTGAGACAACAGGGAGGAGTCCCCAAAGCATCTTATCATATCCCTGTCTTAAAAGCAGTTAAACTCAGTATCCTACAAAAATATCCATTAGGGAAAATAAAACTTCCCATATAAATAGAATTACTTCATGGAAACATAACTACAGAAAATTGCATTTATGCATGTGTGTACGTAGCCAGTAGGTTTCACAATGGTTTAGTGCTTTCCTCATTATACAGTAGGAAAAGCCTACATTTCACACAGAGCAGATTTTAGAAAATTTAAAATAATCCCATGTACACCCTTCAGCAGCCCCTCCCAGAAATAATTCATCTCAGGACAATCTTTCTTTTCTGCTTACAGAGACTACCACTCCTGCCATCTCATGTAACTATATAACCATATAGGATCATCCACAATTAACCAACACAGTTCATAATTTCAGCTCAAGTACTTGAAGCAAATAATTTGTGATACCTCCTATAACATAAAAATAATCTCTCATAAGAATATCAGGCAAATCAAAGTTGTAAACAAAAGTTTGGGATTACAACTAGCTTAGACTTTCTATGGAGAGAGATAGAGACTAATTTTGCCAGCTCCATTTTTCATTGTGAATATTCGCCCCTCCACATTTCTGTTTTAATTATTTTTAATTTTACTGCTGGGTAGAGGTGTGAAAACACAATAGGAAAATAAAAATGGCTTGAGAAATTTCTCGATATGGGTCGAAGTCAAGGTAAACACTTTAAAGAGCATTGAGCTACATGTTTTAAGGAGCATTTTTTGCCTTTGTTAAAATGAAACAAGGGGTGCCTCTCACACACATACACAGCCCGCTTATGTGCAGCAGGCAGCAATTCTGGGTATGCAGCGCAAGGAATGGATGAGTCTCAGGGCTCCAGGCACTGCTTTAGCACAGCAAATTCCTATAGCCACAGCTGGACAGTCTGCAGCCATCAGCACGTTACAGAGCTGCTTCATATCCTTGAAGGGTGACCAGTGCCGCAGTTCATCACTCTTTACAGCTCCTCATCTTCTAAACCTGGATGCAGGTGAGATTTTAGCCCAGGGAGAACTTCAAGACTGCTGAGGACCAACTGGGTACTCTTAGTCAAATATATTCTTCTCCAAACATTCTACAGATCTTGGGCAAGTTTCTTAGGTTAAGCTTCCAGAAGCACACCGGTCCCAAACATCTGGTAGGTGTTTGATCCCCAGCACTTGACAGGTTTCCCGTCTACCTGTATATGATGAGGGTGCTATTATTTTTTGTTATTATTCACCTCAGTTGTAGGTATTCAGTTAAACCATGAAAATCAGAAACTTTCATGGTTTCTGTTTGAAGAGGCAGGCACTGTTTGAAAAAAGTTACTCTGCACGCAGACTGTACTTCAGCTTTTGTTCAGCATGTTATTGGCAGTGGGGGGAAATTCTAGTAGTTATTAAGAGCAAGATATTCTTTCAGCTTTAACATAACCAAAAGGGTGTGGGATGTCTTTAAAACAAACTTAGATGTGTTAACTCTTACACATTTTTGTAATAAAAATGGGGTGAACATTATAGTGAAATTCCTACAAACTCAATGGAAGAAGGTAATCAAATCCATACATGAACTAATTCTCATACTCCCACATTGTATTTTTGCATGCTGTTCAGACTGCAAGACACTGTAACGTGAGGGATCTCTGATAAGCACACTGAAATAATCCCTATAGGCAATTGCTTCTTTGTATTTAGAGATGGAATTCTGGCTGTTCTGTCCTCTAGAAAACCGTAAGAATACACATCTTCTTGTTGGTATTGGGACTCATATACATCTAATAGAAAAAAAAAAAAAAACAATGTCTGTTGAGTTCTCCAACTCCTCAGACCAAAATCCTGTAAGGTACAATCCAAAACAATAGAAATTATTTTAACACAGTAATTAAAAAGAAATTCTGAAAAAAGCAGATATTTTTAGAACTATTGACTTTGTTGTTGAAATGTTGCTGAAAACAGGCTTAGTTGATGCATCCTAATGAGCTGTCTTAAAAGATACAGACAATTATTTTTTGTTGATAGCCTACATATTTGAACCCTAAAGCAGAATATTAATATTCCAGTCACATATGCTACATCAGTTCTGAATTACACTTCCTTAATATTCAGAGACTTTACTTGGACATATCTACTTACATAAATCCAAGAATTTTCTGATATCTACAGATCATCAATACCATATGTACACTTATCAGATTCAGTGCAACATCTGTCAAACATATGCTTTTTAATTTGGTTTGCAAAGAAAGAAACAACTTGGAAGCACAAGTTGCAAAACTATTTTGACTATTCTTTAGCATCCTGAGTTGAGGCTGTGCCAGAAAGATTAAGAGATGCTTTCTGGTTTCCTTGGTCTGGTAAGTAGTTCATGGCTTTCAGTGAGTGTGGGATTCTCACCATGATGTCATTAGCAAGTTGCTTTCCGCAGTGATAAAGTCTGGATCCCAGGTGCTCTGGCCTGGAACTTAACAATAGAATTACAAAATTCTCCTAATGCATTTGAGACTGGGCAGCCCAGAAATCAATGAACTTACATGTCGCCCCTTTAATTGTTGCTAGGTCAAACACAGGAGATGTGCATATCTCTCCCAGAGCAGAATGCACAGAGGAAGACATCTCATCACTCAGGGAAGATTTAAGCATTTTGCTTAAACTGCACAGGCCATAACAGAAGGCCTGAACTTATCCGGTGCTGCCAGTGGAATTTCATGCTTGTCATCAGAACCAGGACAGCTAACTTGAATAAATTTTTATATTCCTTCAACTCTACGTATCCCTAAAATTTTCACTCTGTGAGTGGGAGGAAAAAAGAGAAAAGGGGTGAGCAAAAGACACATTTAACAGTTCAACATTTTTTTGCTATTATGTCAAATTAACTGAAAGTCCACATGGGGCCTGAGATAGTGTGGGAGGAGGAAGCAGATCCCTCCACAATCGAGTTTAGAATAAATGAGGATGCAATTTAGTGATTCACTGGCCACTGGCCACTACAACTGGTGTTAATTACGAATTAGTATTGCAAAAACTCAGGCCACTGTTGAAGAAAGAAATCATATCAGTTTGATTTTGATAAAACAGGTGCTCTTACAAACATCCTCTATATTGTCTATGCCAATCTATGACAGAATCAAAATGCTAGATGTTGAACTTCCTGTCAAAAATATTTTTCTGTAAACAAGGAGATGAAAAAACACATACTGAATTCAGGAAGGGAGTGGAAAGGAAGTTCAGAAAACAACTGCTTTGGAAATAACCTAAATTTTCCTTGATCGTTTTTTTTCTTAAGGATAGTTTAGGGTTTTTTTTGGGGGGGGGGAGGGGGGCGGTGTCGGGCAGGGGGGATTGGATTGAGAGTAAGAAACAGACTAAAAAGCAAGGCAGTCTTGCATAGAAGAAAACTGCTCTACTTTACACGAAGAACCCAATCTGTAGAAGTCCATGTTCATACATGACTCTCTTTTGCAGTGGATCCTTAAAGGCAAGAAGTTGGAGGTTGTAACTCAGATCCATAGTGGATAAAAAACACTCTAGTCTAGTATTCACTTGGTGGTCATTGAGGAAAAGTAATTATTCCAAAGACAAGATGTGACCAAAACATTTTGTCTATCTGTGCTTTGTTAATATATACATTTTACCCCTGAGACGCAAAGCTTTCTGGCTTCCTGATAACAAATGTAGTTCAAGGCTATACTGCTAGTGAAAGCAGATATTAGGTTCTTTACACAGTTTTCCCAATATATTTTTGTGTTACTATACAATAATTCTTCTATTCTACTAACAGTCTTTTTATGAGCTGGGACTATACCGCAATATGGACAAAAAATTGCAGTCAAACCTGATTCATTCACAACTTAATCTAAATTTCAATGTATTAAGCCAGTACAGAAAGTCTCTATTCAAATACCTCATTTTATGAATTACAACTGTTCTACTGTATGTGGAAAATACCAATAAGGTGGCAAAATTATTTTATACAGAGATTACCAAATAATACTTTCCACATTCTCTGACAAAATAAATAGTAATAAAAAAATCTTACTGTGGCAAGGCTGAAATTTTCCCCTAAAATAACCAACAAACATGTTAAAGTATCCCTATTTTTAAGCAAGGAGACCAGAAGTAGTCATGGGATCATCCTTGTGAAAGACCTCCAGGGATGGAGAAGTATTCCATTCTTTGGGCCATCATTGTTCTTAGCATGTTACCAGAACAAACTTAACTAGGTCACATTGGTCACAGAGCTTTCCTTGAAGTCATAAACCTCGGGCATCTGAGTACAAGGCTGAAGGAAAAACGGCAGTGTTGTTTCACAGAGCTAAAAGGAGAAAAAGAGTGACAGCAGCTGAACTTTCCTCTTGCAGAGACTAACACATTTAGCGAGAGTTCACTACTTAGGCAGATCTCTGAACAGAGATTCATTGCTCCCCTGTTTTCACTGCCTTCCTCTCTAACCTTCCTTCACAACAACTGCTACAAACAGTTTCTAACTGGAGAGGAGAGCTGACTTCTCTGTAGCCACCACTTCATTGGCTGAGTGGGAAGGTTGATAAATAGAAAATGTCTGGGTTCATGTCTATGACCTCAGACACAGCCTCACATTCTTTTATTCAGTACCTTTTATATCTTTACATTAGGACCTCCGAGCCAAAACTACCCTGGGACAGAGTAAACTGAACCCATCTCTGCTGGACTTGAATGTAGCTAATAGCAACAAGTAATCTGAAAAGGTGGTGTCATCTGGCTCTTCCTGACCTCCCGCAACAGCTCTCTTCTGCCAGCTATGAAAGTTGCACTAAGTTATTTTCCCTCATTTGCAACAGCATTTTTAACCTTTAGTATATCCATCACATGGCTTATTAATATTCCACTGTAGCCTTTATTTTACTTTGGGGATTGCACCACCCATCTCCTGATTACTTTGTTTTTCCTAATGTGTTAGCTACTGATCTGTACATTTAAGCAGTCAGGGAAATATTAGCTGTTTTCTGCTATGATAAGAAAGGACAGAGTAACCCCTGATAAAAACATTATCAACTCCAGAATGCTGCCTAGACTTGCATCATATCTCTGAATGTAGAATATCAGAGAGCTTTTCTGCATGTGGTCTTTGCATACACAGTAGCCTCTTAGTTTAAGTAAATAAATTACAATAGTTGCCCTTGAAAAACTTTCCAGTTGCGTCTTAGCTAGATTTACCTCAGTATCAATAATCGCCATGCTTAGAATACTGTTAAATTCAGCCAACACAGCAGATTGTTAAAATAAATTTACAGAGGCTGATAAAGATATAAGGGATGTACCATTCAGAAATGAAGAGACTTGTCTCCCAGCTGGTGACCATCTGGCCCTCATGACTCTATGTTTGAGTATTAGTCTAAGTCGTTATTGTATCAGTCTTCCATACACCCAGACCACCCAGCACCTTATGGACTGTGTGGCGTAATGCTATAATGGCACATTTGTTTCTGCCTCAGGAGTGTTGCTTGTGCATTGCAGGTACCTAAGAGTCGTTTCCTGCCCAGGGGTTCTTGACCTTCCTCAAAAATGTCATCTCTCCAGGGGGAAGAACAAATTCCGGTATCCCTATAACAAAACTTCATGAAATATACTCAGAATTTTAATTAATCATATCAGTGTAGACTTCCTATTCCTTTCTGAAACTAATCATATTCTTGCCCTTAACTTTCTATAGCAATGATTTCCACATACTGACTACAGGCTGGGTGGAAAAGCATTTCCTTCTACCTCTATATTATCTGTTATTTTACACACATTTTCATGTCCATTTCCTACTATGAGTTATCTGTCTCCATGTTTCTTGGTCAGTATACTTTGAATTCTCTAGCTACTCAAAATATTTTATTCAAAAAGCAGTAATCTTCTCTGCACATTAATTGCAGATGAAGACACTACTGATTTACGTAAGAGTTCTGTAGTGTTTTCCATGTGGATTGTGTAAAAAACGAGCTGGCTAACTGTGTTTGTGTTTCTGATCTTGACTTCAAATTGAGCTGAAAAGTCTTGGCTGAGCTATCTGTGAAGTGGCCCAGATTATTCTCATGAGTCATCTTGATTCAACATCACTCCTAGACGACATGTTTTTATACTACGGGAATTTCATTTGTCAATAATCAGCACTCACTCAAAGTCCTGTCCTTTAATTCAGACACAGGCAGTCCTCGATCACTGGCATGATCCTTATCAGGCTCTAAGTAGATGGGACTATTAAATGTGGAGATTTTAATATCTTCTAATTCATGATATGTTCCCTCAAATTATGATTAAAAGGTCTTAACAGGAGAGCCTGTAACTGGTCCTGCACATGCTACATTTTTGGTAGAAACTAGAGGACCCTCAATAGCAAGGATGAAGATATTCCTGCAACATATCAGATCTAGCACATCAACCCCCTGTGAAAGTTTATCATACTACTTCTGACAAGCCAATTTAGGACATGGTCTGGATGGGGAAAAAAGGAGCCTAGTGAAAGAGAGCATCTTCTCAAAATGATCTAATGTTTATAGGACCTAAAAATGAAGGGCAAAAATTTAACCTGTTCTGTGTGTATGTCTGTGGAGCTGTATCACTTTAGCCTTCTGCTAATGTACTCTGTTCATGCTGGTATAAATCCCTTTGTCACACACACTGACAGATAAAAACATATGCCAAAATGTAATCCAATATACAACCACATTAAATCTGCAATTACTCTCCATATTCAGGGATATCTTTCCATACAGACCTACAGAAGGACCAAGCATCACTCACATCTTAATACTTTTTGAGAACTTACTGATTTTTTCCCAGACCAAATTATTTGAGACAGTTTAAAAGAAAAAAAAAAAAAAGAAAATAGATAAAAACTAAGAAATGAGAGCAAAAGAGGCTTAGTTTTTGCCTGCAAAATAAGATATATCTAGGAGTAATTTTTAAAATGTGTTAGCAACATTAAAGCCATATATAAAGAAATAAATGCATATATGCATTCACATTTAGAGCTTATTCCCATCTTACTTGTGCCTAGTTACTACGTTCTTGTTCATTTTGCACATACCAAAAGATACCAAACACATTTTTTTAACTTCTAGCATTATTGGCTCAGACACAGAATTAAGCAATGCACTGAAGGGTATATTTAATGGAGAACCCAGTCCTGCAGCACTCCTAGCAGCTCTGACCAGTGAATTTCCTTTGAAACTACAGTGAAGTCAATGGGCTTTTGACAGAGAAGTCAACATTGTCACATCTGAATGCCAGACCTGGGCCAGGGCAGTAGCAGGGGTCCGGGAATCACCTACATTTCAGCAAGCTTTATACAATAGGAATAGTGCATATAAAATCCAATTGCACACTAATATGCAAAATAACAGTTCAGTAATACAATGATCCCCAGAAAACGTACAATTTAGAAAAGATGCTACCTAAGGATCTATGACATGAAACTTCTATCAACAACTTTTTTCTAAGGAGTCCCCATCCTGGGCAACAGAATTTGATCTGCAGGATTTGTGTACAGGCTTATGATCCCTATGCAAATATAAAACAAAGACAAACAACCAAAAATTGACATCCGTTTCACATGAAGTATGTAAATGAGTTGTAACAAAATAAACCACTTCTCAGTAGGAGGAATTAAAAAAAAAATAGAAAGGATGAAAACCTGGCCTCAAAGGCCTTGGGCAAGCATTGTGCAAATAATAGAACTTGTAAATAATAAACACATCATTGTAACTCTGAAGCCAGGGAGTTATCTAATGACACATCAGGGTCTAATTTATCCAGCATCATGTGTGGTCACTGTCTTCCTTTCTTTGGTGGAAGATCAGGCAGTCTGCAACAGCCACTTTTCCCTGTGCCAAGTAGATAATCACCTCAAGCTCTACAGTGAAGACAGCCAAGCTAAAGAGTCCAAGGTCTCACAAATACTATTTCCTATGAAGCAGAGGTGAATCGCAAGCAGTTATCATTCCGCAGATTTTGTCCTCTGATGTTTTCTGGGTACAAAACACAACCCATCCCTTTGTCTCTCTGGTTCCTCAAAAACTCCAGCAAGACCTTTTAACATGGGAGAAATGCAAGCAGCATTGTCAGTTCTCTGCCCCGGAGTACAACACGCTCTCCTGCTACCCCAAGAAAAAAATAAAAAAAAAGTCTGTACAACAGCACAGCTTACGCTTTTATAAATGAGAGGGCCTGGGGTCAGGCAGCTCCACACTGTTATGAGGGTCAGCTGTTGTTTATTGAAAGAAGCATTAGAAAAGAGATTGCAAAAGAGAAATGAGCTCCTACTCTGCAGCACAGTGCTGTAAGGGAGGCACCCATAATAAATAGCAAATAGTTTCATTTAGCACTTCCCTAAATTTTCATAAGTCATAAAAATTCCCTTTGAAAGAGATGTGATAACAAGTGCTCTCAGCACTGGATAAACAAACTGATTGCTTCCAATGTAGGGGGAATTGCCTTTCATTCAGGGAGGAGTGTAAATGCCCACCAGGTCCCAGTAGAGAGGAGAAAGTGAAGGGCTTCATCTTGAGCCTGACCAAGCTGGCCTGTCACAGATGAGGCAATATTTTATCCCATCATTGCCCCCATTTCTAAACAACTTCCCTATCCTTCTGCATTGCACTTTTTTTTGAGTCCTCCATCACTCCTCTATTTTCCTTGCTCCTCTGAAGGCTCTCCAGATTTACCAGACTTCATACCTTGGCAGATCCAGGCATTTTCATTTACTCTTTTCCCCAAAGTCAATTGCTGGTACGTTTGTGTAGGAAACAATACAGTGGAGGGTTTCAAATGTGTTTCTTTCTGCCTTTATCTGTTATCCTACACTTCTATAACTCATCCAAAAGAGCAGAGATCTTGGTACACTGCAGTAGTTCTGATGATTATTTTGTGTATAATATAAGCATCACAATGGGATTCTTTTCACAGTTTTTTACAATTCCAAGAAAGGATGTAGCCTTTGCCTATCTGGGGGAATTTCCTAGAGCAGACATTAAAATTCTGTTCCTGGACTGTACAATGTCATGAATCAATAATATCTTATCCCAGCACGTAGAAAACTGTCTTTTTTTTCCCTCTGGCACACTCTAAGCTCTCTGGTCACCCTTAGTTTGTGTATTCCTTGGTGATGTGCCATAGCTTCCAGCATTTCCAAAGCAGGTTACTGTGCTCTGGTACTGACCTGGAAACATCTTAGAGTCTTTCTTGATCAACAGCTTGTCCAAAAATGTACCAAATTACTCACTGTGTGCAAGGCACTTTGCTTAAAGTTTGTTGTTGTTGTTGTTGTTTTTAAGAATATTTGCTCTTATTTCCAGACTGATTTTTTTACAAATGCATGGAAGTTGGATGGTAAAGACCACCAATAGGAATCTCTGGGAAATGAGAAGTAATATTCACTGAGGTTGCATAAATTCATGCCCTCTGGATTCTCCCTGTCAGAAAGGGAGAAGCAGTAGTCTTCACATATCAGTGAGAAAGCAGTGCCCTACAGGACTGATTCAGCTTTGAGTCAAATTTGGTTCAGGTATTGTAATAAAAATGTTAATACTCCTTTGACAACACAATTTCGGGTTGGTTTTTAATATAAGCCTAGTCCCAGCTCTTATCTTCTCAGGTGGTACTGCTGTAGAGCAGAGCTAACTCACTGCATCTGAGATCTTTTCCAACGTTGTATTTCAGGGCCAAGAGACATAACAGATTGAGTATAGCTGCATATAGCTATAGGCTTCATTTTGTGTTCATGCATTTATGATTTCATCTTAAAGTTGATGCTGTTATAACGTTGTTTACTGAAGGTTTAATTTGCTGAGCACACAGAATTCCATCTGCAGTTAATGTGAATTGCAGGTGCGTAAACTGCTGGAAAATAAACTACCCTTTTTTTATTTAAATGTATGTTAATAGGGATCTATCAAGCTGCTAGGGGTGCTTCCACAATGATTAAAACATCAAAGGAGTCAATAAATATATTCATAAATAAATAATAATTTGAAAAAAAAATTAAATTGTACTTCACGTCCTTCAGCCCAGCTCTTCCCCCAAGGGCTTGATCAAAACTTCCTGACGTCAGTTAAAATCTTTCCTTTGCATTTAGTGGACTTTGAATGAAGCTCTAAATGCCTGAGAAAAAGGATGAGCCAATATTACCTGAATCTGTGCCAGCGCAGGCCGCTGAGTGCCAAAGCAGAGAGAAAGTCAGTGCTAGAGAAGGGGACACGAGGTGCTGGGCATGGATCCCCAGGCTGGCTTCAGCGCAGGACCTGAGATCACGGGAGGTGGCCAGGGCAGTCGGGACAGGGCCAGGACGTACCCCTGTCAGCAGAAGGTTGTTGGCCCTGCCAGCCATACGAGGCAGAGCTCATAGGCTAAGCACAAGACCATATTAACAGGATGTCAGGGGAGATTTTGTATCATTTCTGTCATTCATTTCCTTCCCTGGACTTCAGCCTAACTCTTCAGTTCTTTTCAGGACATTTCAGAAAGCATTACGTAAAGTGAAAACCTCAGGCTTGCATCTCCAACCCCAAATTAAGCTGTCACTCATATCTACTGGTCACCTTCTGAGGCAGAAAAAGAACGAACCGTGCCACTGGCCAAAATATTGGCCAGCATTTTGGGGGTCATCCAGATCTAGATATCTGAGTGAGAAGCTAAGCAGACATTAAGGTCATAAGCCTGGAAGGACAGAGAAAGGAAAAATATCTCCTACCTATCATTGTAGCAATAACTTTGAAGTAAACTTGCAGTTTACATGGGAACTTCACTTCTACAAACTTGCTTGTGATAGTCCTTCGTTCAGATGTTCCCCTTAACTTTCTCTCCCCACTACATACCCTGGAGAAATGAGATCCAGGGGTAGAAAGAAGGCTGATTAGGGGAGGATGCTATTTGCTTTAAGATTTATAGCTGTGCAAACAGGATTAGCTCTTGCCCTTTAATATCTTGATAAGAAGCACTTATTTCTATGCCTTTGAAGGAAAAATAAATAAATAAATAATAAAGAATATTCATCTGAGTTGCAGCCCTTCTCTTAGGCTTCCAACATGTTTATTTTGGGGGCCTTTCATAGAATGAAATCCCAGCTGGTGCGTTGCATACCTCATAGGACCAAGTCCTGTGATTACCTCTGTACCGAAGTAAGACTGCAGACTTCTGAGAGGAAATTTCATTTATTGTAGGGGCAAAAAAAATGTGTTGTGAGTCACTGTGTTTTTCTGCTGTCTGCATTAAACTGGAATGAAATTGGAATCATACTTCAGTCGCTATTTAAATGCCTTTTCTTGGCAGGAAAAATGAAAGTTTGGCCTCCTAGCTCTGATTGGCAGCATACTGTTTGGTTGGTAGCTAACTCTCCGTCTTATTTGGTCCTCCCCGTTGTCAACAGGACGGATCTTGTCCAACAAAAGCAACATCCTGTCAGCTACTCCTTCTTCCAGGAAACTGCCTTTTCCTCCCCCACAATTGCTCTCTTTCTCCAGCTTCAAGCAAGAAAACATCAACATAAAAAGGCAAGAACTGCACAAGGAATAGACATCAGACCTTAAGTATGTGCTTCCTCTTGGCCTTACAATATTATTCCCCATTCATAAGGTCTTCAAGAGTGAACAAAATGCAGCCTCTTCCTCTAACCCTCAAAGGGAAAGGAGGAAAAAAAAACTTTTTGCAGGAAGTCGTGGGTAAGGAAGGAAACATATTTTTAGTCCTCTCTCCAAACATCTCAGGAATATGGTCTTGGGGGTGTGGCCACAGGAATAAAGTAAGGAAAGCTGAGTTATTAGGACAGGGAGGGCAGCCAGCCAGGTAACACAGAGACAATGCTTGGATTCTTGCCAGTATCCCAGAATTGTAACAAAAGTGATCCTGTACTTTCAGGCCCTTCTTAAGGACATGTGATAAGTGTATTTATTCCCAGAGAGTAGAAAACAGCTAGTTGAGGTGCATGCTGGGAGAAGGAAGACGGGATGAAGGAGGAGAGGATGGGGAGCATGGAGAGGAGGTTTCAGTTTCTCACAGCAAGCTGGACTGAAGATGTTTCCCTCTTAAATACTCTCTGTCAGGGAGTGTCTAGACCCACTTCTTCTACCTCAGCAAATGGAGAGGGAGGAGAGGACCATCCATCCATCAGAAAGCTGAGCCACTCACTGGGATGCAAGGAGTCAAGGCAAGTGAAGCCCACCCATTACCCTTCATGGATAAACAACCTAGGACCTGAGGTTGTAAGAGAACAGGTATTGACAGCCAAGAAACATTAGAGGAGGAGAATCTTTCTTCAGAAAGAAAATATACAGAAAAGAGACTGCTTGTTTTTACAAGCGGAAGAGAGAAGGCTGAAGAGCTGACCTGGAAACAGGAATAACACACACAATGGGGAACATGCAAGAGAACTGATGACAGCCTTAGGCATGTCTTCAATATACACTAATAATTTACAGGAATGGATTAGCAGAGAACATTCCATAAAGAGTGCATAGTGGTTTCAATTAATACTTAGGTATATACCATGATTATAAAATAGCTTGGGGTTATCCATTTTTCAGTGAGGTGTCTGTATGAATCCAGATTTTTTTTTTTACTAAATGGAGACTGCTACTGACTGCTAAGAATGTTCTGCTTCAGTAAACTTTGATTTCACTTGCCGTTGTGCATTTATTAGGCAAGATTATCATCATCCAAGTTTCCAGGGTTGGGAATTCGTTTGAAAAATATGGTCTATTTGCATTTAATTATCACATATTTACCGAGGAAAAATATAAACATGCCTGTTTTTAGGCAAGGAATGGAGCCAGTAATGTACTGCAGACTCCGGATTGTGCTTTTTAACATAATCAAACTATGAGTATAAATAATTCACAGTTTCCACTATGGAAAAAAAAAGAATAAGGCTTTCGTGAGACTATTCTTTCCAATTAAAATTTTTAAAATTAAATGAAATTAGTTATTGATATCGTATTGTTCATATCATGAAGAAATAATTGTTCTTATCATATCAGATGTTATTAAAAGTCATCTTGAAAGAGGATATAAAGGGAAAAAGGATCCCATCTCTGAGAAGTAGCTACCAGTTCCAGTTGCTAGAAGAAGAAGAAATATCTTCTTGAGAACACACCAAAGCTAAACAACAAGATGAGGAAATGTTGAGACAACTTAGGGGAAACATATTCTCTTAGTTCATATAGTTTTGGTTACCCAACAGACCTCTTAAAGTATCCCTAATGAAAATGAGTCACAGAAAGCAGATGGGTTCTGACTTTACATCAAAAAGGCAGAGAGCACCAGGAAATGGAGCTGGGAATCAACTCTCCGACTTCTGGTGCCTACAATACATCTACAGGGGAGCTAGGTATTCAAGCTCCCACAGAATCAAAGAACCACACAGAATGGTAGAGGTTGGAAGGGACTTTTAGGTATCATCTAGTCCAACCTTCCTGCTCAACCAGGACACCTAGAGCACAGGGTCACAGAATCACAGAAGGTTGGTAGGGACCTCTAAAGATCATCTTAGTCAAAACCCCCTGCACAAGCAGGGACACCTAAAGCATGTGACACAGAGTGACATCCAGGTGGGCTTTGAAGATCTCCAGAGAAGGAGACTCCACAACCTCTCTGGGCAGCCTGTGCCAGGGCTCTGTCACCCTCACAGGAAAGAAGTTCTTCCTCAAAGGGAGGTGGAACTTCCTGTGTTTCAATCCATTACCCCTTGTCCTGTCCCTGGCCACCACAGAGAACAGCCTGGCTCCATCCATACTGCATTCTCCCCTCAGGTATTTATACATATTGAACAGATCTCCTCTCAGTCTTCTCTTCTCTAGGTTAAACAGGCCCAGCTCGCTTCTTCGTCTTTCCCCATAAGATAGATGCTCCAGTCTCTTAATCATCTTTAGCACTCTACACAGGACCCTCTCTAGTAGCTCCATGTCCATCTTGTAACTGGGGAGCCCGAAATTGCACCCAGTACTCCAGGTGTGGCCTCACCAGAGCTGAGCAGAGGGGCAGGATCCCCTCCTCAACCTGCTGGCAACGCTCCTCCTGATGCAGCCAGGATCCCATTGGCCTTCTTGGCCACAAGGGCACACTGCTGACTCATGGTTAACTTCTTGTCAAACAGGACTACCAAATACCTTTCTGCGAAGCTGCTTTCCAGCAGGTCTGTGCTGTCCCAGTGTAGTCAAGAAAGATAAAGAAGCTGGTAGTGTTTAAGGTGCAATTCATCTGACCTCATGGAGGTATCCAGGATGAGATGAACTGCTCTTCACACTGATAAATTCAATAATAGCCTACATGCTCATATGTTGACACCTACACTGTGTAAACCCAAGGCTTAATTCAGTCTCCTAAGTATATAGTCCTATGTTATTTGAGATGTACAGGTGTGACAGACACAGTACTGACCTTACAGAACACCTGCATTTTCTCAACCAGCAGCTGGAGGCAAGGCAAGATAGCCCAAGTTGTTCCATATAGCACCAGACACCTACATTTAGGCAACTGAATATCACCCTGGGTGAGATTGTTGCTGGATGTCTCCAAAAAGAGTCCCTGTAGCCAAGAGGCAGCAGGCAAAGGGGAACATATCGTGTCAGAGAAGATGAGGCGGCAGCCTGTGCAATGGCAATTATATAAGGCCGTGTGCCAAGAGACAGACAAACCTTCACAAAAGTATATTCTGCAGTCAGCCCATGAAACTTCCCAGATACCAGGTACTTGATGCTGATAATTCCCCTGCTGTGATCTTGTCGCATTACAAAAGATGTAATTATTGCCTAAAAGTTCAACTTCAAGCAATTTTAAAGTGTTTTTACCAGCTCTTCAGTTTGATTTTGAGACGTCTAGAATACTTTGCTTAAAAAAAAACATTGTAAACAAAATTCATTGCTAATGTTTCTAGTGTTGTTATTGAGCAAATGAATAATAATGCTTGTTCCTCCTACGCAAGAAGCATAATATTGCCTTTCATTGTATTGTTTTTTAATTACTAGTTTTTACTTTTTAGCTTTCTTCCTCATCTTTAGACAATGATGTGAACATTGTCAGTTTTTTCCTGTCTGTCCTTCATAGTCTCAGGCCTGGGAGTTGCTGTATCAAGTGGGAGAAAAATTTCTCTTTACTAGTACATGCTTCCAAAAGAGATCAACACTCACTGAGAAGCTAATAGCATTAGACAGATCCACTTTTACATTTTTAATAACATTTTTAAAATGTTTTAAGTGCTTCTACCTGATGCTGCCCTAACCACATTATTCCTTGCTTTGAAATTACTTGCATAACAAATTTCCACTTCTCAAATTGATTTCTTCTATGCCCCTTATTAAAAAGAAAAGAGGGCATATGGGGGTGAAATGAATACATACTGTCAGCTAAAGGTTTCTGATAACTAGAATTTCAGTCCTAGGTTTGCAAGACATTGACATGCAATATTGTTTTTTTTCCACTCAATTCACCACTGCTGTCAACAGGTCTACTTAGGTGTGTAAGAATTATTCATACGAATAAGTATTGCAGTTATGTCCATGAAGAAAATAGAAAACGGCTTCAGGCAATTGCCCAGCTGATGATGACTTGACAACTGATTCTCCTATTGAATAATAATATTTATTGTACTGAGAGTACAGGAACTAAGTATGACAGGAACAAGAAAAAGATGAATAAAAAACCAAGACAGAAAGGGGGGTAATAATGTAGCGCCATTGCTATTATCTAATTTTCTTCAGAACTGACAAATAAGAGAACAGGACCATTCTTCCATTCATTCTCCTCTTACAAAAACAAACAAACAAAAAACAGATGTAGAAACTCCAAACTAGAGGACCTGGTTTGCAAAGATTCAGTTTATGCCAAATGGGTATGATTAAGAGTGTGAGGAAACAGTAAATGAAAGCAAATCTTACTGAATACCTTATACTGAGTATCTCTTCCCAGGATCCATAGACACTAGAAAGAATGGCATCTTAAGAACTAAAACACAAACCTGCACATACCAGTATATTCAAAGGGAAAAAGATATGGCAAGCCACTTAGAAAGACAATAAGCTAATTATTACTACCCTCTTGTATTTTATATTCCTTGAAAAAGCTCAAAAGTTTCAATGCAATCACTTTGATCAATGGCAACCTAAGTTCTGAGAGAGCAGATGGTCATTCCTTTTAATGAAGAACAGAGAGTCTAAAAGTTTTTACCTTCCTTTTACTTTATTTTGCTGTTGAAAAATACAAAAATATCAATCAGTTCATTCCTTAAACACAGAGCATCCAACATGAAATTCTGGTCCCAGTGACAACAAGCAGGCTCTTATTCACTTCAGGAGGCCCAAGTTTTTAACCGTAGAAATTTTCAGAAGTCCCTGTAAAGTCTAGAAGACAGATTCTGTTGCATTTTTGCACTTACAATATTGAAACAAAACAGTGTTTAGTTTTCAGAAAATATCTAACCTGTTAGAATTAAATAAGGATAAGAGGGAGACCATCTATATATGGCTTATATTAGCAAGTTGTTTATCTTAAGTGCCATATTACTGTATGCAATACATACAAAAGAGTAGAGTCACAGAGAATACTTCTAAAATCAGAGCATTTGGCCTGATTTTAATCTGGAATAAATGAGATATCTTGATCTTGGTTTAAGAAAGAAATAATATAAATAGATGTCAGCTGGAACTTTTCTTGGGTATGTACATCTTCGTGTTTAACTCATTTCCTGATGCTGATTTGTAATTAGCAAAAAAAATGATTAGATGACCACATTAAAAAGTTTGTATTTAACCAGGTTTTCAATATACATATTGGCCAGGGAAGACACAAACAGTCTTGAAAGCTTTCTGGCATATTTTCAGATGGTAAAATATCATAAGAATTCTCTTTCAAACAGCATTTTTCCCATTTTCAGTCTTTCTTAGTAACAAGCAGCAATGAAACAATACACTGGAAAACAAAAACCCAAAAATTTCCTGTAATTTTTGATCTTATTAGATTTAGGTTGAGTTGTTTGGGTCAGTTCTTCTAGCTGTCTGGTTCACTTGTTTAATGCTTTTTATTTGCGAACTATCACTTGCTATAGAAAACAAATGAAACAAAACAAAACAAAGCAAGACTGTTAGAATGAACTTAGTCTTCATGCAGACCAGTAGTGCTTTAGAAAAGAAAAGCCTTATTGTTTCACAAATTGAGACATACTAAAGTGAAATCAAGAGACTTGCTGTCTGCTGGACAAGCTGTTGACTGGAACATTGTAATTTATGCTGATTTGAAAAGACCAAATCTTACAAAACTTAAAGGATGTTCTGGTTGGGCACATTCAAGTTTGAGGCATTATAATAAAAAATGGGCCTACTGGTTGTGGTATAGCAGAAGACCTTTACTGATTTGAGGCAGTTAGTTACAAAAAAAAAAAAAATGTCTTCAGTTTCTATGTGAATCCTCAAAATTTTTTTTTGGATGGGGGGAGAGAGGTGGGCAGGAGGAAATAGGAGATTGTGGTGTATGCACCACCTTTAGGGTGCAGGTGAGGAGAGGTGATGTGCAGGTGAGGACTCCAAACACATACATACATGTTGTTTGAAAACTGGGAAATTTTAAAAAGTTAAACACATTCTGCTCGCATTTCTCCCACATTAAAAGATCTTGCTGGAGTTTTTGAAAATTAAACGCATGATGATCTTTTTCTGTCATTTTAGCTTCCTTTAGAATCATAAGACACAAAATATAAATTTAATCCTGAGACAAAAACAACACGAACAACAAAAAAATCCAGAAACTAATGTCTTAGGAAAGAAACATATATATGTGTGTGTATATATATATATGTATATATAAAGCTTTTGGTAAAAGATGGGATAGCACTGCAGTACAAGCTGAATAAATGTCATGAATGTGTCTATGAAACTCTTGCAAGCATTCACCACAGTTGTACATTGCTTTGAGAGGTGGGAGAAGTGACACTGTAACTGCAAAACCTGGAACAGTGGCATATAGGCAGCTGTGAGAGAGGAGAGATTAGAGAATTCTATCCTCTAATTTCACATTTTATTTTAAAATAAAAAATAAGTGTTTTTTATAAAGCTACTTCTACTATTTCTGCCATAATTACCATGAACTTATTCATGAAGGATGCTCTTTCCTAACAACAATGTGAAGGAAACCTCAGAAGCCCAAACAACTTCTATAGATATCTATACAGAATGATCAGTCTACAGTAATTAGTATATCAGGAAATCTGTATTACATTAACTAACAGAATGCGCTAAATGCAGGGAATATTCAATAAAAGTCCTCTACAATATCATTTCCTTTTACAAGAAACAGCATACTGTTTTATCAATGGGAGGGTGGCATACATTTCCTAGAAAACTTTAAGTATGGCCTCCGCAAATTTCGTTCACATGGACCTATGTAAATGCTGAATTGAACATACCGCCATATGAAGCTCCACTGCAGCACTGCTGTTCAGGGCCCTCCTAAACTGAGCATCCTTACACACACGCAGTCTCAGAGCAGCTATGGAGCTCTCCATGCAGCTCCACTGGAGGTTCACCTGGCTCTGCCCGCTCTGGTTATAGCTGAAAAGATTCTCTGAGAGCACCTACAGAAGCTGTGCAGGCCACGGTAGCCAGCAGGACACACAGGTGGATCAACACCTCAGATGTGAATCTACGTGCGCAGATCTTTAAGAGAGAACCAGCAAGCCCTGTTGCAGCCAAGCTGTGCAAAGCTCTGGAATCCATTCATGACCATGACCATCATGACAAAAACACTGTTCCTGGTAGTATTTCCACCACCAGCCAGAAATTAGGTTAGATGACGACATTAACAACAAAAATGCAGCAGGATGCATACAGAACCTCACAAAACATCAAGTTGTATCTGAAAGCATTTAGAAAAAAATCATCTGAAATTATACATTGAAGCTGTCACAGCTTGCTCGGTTTTCTAAACATATGAACTATATTTATTAAACTAGTAATTTCTTAAAAATATTTTGTTATTTCTCTTTCTTTTCTCATATCTCTGAAGATGATTATTTGCTCATCAATATAGTCATAAAATATGCAATAAAATATAACGTTGTATATGCTATTAAAAATATTACAAAGCTATTGCTTTAAAAGACCTTTAAAAAAATATTGTGTGCTATCTTTTGCATTGATATTTTAAGGCATACCAGGAACATCCAAAATGACAAACAAGATCTCAGTTTATGGGATTTTTATACGACCTTTTCTCAAAGAAAGACCATAAAAAGAAAATTATTCTATTGTTTTCATTTACTCTAATAGATTATTTTCTGAATACAGTTGCTGAAGTAGATTATTATATTTTGTTTTCCTTTCAAAAGCTGGGTTAAAACCTGCTTGGGTTTTGTGAGAAATGGGTTTTGTGATATTAGGTCAACCGCAGCTAAAGTTCACAATAAAATTTATTCCCTGTGCTCAAAGAGAAAAAAATCAATTATAAGAACAGAGCAGATGCATTTTTGAAAAAAATAGATGGACTACCGATGTCATCAGATGGGTCATATTACAACTGATCCTAAAATTATTCAACCATTCTTATATCTCAGTTTTATTTCAATAGTCAGAAGGATACCTCATCCTAAGCGCATCGAGATTTCATTATGCTGGTGTAAGCAAAAATAGAGCAAAATTCATGTCCCAATTCCAAAGAACTTTCAATCTAAGCACTGATTTTCATAGAATTATTGTATGAAAACTCATACTTTATAATATTGTATGAAAATACATATGTATAATATATCTACATATTTCCCACATTTCCTATGTTTAAGGTCCTCATTTAAGGTCCACATAACCTATCAGGAATAGAAATTATTATATCAATTTTTCTAGACTCCGTGTCAGGTTAGAAGTGGATACAGCTCACCCAATTCCAGATGTCTACGCTGTAACTATAATTGAGCAAGATGTCTAGGCTCTTGTTAAAAAATAAAAAGTGAGTTCCCAGTCAGTGGATCTAGGATACTCAAGTATCTGTTTCTACTTTAGGATGAGATTATTCACTCTGCAGACTCCACAGGTTGTACTGGCTGGTGTCCACCACCTGCAACAGGAATCAAGACACCTTTCTTGCAGCAACCTAAAGCTAAGGGTGATGAATCCCATCCAAAGTATTCATGGAGTCAAGAGACTGAGCTGATAGGGTCCCTGTACTGGGTTACACACAGGTAACACAGGCTGCACAAGGTAACACAGGCCTTTAATAAGAGAACTTGTATATTTGCTCAGAGAAGGATATACTGAAATGGAAAAGGAAAGGGCCTTGGCACATCCCAGCAACTCCCTTCCCAAAAAACAGTGATGGCTTCAAAGGGGCCAGACCTTTCCCCAGGTCTTAATGCCACTTCCTTCTTAAGAAATAAGCTATAATATCCTGAAGCAACTGAGGAATATGTCACTATTTCCATCTCCAGTCTCTTACATAGCTTGGTGCAGAGATAGGTGCTAAGTAAAGCTGTGCAGTTCCCACTCCCTCGCTAATTCAGGTTTGTTCATTTATGCATGTGCCCATGTGCACTCACACATCGGAGCACACATGCAGGCATGCAAACTCATCCATCCCCAGTTTTATGTAACATTCTGTTTGCTGAAGAAAGAAAGAAAGAAAGAAAGAGAAAGAAATCCTGAGCCTTTTATTTATTCAGAATACTGTTTTGCAATAGTTACATGTATAATTCGTCATGGGTGATGGGATTGCAACATCAAGTATGGAACAGTCAATCTATAGAGAACTGGCTTGAAGCAGTTCATGTACTGCAATACTGCTGGCTGAGGATGAACAGACTGTCAGAATTTTGTTTTTTCTTTCGTGGGGTGAGAGAATGAAATATGTCATTGCTCAGACACATGTCAGTATCGAGACCGAATTCCACAGATGTAACTTCTGATACTCTGATGAAGACAAAAGCTAATACTGTCTGTGCAATACAGAGATGGGCGTATGTCAAACACCTGAGCTGTGCTGGTGTGAAATGGAATTTTTATGTGCCATTTTAAATCTGTCATTAGGCTTGACTTTGCTGCTTTACTAACGTGTTTCTTCCAACAGCAATGAAAGTAAAAGAGACCCAACACAGATCTCTGCACCCATTTGTGATAAATACAGGATGTTTCAAGCAACAAACCTAGCTCTGATTGTCATCTGAGAGACCCACTTTGCACTTTTTGTGTCCACTTGTTTAAATCCCAGGAGGTAGATGCATTACAAGATACCCTAGAAATACTATTTTCATCCTTGCTTTGCAGACTGAAAAACTGGTGTTATATCTTCCGCAAAACTATAACACCAAATAAACACTATGTAAAGACAGTACATAAATGGGTTATAGAAGGGCAGAATAGTATCATAAAGGGAAAGTATTTGTGAGTCATTTGTGAGTGTTCCTAATGTGCAGTGCACAACTGAAATAAATGGAAACTTTAAGAAATATTCTACATAAGGCAACTGAGTCCAAAAATACAGAAGGTTATGCAAGGCTAACTGTAAAAATAAGGAGATGAGTCCTCTAAAATAATATTGCAACATTTTTTGGCTTATTGGTTGCCATAGGATTTTTACTCAGTGAGCAACTGCTGAACGCAAGGCTGACTCGTACCATAGCTTGGCTTTTAAGAAAAGAAAAATATTAACATCGTTTAACACACTTGTCTGGAGAAGTATTAGCAAATGCTAAGAACTTATTTTCCTGCTGCCTAAAACTGAAGGGAGGTATGTTTATTGTGCCATGCCCAGTCTGAATCCTTCTCTCTGACAACACATACATTTTTCTCTCAGATAAAAAGTTACTTGTTTTTGCAGTTGTTGGGGGAAAGTTTGCGAGCAAACAGGTTGAGGCACCATGCCTACAATAGAAAGGGTCACGGACACCTTTAAGAGCTGTTTGAGTTATAGCAGCAGCTTCTGCAGCCAGAGAACACATCCTCTGCTGGACACTAAAGGAGAGGAACGGGAAATGCTCTTCTAAGACATTTAATTTCTCTACTTAGCAGGTAGTAATTTTCAGTTTCACTAGGTGTACACACTACACTGAGGTGTAACAAGAGGAAACTAATGACAAGCTATAAAAAGTAGATAAATGCATTTTGCTATCTTGCTGTCCATCCTTCATTTAATTTCCCAATATCTTTTGATACCTCAGCATTCATCATCAGTGCTTTTTACTATGACATATGGTCTCTCTACTGTGGGGTTTCTTTCTGTTTTTTTTTTTTTTTTTTTTTTTTTCCAGTGGCTTTGCATAAAAATCTTTATGATGAGCCCCAGTGCTTATCTGAGTGTCTGCTCATATTACACCAGCACTAGGCATCCTTTGGCCAGAAACTGTTCTGGGACAACAGAGTTTGCAACGTTTTTTCACGGTGACCATTTCTGAAGGGAGAAGGAAAACATTTTCCTACTCAAACTATATGTGCAATTACTGCTGTTAATGTTATTTTACAGATTTACAGGCATCGAGAGCTTGACAACTAAGAAACTCTCAAGTTAGTGAGAAAATAGCTTAGTGAGCTTTAGATCTCAAGGAGCTATGACATGGCTATTGAATACAGGGTAGGTAGGTGTCCATATCACCTCACGTCATCTGCAATGCCCAAAGGCCCCTAACTGGATATCCAGTTGCCTCTTCACAAGGTGGGTCCTTCTTTCATAGGGCCTATGCAATGTCTGCAAGACTTGGGTAGAGTTATTGAATATCTGGAATATCTCAAAAGGGCCTGTATGCAAGTGATTTGGGACCTTGGATTTCGGGGTCAATTAATCCCATCTAACTGTAGACACCTATATCTGAGCTAGGCACAATGAACTCCTTTTACTGTCAGAGAAGTATGTTTAGCCAGATAAACTGGCTAAATAAAACCCTGAATTCCAGTTGGGTAAGCCATAACTCCTAGCTTGAATAGAATTAGATGGTCTGAATCTTTTGCTCTTCCTCCTTGTGTATATACAGTTGAGTTAGGTTGCTCTGCAACTGCATGGAGCCTGATTCTTAAATAGAAGAAGAGATGGGGGGCAGAACAAAGCTCATGCTTGTCTACACTGACTCCGGAGCTGTGGTCAGCCTCCCCTGCTGGGCTCTGACAGGGTAATCTTTATTGGGAAAACACTCCTCGAGCAAGCTTTGAAACTGCCCTAAAATATCAGTCTTGAGTCTTGTACTGCAGCAAAAACATGACAATTTCACCTCAGACAGTGAAGCTTACAGCCTATCTACTAACTTCATTAGAGAAGTTATTTCCTGGGTCACTGGGGGTTACATCTCTTATTGAGTCAGTTGACTGGAGTGCACAGTAAATTGATGGTATCAAGAAGTTGTGATGAAATATTAAAATATATGGCCTAGACACTTTTTTCCCACTTTCAACAATTGGCATCCAACAGCTACCGTGTTAGAAATATTACTTGTGAATGGAAACAGCAATATTCTGAGTCTCTTAGTTCCACACATGATTAGAAAGAAGATGAGGAGCCTTCTACCCCTCTGAAATATCTCATGCTTTTGAGATAGCCCTTGTTCTTTCCCCTTAATATATGTTATTTCCCCTACTTTTATGATGTGCTCACCATGGCCTCTGAATGCACTCTGAGTGACCTGGCAGTATAAACCCAAAGGTAAAAAGTGTCACTTAAAATCGCTGTTGTCTTAAACAAAAGCAAAGTGTAAAGAAAGGGTAAAGAAAGTTGGGCAATGAAACTGTTTAAGCATAACACTCAAGGGCTTGCTTTCTTTGTTCTGTGTCTTAGGAATTATTAGGAACAGATTATCAAAAGCTGTTGATTGCTTGCATAAAATATCATGTATCTGATTGCTGCTGTTATCGTCTTTGCAGCTTACCTAGATATTACTGACTAAAATCCCAAAACGTACTGGTCTAAGTATTTCGACTATGTAAGATTGATGAAGGTATTGAAAGAGAACTGCAGAATAAGGAGCTGAACAATATGCTTGTTAAATCATAGGGTATTTTATCAGTAGATTTCAGAGCAATTTGCAAAATCCCACAGTCCCAGCTTAACTAATGGAAGAAAAATGAAGCTCAAAATTCCCCTTGCTCATCTAGCAAGACCTCAAAATACAATTTAGCTCTTTGCAGCCCAAGTCAGTATGCATAGTCATTTGGGAATGTCCTAGCAGCATTTCTCCTCTATAAAACATATTAACCTTACCTTTAGTTATGGTTATAGACTACTTTGAAAGTTAAAAAAAAAAAAAAAAAAAAAAAGAAAGAAAGAAAAAAAAGAGAAAGGAAAGACTTCATCACTCTTCATCTCTTATACTCCGAGGGACATAAGTACAACCTTTTGTGCAAGCTCCCTCCACACAGCTAATTCGAGTAAAATTCATCCTGCAGTCAAACTCTGGTTATATTCATGGCCTGATCAATCAGTAGATCAAGCTGGAAGATTTTGACTTCTCCAGTTTCATTAACCACAGTCAATAGCAAAATGTCCATGGATGTCTCTGAATCATGCATTTCATGCTGTCTGATGGCACTTTTTTAAATTAAAAACAGCGCATTGCTAACTTTCTGACAAATCTCACTGCTGTCCTGAGGTTACATGAGATCACTGGTTATTCATGTCAGCAGCTTCTCAGAGCACTCAGAGCAAGGGTTTGGTATTCTGCACCGGACCAAGAAAAAGGATTTGTCAACATTGCTGATCACTTTGAAAAGAGAAAAAAAATATTTTTTACTTCTCTGTAAAGTCTCTGCTGTAATCATGCTATCGCTGTTCCAAGGTCTGTTCCTTTGACTGCTGAATTATAGAGTTTGTAAAAAGTAATACCTGGTAAAATATGCATGTACTTGTTCATCTTGAGCGTGCTAGTTTGATTTGCCTTGACTAGAGTTACCAAAGAGAACAGATATGTTATGTAATTTTTTAAAATCAGAGATAATCTAATTAAAGGTTTGTACAACCATTTTACCTTAATGCAGTTGGAGCCCTGTAAGTAACTGTACCCAAAAGAGCTGCAATTTTTGCCTATAAAGACATTTAATCTTATAACTATTCTAAAGACTATCCACAAGGTTCAGACATATTTCTTTCTAACGTGAAAGCTAACACTCTTAATCAGCACTTATAAACACTTAGGAAGTACAGATATCTGTGATTACAGTGATTACATATAGGAAGAAATGGCTTACAACAAAATATGAAGTAACAGCAGGTCGATTAGCACCTTGGTGGCCAGTATGCATGAATTCCATTCTTTCTAGCAGGTTGATATTCCAAAATGAAGTGGTTACAGTATAAAGTGGAACTTGAACCACTGTGCCCATGATATTTCAATTCTGAATTAAATGTATACCTAAATTTCATCCTGAAATCCAAAATTAGATCAAATTTTAACCATAAGCTGTTACGAGAGAAACAATGGATGCAATCAACTTGAAAGAAAAAAAATAAGATTGCAATGAACACTGGATTGCAACGTTCAACTAGTCAGTACTAGAAATCTAGAGGTCCACATGCAGCAATGAGATTCCTCCTCTAGAAGCAGAGTCCAAGTCACATACTCGCAGGGAATTGTTCAGACATAAGTATATATTTATTTCCATTCTCATGCAAGACGTGGTTATTGACTTGGTTTCTTAGAGACAGTATGTGCAGCAGTCAGACATTTGTTCACCACTATCCCATACCTTGAAAAATTGTAGCTTTGCTCTATAATAGGAATGATCCACACTGTCTTCTTAGTGCAGATATTTACTATTACAGGCAGAAGTGACTTTTTGAGGGTACCCTAAGGCACAGTGGTATCTTGTCAGGAAAGAAGAAACACCTGACTTGCTGTTGCTGTCTTCTACATGTCAGGTAAGCACCTGCATATCGGGAAAACCAAAGAATCGTAACTCCAACCCCTTCGGCAGCACCCATTACGGCTCGCTTCCTCCAGCTACGTGCTGAGGCTGTAGCACCACTCTCTGCTAACAGCCAGTTGGCTGCCTCCCTCCTGGCTTCCTTGCTGTCCTATTATACACACTTAAATAACCAAGCTAATGAACTTAATACGCCCTTAAATAAACAAACAACTCTTAAAGTAACAGTTTGCACTGTTATGTTATGATGTACCTTTCTAGCTTATCACTTCAGATAGACCAGAAGGTCAGGTGTGGACTTCCCTGCAAGGAGGGGCTGCCCAGCATCTAAGCCAAACAAAATGTACACCGTAACACTGATGTTAAAGCAGCAGTGTTAACATGGGAAAAAGTCAAATCCAAAGGGAGTTCCACAGATCCTTACAAGACTCTTACAAAGCACAAAGTGTTTTTGTCTTTCTAGGACTGAGTACCCTGGCAGAGGACAAATGAGAAGCATGGGTAAATACACCATTTTCTTCTTTGTGTGCTGGCTTTGCAGTATGCATTTTGCTAACCTAATCAGATGGAGATAAACACCTTGCAATACACTGTATAACTGACGTCAGCTGTATTTGTGTGCTTGGAATGATGTCAGCACCAGCTTTGCAATTGCACTTTAATCTCTTGAGCAGAAATAAATGCAGCACCTAACCTATTACTTTCCACAAGCTGCCAAATCAAGATTATTTTATTTTTTCCCTACAGGCTATGGATGTTGTGCTAAGGCAGCAAGAGAGCCAGAACAATGTGATCTACTCCCATATAAAGCTGGGCTGAACTGCTTTTACCCAGGAGTTTAAATGAATTTAAATTGAACAATAACTAGAATAAAAGGCATCTCTCAGCATACAAGTCGGGCTTATTTAGGCCCTTGAGAAGCGATTTCCAGGCTCATTTACATCAACGCAAGTAACACCAAATGAATTTCTTCAGATTTACTCCTCTATCACTCTAAATGCAATTTTCCTTACATATACATACACTAGCCATATACTTATAACCTTCACAAGGCAAATTTGCCCTAAAGTTTCACAGTCTTATAAAAGTCATTGGATAAAAAAAAAAAAAATCTCTTTTCAGGAGGCTTAAAATTTCAGGCAAATAGGCTAAATTAGCTCAAATTAGAAGTCAGAAAAAGCAGAAACAGGGATGTGGAACTCAATAGGGAGAATGTAATTAACAAGGGCTATGGGAAAGGTGAAAGTCAAAGTCAGAATTAACCTATCTTAAGCTTTCTTTTTTTTTTTAATTAAATTCTCCTGTATCATTTTTCATGTTCCAGTGGAATTATACCATATTACAGCTCATTTATATCCTGTTTTACCTACACTTTGATTCTTTGATTTCAGTTTATCTCATCATGTTACCAATTTTCAACATTTGCTTCTTGTGAAGGAATAGGAAAGCTACAAGTTAGTTAAGTTGTTAGCTATACTGTCACTTATTAAATTAGCAAGTTTTTCATAGAAACCTTAGAGAAAAGTAAAAGAATAAAGAACTGATCATTAGTAATTCTTTTGGTATTCATTATGCTATTAGTCACAGCACTCACTCATACATTTCCAAATTTTAACATAATCATTTCAGGGTGAGGAGTACTACTTTTTTCCCTTCCCAGTAATTTTTCTTTGGCATCGCATTTCATACTCTTCCTTTCTGTCTGCCAGGAAAGTGTGGTTTGGTGTTTTGAGTTTTTATTTATTATTTAGTTCTTTTTTAGAAACATAGGTTTTCTAAGTTTTTTTTATTCTTGCCTAGGAGAATGTACTTTTAATTGACTTGTTTATTTCCATAAAACATTGACACCTCAGTAAAGTTGTAAAACGTCATGGTACCCAAGGCAGTGGAACTTGTTTGCACACTCTTGAAGAAGAATCTGTAGCTCAAAATCATGAGTACTGCACTGAAAAAAAAAAAAGTCACTGTAAATAATGAAATACCGTGGGGTTTTTTTAGGAGGTTGATGAGTATAGGAAAGAGAGGGGGTTGGGGAGAGCAGTTTTGACTTTAGAACTGGAGGCATGGTGTACCAAGGGGTTTCATTTATGGACACAGCTTTCCATTTTTTTAGATCACCAGCTCAGTCCACAAAACCTGGAGACCCCTGGCCCCATCCGGCCATCTCCACTCAGTAGGATCATAAATCTGACTGCAGTTGCTACCCAATGAGAGGGTGTAAGGAAGCTGCTGAGGCATCTCCACAGCATATGGCCCCCTGCAAGTACTCCACTAGCAGTGCCCATGAGGGAGTAATCAGAAAGAGCCAGAAAGAAGCTGCTTTAATCATACATTCTCCTTTTCCAAGCTTCAGTTTAGGGACTAGGAGGCTCAGAAAGCCCCCTCAGCATTTCATAAAGCAGCTTACTTCAGCTGCCAAGGATTCCTCCACAGTCACACCAAGGAAGTTTTTGCCTTCAATATATAAAATTCACTGCAAACGAGCAATCATTAGTCAGCCACATTTTTCATATAATTACTGGCAGTGAAAAAGCAAGTGTGCAGGTTGCTGTAAAATAAGGTCTAACTACTTCAACCCAAACAGAACAGAAGCCGCTCACATAAGTTTCAGTGGGGGAGAGGGAAATCCTATCAGCGCTCCTCCCTCCCCTTCTCTCTATGACTGATTACAATCTGCTTTCTTCTATAAAGCACATTTATTGTGGGAGTTTGATTTGAAAGAGTTTCAAATAATTTAAACTTTGGCTGCAGGCACACAAATCCTTTAAAAACTAATCTTGAAGTGTTTCCACATATTAATGACAATTTTGGTTGGTCTTGTAAGAATTTTAATTCTCAATTTACCAACAAAAATATTCAACATATGCCAAGAATCAACCTAGGATGAAACCATGTAGTACATTAGCCAGTCTGGAGTAAACCCACTGCTAGGATTTTTAGCACAATATTTGGCTCTTTTGAAGTGGAGGAGTTGGGGCATGTGTTTGTTTAGGGTTGTTCATTGGCTTCTTTTGTTCCATAGAACTGACAAAAAAATGGATTACATCCTGGTTCACATTTAATCAAAGTGACAAAGGGCCATCGATCTTGACTCATGTTGACAGAGCACCTTGCTATTTCACACTCTCTTCTAGGTGATCTCACTTGAGGCAAATTATTAATTATGATTCAAAACAAATGACAGTAACAAACTCCAATCTTAAATAAGACATCTAATTGGGAGGGGCGATTTCAGATCCACCTTTTCTGGAATGGAGGGATAAATGCAAAATTCCTACTTCTCTAGTACTTTGAAAAGAATGAAAATACCATCTTGCTTTGCTTTTGTATCACTTTACATCAACAGAAGAGCCTGCCATCAACAGAAAGATATAGTTCTCAACACATTTGAATACACTCCAATAAAAATGAAAATAGGCCTGCTAGTGTCACATCAAAAGGAAATAAAACATTCGTTTCATTTGTACAGATTGTAAAATTTTAGATGAAAAGACTCACAGTGTGACCTTTTAACTGCAAGTCCCAAACTTTCTTAGCTCATAGATCCAGCCTGTGAGCAGTACAGAGATGAATGTTCCTAAAGGAGAAAACTCCTACAGCACCTCAGACCTTCAAAAGAACATTGTTCACAACTGAAATTTAGTTAAATATGCACAATTTTATTTATTGAAGAGATTAGGACAAAAACATTAAACCAAATACATGACAAAGCACCAGAGGCAGTAAAACCCCACCATGCACATCACCAATCTTTCCTCCTATAAGCTAATTTAAAAAAAAAAAAAAAAAAAAAAAAAGTCCTTCTTGACACAGCACCATCTTCAGAGTGTAAAAACATTACTCCTTTTTATTCTTAGTTACCAAAATAGAACCAAGGCAGGTCAGCTGCAGCTAGCTTTGTCTCTTGATAAAGAACTGTGAAACATCCTCTTGAGAGTGGGACCATAACTTTCCTGCAGAGCAGGCAAATAGCATCCATACGTCAAATGCCAAGTAGCTGTACGCACATGCCACATACTATAATTAAGCACAAATTCAAGTAACATTTACATACTACAGAGTCCACGTGTACCTACCCAAAAAACATGACCACTTCACAAAACGTATACAGGCAGTAATATCAGAACAACTGAGGTACTGGAAACACAAATATTTATGCCAAGAGATTTCAATATCATACAGCAATATAAAAGCAGTAATAAAAACATTTGCCAGTCTAAATCAAATAAAGCTATCTAGAGAAAAAAAAAAAAAAAAAAAAAAAAAAAGCTAAATAAAAAGTTATTTAGGGACAGAAATACCTGAACAGAAAAGAAGTGTGTTAACTACAGCATGTAACATGTCATCCCAAGTCAACCCGTAATTGAAGTACTGGCTTAATACATCACTACTGTGACATTTTCTTCAATAAATAGAATAAGTCTTGACAATACAAAAGGTGCATATTACTGTGTATGTTTCAAGAGGAATATCTGTAATATAAATGTTCAGCTTATTAATACCCTCTTATTTCTTATTCTGGACATAAACAAAAATCAAATCCAAACAATTCTTTTCCCAAGTTGAGAGGAATTCAAACAAAAAAAAATACAACACTCTTCTTCAATAATAAAGAGCCCTCTATTTACATGTGGGCAAGTCATTTAAAGAAGAGATCGGTTCTCAGATAAAGACATGATTAAGGGCTTTCTGCCCTCTCTAGTCATATACGTGCAGCATGGCAGATATGGAAGCCAGTATCTCATATCTTAAAAAAAAAAAAAAAAAAAAATTATATATTTTTTTCTTTTTTTTCTATTATAGCAGTAATGCATCTGGAAGTTCGAGTTATAATAGCTTCCTGCAACAAACCATTTGACACAAAACAGAACAGCTTGTTAAATGACAGTTACTTCCCCTTAAGGGAACAAAGCATTAAAATGTCATTTCCTGACAAGAATATTAAGTAGTTTATTTAGAAGAAATGAGTTGAAAATAGCTATCAAGAGACATGAACTGAAATTTTCTTTGTTTTTAGCACCCACTTTTCATGTCCGTTTTTGTGCACCTAATTTTTTTTTAAATTAATCCCATTAATTATTAGACCTCCGATTAAAAAAAATGTTAGCCAATTGTACTTTCCCTGAATAATGGCTGAAGTTAAATATCTAACAGTGCGATGCCAAGATGTGAGTTGAGGCAAAGAAGTTTCTATTTGTTGTGAATTACAACTATTTTTAATGGAACAGAAACAGGAGTGATATAGCTGCACCAGAATTGGCATGTGCAGTCTCCTTGGCTCCAAAAAGGTGAGAAGCTACAATTGCTCCATGCTGCCTTTTTTCCCTCCAGATCAATCTAACCTGATAGCAAGCTCCCCTCCCTCCCCCCGCAATCTGTCCCCATGCTACATTTGTTATATTAGCTCCTTGTGGAGATTCCCTCTCAATCCAAGAATCTCCAAGTGTCTTTTGCTACCAAGCTAGGCTGATGCAGGATGTGATTTAACACGGTCAGGAAGGGCTCCTTCATGTGTCCATCTCCAGGTTGTGTACCTTCTGAACACCAGTCTTTGTGCTCAGTTAAAGAATGGGTCCAAGTCTTCTTCCATGTTGACATCAGGCACCAGCTGATCTGATACTTCCTTAGCACCATATCCTGAATTTGATACATTAAAATCTGTAGAAAACCATGGATGGTCCAGAATTTCCTGTGAAGTCAGCCTTTCTGATGGCTCCCGACGCAGTATGCTACGTATGAGGCATTTTGCCTTGGGGGATAGAGTTTCTGGAATGTTAAATTGCCCACGACGGATCTTGCTGAAGAGGGAACTAGGCTCAATGTCATGGAAAGGATAGCGTCCAACGAGCATGGTATAAAGCATGACACCTAGACTCCATACGTCCGCTGCTTTGCCAGAGTAGCTGCCATTTGTGTTCAAGATCTCTGGACTCACATAGGCTGGGCATCCATGCTTATCAGAAAGAGAGTCATCATTTCCTCTTAAAATATAAGCGTCTTCTAGGCTTTCCAATTTCACTCTAGTCCTATGGTCAAAAGAAAGTAATAACAGGGTGAGTGAACATTAAAACACAAATTCCAGGCTAATATAGTTACATGATTATAGTAACAAAATCCTATTAAATTCAACAACTGCAGAACTACCTCAGTGGAAATTCCCACTCATGGGAGTGGGAATAAATAATAAACACTGCCAGTTTAGACACATTTTGATGAACATACAGGGAATAAGCTGATCCTTCTCATTTCAATACCAGGACTTTCTTTTATGTGGGTTATGGCAGCATTTTGCCTGCCGGGGGTAAATAATCATTTTCCTGGGAGTCTGTACAGGCCCTCCTGAACAGTCAAAGAATCTAAGCAGTTCTTTACTGCCATGCAGCTTCCGAACGGAGAATTTTCACGTGTTTGGTAAAGTTCATGTGGACATGACTTACAAAAGATGATACAAACCTCAAGATTAATTGGTAGATGCCCTCTTATGTATGTGTTTAGGTCTCATATCCAAATCCAAGTCTTACCCTAACTAGAGGCAGCTACTTTGACAACTTCATACTGGTGACCATTTATTTGCACCTGTAATTCCACAAAGTTCAACAGGAATAAAATTATCACTCTGACCCTACATGAACCCTGTGATCTGCGAACCTGTTTCTTTATCCTAGTATATTCAGGAGGAGCAAGTTTAAGAGATCTTCCTAAGCAAACTTCTGGGGTAAGGGAGACACACTGTGACATTAAAGACGAGTTTGTCTATCTAGAGGAATCACAATAACTCCGTGTTGTAATGATCAGAAAGGCTAGAAAAAGGCTTGCAGTGTGCTGCCAGGAATGTCTTATCTAGATTGCAAAATCACTCAGTAGAGAGAAAACAAACAATCAAACAAACAAAACTACCAAAGAAAGCAAAGTTCCTTGTCATAGCACAGCATTAACATTACCTTTCTTTCCTTTTAATTCTGACTGCAAGCACCTGTAACTAGTATTTAAAAATTTAACCCTTTTAAAGGCATCTGAAAGGATGACCAATTACCCTTTAGGTTATTTGCCAGGAATGGTTGGTTTTAAGAGCAGAATCAGTAGGGTACAACAGAATTTGTCCAGTGCATCTGGATGAAGAACGACCTAGCAGCACTGCACTTCCCTTTTGAGGCCAGCAACTCAGGGGATTGTAACTTTGGCCATTACTGCTCTAGTCCCACAGCCTCATTGGGCTACATGGTCCTCTTAGTCCTATGTCACAGCCAGATTCCGAAATCACAGACTTTCATAGCCAGGAACTGAATTTCAACATGGAAAGCAGAACTCACGGCTCTCAACTAAAGCCCATCATTTAACAGGTATGAAAACAGACAAGGAGAGCCCTGTTTCTTAAATGTTTACTGAAGACAACATTGCTTGAGCTTGAGCCGCAAAAGACAGTTGGACCAGCCCCGGCTTCAGCCAAGGTTCCAGGGCAGCTCAGCACTATCTTCTTTGAACCAACAGAAGAGCATTTTACTCCGTGGAGTACTCCAAAGGCAACTGTGCCATAAACTCTCATAACGGCGCTTGGACATTTTCAGCAGCTCAAGACGTTTACTAGCGGAGGTGAAAGCCCCTTTGGCAACTCGCCTCCAAACAGGAAGTCATAAACGCAGGGTTCGGGATACCTGGCTTCCACGTACCGCATGTCCAGGCAGCTCGCACGCTCATTAAACAGGCCTGTGTTCTCTCCTCCCATGAGGACGCCGCTGCGGTTTGTGCAGCACACCTGCTTCCTCATTAATTACCCATTGCCAGACTAACGGCCCTTCTCCTGGCCATGGGCACTCGAGTGGTGCTTTGCAGCAGCAATGCCTCATGCAGGAAGGCAGCTGCAAGGAAACTCGCTGCAGTTACAGAGATCACAGCAGTCTCCTTCTGCCTGCATTGCAGGTTGAATCAAGGGACAGCCCCAGGACAGCCTTTGTGATGCTCAGCTCAGGCAGCAACCTGTGCCTGCATCGCATGGAGAAGCGCTCACCAAGGAGAGCGAGGGGGAAGCGAGAGGGAAGGCAGAGGCATGAGCTGCAGTCCCATTTGCATCACCCACCTCGGTTTTTCCATACAGAAGTACGTGTAGCAATAAACCAGCGAGGCCAGCTACTCAAACACACACTAAGTCACTAAACTGCCAGACAGGAAGGCATCGACTGCCTCAAGCTAGCGAGAAGTGGAACACACACACCGGGAATGGGGAAGAGGATGCTATTTATAAACAGCTTACAGGAGGGAATTCACCCCCGCACATGCTCTCTTACCATCCGCATGTCAACAGCACAGGGAAATGCTGCTTATCTATCTACCCTTTATTTTTCCTTTTGCATTTCCAACAGCTGCTGCAGAATTTTAAGGGAAAAAGCTTGTATTTTAAAGAAAATTATTTAGATGCTCATGTGGTTACAAAACTGAAAAGAGCAGACTGAAAAGCCTGTTCTTGTCTAAAATAAAAAATGCTCAGTGCTCATCCTTTCTCCCACACAAGAAATGCAGCAGCTTGCAGCCCCCCTGCATGTACAAGGGGGATTAAGCCAGTAGATGCAAGAACAGCTGGTGGCAGCGGCCGCTGCTCCATAGGAAGCAACCACTCGACCAGGTTTTCCATCCTGCTGACAGGGCTGAGGAAACAAAAGCTCCCAAAAGATATGAAAGACACAACCTTCAGCCCTCCTTCTTGCCAGCCCAACACCTTTTAGCAGTAGGTAGGAGCAAAGGCTCCAGTGCAGGTGTGACACACAGATGCGTTTCCCTCTCTTCAGCACCCACCTGCCAGGTACATCACGCAGATGCTGGGACTTTTTCCGCACACTACTAGCTACTCGGATGTTCGAATTTGCTTTTTTAACACCAGGCTGCTCTGCAACAGCACAGATTTTCAGTGGTGAAAGGAGCGAGGAGAGCAGCCCTGTCATGCAGCTTCGGCAAACGGAAGCCCTTGCTCAGTCTTCCCTGTGTCCTTCTCCACCCATGACCAAGCCTGGAGGGCCAGAGGAGACTCATTCTAGTCCACCTTCCCCTAAGTGACAGCTGCCTTTAAACACTTCACCTATACATAGATTGCAATCTGTATATTGAACACTGTTTCCAGTGCAGTTTGCCATTTTAAACTGCACATCTCTGCATTTTACTATTTATTATTTTAATATTATATTATTATTTTATTATAAAGCATGCACTTTTTGCACTGTTTTACAGGCAAGCTAGAAGGAGCAGCCTGGCTAAGGAGCTGCTACATTCCTGTGCACAGCTCTTCATCACTGCAAGGAACTGCTATCCCTGGCCTCCTGCTCCTGCCAGCCTTCCTTCCCCCTGCATTTCAAGCATTGCTTAAAGGAGCTCTGTTTTCAATATGTCTGGAAAAGACTTTGCTTTTTTTGTTGTTTGTTTTGTTTTTAGAGGCAGGAGGAAGAAGAAAGAAGGGGGCCTAAATACACAAAGACACACTGGAAGTAAAGCAATCTCTAGATTCCCTCCCTTGCAGGGAGCACTGAAGTTTAATTGCCTTGGGGAAGAAAATAAAAAAAAACCACCCAAAAACCACAGACAACAAACGGACCTACAAAATTGCAACTAACTTCTGAAAATACAGAACCTCTGCAGCAAAGGGTGGGAAGCGAGACCAATTGCAGAGTAAACAGACAACCCTAAATTCAACACTTGGCAGGCAAAGGCAGACTCGAAACCAAACACTGAAACGTGGAATCACAATTGGCTTTGAAATGCTTCCCATCACAAAGCAGAAGAAAGAGGACCAAAAAAAAAAAATCTTTTTTTTTAAAAAAAAGTCACATTTCTGAAATCCTCCGAATTTCTACACAAATGAATGCCCATCACTCAACTGAAGAACCTCCACAAGAGAAAAGCTTTCCAAAAGCATCAGCATTTCAGCTCCATCATTCAAATAGTTGCAACAAAATTAATCCCTAAAGTTCAAATATAAGCAGCTGCCAAAGCCGGATGAGACTCACTTTGTACACAAACTGCAGCGCAACAAAGACTTTTGTTGAGGCTTACGTAATTACAGTACATAATTTCAAGTTTTAATGCAGACACTAAATAAGCACTTGGAAAAAGAGCATTATGCATCTATCAGATCATTGATAAAACACTGCATTAGTCTAATGCAGAGAAAAAAAAAGACACAACCCTGAATCATGGCTATTTAAAAAGGGGAAGCTATTCTGCCTGTGAATGCTTTCCCATTACTGGTGAATGAAACCACAGAAGTGCAATCAGAGGGCAGCAGCAGCACTCAGACGGGAAATGCGTCTTTGTCCCCATAGAAACCGTCAGGGAAACCCATGAAAAACAATACGACTCTGAATTTCTTATCAATATGCCATTCATTACTTGACTGCATTCAGACTTTGCTCTTCAGTCATGTAACAAAACCTAATCAATTAAACATCTTCTGGAAGATTCTTCAATGTAACCTCCTGCGTTAGCAGCACTCCTTCCTGGCAGACGTTCCCTTCGTGCATATCCTGCATTCTTTTTTTTCTTGGAGTGATTCACGTTATTCCTGCCTGCCGGGCTCAGGAGTTCCTGGCAAATCACTGTGCTGCCTTTTGCCACAGAAGGCAGCCCCTGGGATCCCCCGCTTCACAGCCCAGCATCACTCTTGCTCTCCAAAAGCAAACACAGTTTCCACACCTGAAACAGTGGAATTACTGAGAGGGCAGTAAGCTCATTCTTACCACGAGGCAGGGAAAGATGGGGAAAGAGAATAAAATGGAACTTTTAAAGCAGAAATACTGACTGAAGCTTGGATGTTTCAGAGGAAAACATCTCCATTGCTCTGAATAAACAGAGGAGCCTTGGCTTGAACTTAAACAGTTGGTTTGGGTCTATCCCCATAGCCTTCTGTACAAAAAATAACACCTGAACTGCAGCAGAGCTGCTGTTATGGTTTGGGGAAGGCTTCAGCTGCAGACTGCAGCAGTGACCGCAGTTGCTCCATGAAAAATCAACAGGAGCCATCCTGCTCCAGGTACACTCTTCACTTGCTGCTCTGGTGGCATCTGAATGGGATGATTTGGATTTGCAGATTTTACATTGCGCCCCCCTATCTCCAAAGACCAGAAAAAAAATTTTGTCATCCAAAATGTCGTTTTATGGACATGACTGCAGGCAAACATAGCATGACAACTTCTAAAGGGAAGAGGTGCCTCGCAGGATTCCCCTCCGAGTGAGCCCATGCATCACTACGGAGGCACCCAAGCAGCCTCCGTATCTCCCCTGCTGACTGAGGACACCACAGCCTTTCCCCAGGTGGAGGCACTCAAGCCATCAGCAGAACTGTTGCTACCAAAGAGATTAGCGATTGCTCCTGTGTGGCTCATAACTTGCAGGTCATTTAATCAAGGTCAGTGTCTAGCACCTTTCATAAAAGCAAGACAAGCACAAATGCAATTATGCCATCGGACTTAGGAGGAGGGAAAGGGGGGAAAAGGGCGGGGGAGAGGGGTTGGGAGAAGCTCAACATCCGAGACAATCCTCTTTTGCTCATTGATTATTTTACCTAGGGGAATTTCTCGTAAATAATGCAGAAGTATGCTGTCTTCACGGAGACAGTGAAACAGGGAAGTCTGCTCACAAAATCCCGCACGGATGACTCGTAACTTAGTGAGGAGGATCATCCTGAACTCAGGGCTCTCCTGTCTCCTCCAGGGACAAGGAGGTGTGGAAGATCAGAGGGGAAATGTTGTGTCATCAATTCCAGCCCCGTAGGATCCCTTCCAGTGATCCAGAGCGCACAGGCTGGAAGTTCACTGCACAGCAGCCCACGCAACTCGAGAGAAAAAGCCCGCACAAAGGCTGCCAGACAAACAGCCTCTTGCATAACACAAGGATATTTTTTTCTAAAGGCAACTGGGACTTTCAGGCAGCAAAGGTTCACAGGATGAACCTTGCTCCTAGGGGAAGATTCCCTCACTGCTACTTCCGTGGAATGAGGAAGCCTGTAAAAATTATATGTTCCCACCCTTCCTCAGAAAGAATCCTGCCATGTCTTCCCCTGCTACCTCCTCCTGGCATGACCCAGGAGCTTCAGGCCTTGAACTTGCTTTCAGCTGGCACGTTTCTACAGACTTCCACTAAAAATGCACCAAGAAACAAAACAAAACAAAAGAAAATCCCACTACATACACCTCCAGGTAGGGCTGTGACACAAAGACCCAAAGCCTTACAACACTTGAACAGGATGGCCGGGAACAGCCCATCCTGCACACTACGTAATTTCCTCCGTGCCTTTATTGCTTAAGGACATGGCATGTTCCAAGAAGTGTGTGCGGTGCGGGGGGAGGACAAGAACTATCAAATCCCCAAAGACCCTTTCACTGAAGGTCTTGGTTACAATGCTGTGCAAAGTCCATTATTTGATAAGCATCAGGCTCACAGATGCTACTTCTCCTCACTTTTATCTTTCTAGATCACATTAAAAGTCACAGTTTCAAAAGGCTACTATCAGCCATAGCTCTGTAGAGACTGTTCACCTTGCTCGCTAAGTCTTTTCATTTGATGCATTGTAAAGCTCCCCTGGGAAAGGAGGCTAAAGTTTGGCTTTGTTAATGTAACTGCATACACCAGGTAAAAAAACAAATCTTACGCTTTCTGACTCAGGTGTTGGATATGACTGCTGAACAAGCAGCCTATGGCGGGTGCTCAGCACCTCCAAGATAAAGAAGGCCCCTTATTTCAAAACCCAATTTAGAAACCTTCAGTTTAGATGCCTATAGCTTGTCTCCAAGCAATAAACATCTACTAAAAAGCAGGTGCTTAAGACTAAATATGCCCCAGGTTGGCTCCTGTTTACAGACTCTCCTTCTTTCCTTTCCCTCCCAAGCCTGAAGTAATCTCCCAGGGTGGTAATGAGGACAATTAAAAGAAGAGGCAACAGAGGGAGAGCAAAGCTCACCCTGAAGATCCTTTGCAGCTGCTGTTCAGGCTAGCTGGATTTGCCTTCCTCGTGCCCTGATCCCTCAGCTCAGAATTAAGAATTAAGCAGAGTTCCTCAGTCTCAGCTCAAAAATAAACATGCTGTATCTTTGCACCAACCCTACAGCAGGACATTTTTAAGTCTTCAAAATGATTAGTTGTTGAGTTCCTAGTGCAAGGTGCCTTGCGAGACATCTGCACCCAGAGACTGCAGAGCATCCCTCAATCCAAGACGGACATCCCATGACGGGCCTCCGCACATGCCAATCACACGTGGCCAGCACGTAACGCACGGCATTTAGGGGCGCTCTTCCAAAAGTCATGGAAGAGCCCAGAAAGCGTGCACGCAGTCAACACGGAGAGAAAAATGTGACAACCACCGCAAAAAGAGCCTGCCAGAAAGCTGGCGACTGTAAGAACGTGACCGGCTCCAATGCAAACAAAGTGCTGAGCAGCCGTCAGAAGTGTAGCGCTCGTTTGGGCGCCTGCCTACACAAACCACCCCTGCACGCTGCAAGGGAGGCCAGCCTGGCCCAGGGAGGCCAACGGGGCACTGCAGCTACAGTAGTCAGCGTAAAGCCTCAAACTGTGTCTTTTGGCCAAAAGACAGAAGGGTCCGAGGGAGAACGTCTTGAAAACTCCAGACATCCTTAAATGGTGCTAGGACAAGGGCTCTTCCCACTCACGATCTTCCTGAAAGACCTAGACCTGACTCCAGGTCTCTCTGGAGCTCTTGGGGCCAGCTCACCACCCAGCAACCTCTTCCCCCAGCTTCTGCTTTCTTTTACAACCTTTGGCTCGCTAACCTCCATGACTACATTCGCCCTCAGGAGGGGATTTAAGCACTTCATCACAGAGATGGCGTGATGCTCCACATCTGCAGCTCGCCTCCCGGGCTCCACTGGGAAGGGGACGGCATCCGTAACGAACAACGGTGTATCGCTCCCTGGAACACTGCCATCAAAAAGCAGACTTAGCGAGCAAACCACATGAAGGCAAAAGGGAGCATGAACCTTTCTGCAGAAAACAGTTGTGTAACCGTTTCATTTTCTATCTGAAGTTTGACATCAGAGGTTTGCCGCCTGGAAAGAAACTCCCCTTCCTCCTCATATTCTAGCAAAACACAAAATAATAATAATTCCTATGTTGAAATCTAATTTATGCTTAGACTGGCCACTGTTATATTTAAGCTATTTGATACTGTGTCATCTTTCCTCCCCATTCAGTGTCACAGGGAATGACACATCAAATGACTGGCTTTATTCAGCTTTCAGTATTTTAAGAGCAGTCCTGTTTTATTTAACTTCCTTTCACTTTTAGAACTCTCTTACTAGAATTTGGGGAATAGGAAAAGCATTAACTTATCTATCTGCTCTCTACTGAATCTTAAGTAAAGCAGCAAGTTCTAACACCATGGGAAAAGTCAGCTGACTGTTATATAATTTGACAAATGCATAGAGGAGAAAACCTACTACTAACTAAAAGAAAAGAAAATGTCTACTTGAAAACAGGTCATTATATGTATTCCATGTTTTTCTGTGGGATCAGGTTTGTATCACTGCAATTCCAAACAGCATAACTAGGTCACTTTTAAGCATCATCCATTCAAAGCT
>JAWLRI010000266.1:422932-447555 GCA_034781795.1 Crypturellus tataupa
TCCTCTCTTCTTTTTTTTTTTATTTTATTTTTTTTTTTATTTCTTCCTTTTTTCCCCTTTCTTCTTCTCCTTCCTCAGCGAGGAAATAGTCTTTTCCAGGCACCGCGGGGGGAGGCCCCTCCGTGGGTGATTTACAGCAGCAGCAGCACTGGCTTCCAGGGCAGGCAGGTGGGAGGAGATCTCCGCGCTCCAGGTCTGCCTCAGTCTGTCCCAAACTTGAATGGGGCTGGGAGAGGAAGGGCACAGAAAGCCATGAATGAGGCCCTTGCCCAGCACTGGGGGCTGTTTAAAAAATAATAAATAAAAATAAAAAAAAATGCACACACACACCTTTTCTTTTAATAACAGGAATTAGGATGGATATGTTAATGAGCAGTTTCCTTGTCTTGGCATTTGCTCCCTTGAGTTTTGCTGCTGGGTGTCAGTTTTAAAGCAGAAAAAGAAAATAAATCCCCAAAAGGCACAGATGTCACACGGAAAGGCAGCCTGCTGGGACAGGGCAATGCCAAGGGCCTGGCCGCATCCTGCTTCCCCTTTTTCCCAGCTCGGGAAAGGGGAGGAACAGGAAGGGGATGTGGGTCATTTTGGGGGTGCAGAAATTTTTGAGGGTGGATATGGATGAAGTTTATTTTTCAGGGATGGAGCAAAAGAAGTCCTTAACCTGCTAATGAAAGGAACCTGATAGAGAAGACCAAAGACGCTGCAGGGCTGCCTTCATCAGGGTTGGTCTCAGCTAGGGCATCCTCAGAGCTGGCAGCGCAAGGGCTCTGGCTCCCACCTACCATCATTGCACCCACCTCTGTGCTCCTCCTGCGTGCCAGGAGCTGTACATGCCCAGAATGCAGTTTTAAGAAAATACCGCTAAGGCCTCCGTTAAGTTAGCTTGGAGCATCTGGGTGTTACTGGAATCTGAGCTCAGTAAATATTCCTTAGGTAGTGGGTAAGGATGAACCAAAGATCTGCAGCAACCTGTAGGGTGACCAGCAGACCCAGCTTTTGCTCTCAGACATGAAATGGAAAGGTGCCTTCCTCCCATTCCCCAGCCATTCCCATCACCTCTGAACACTCTGTATTACTTCAATACCATTTTTAGAAAAAGGATGAGCAGTGCCGGATACTGAATCATTGCAAATAAGGACAAGCCATAAAGTTATGCAATACATTCTCCAGTCTCACATCCTGTGATCCAAATCAAACATTCTTTTCTTAGTAGATGGCTTTTTACACAATTTCTCCCTCCCTCTCCTCCTGCATACTCCTCTGACTATGACAAAGCATGAGAGACCCAGGCTCTTGCACCAACCTCTGCTCTCTGGACCAGTGTGTTCTGTTTAACTTACTGAGTCACTAGGATTAGCTGGAGCCACAGTACCTAGAAACCCTGAAAAGGCTATAAAGGGCCTCCAAGTACAACTCAGAAGGAGAAAGGGGTGAAAGCTCTAAGCCTTTATCAGGAATTTCCTGATTTTTAGTAAAATCTGAAGAAGAGATTCAATGTGGAGTGGGATGTACTGTAAGTTTACATCCAGATGTTGCTAGAATGATAAATATTTGATATTGGAAGGAAAAGTAATGAAGTTAATTACAGTTTCTGGGCTTAATCCTAACTCAGAGGTATGGAGGGATCTAGCTAATGTGACTAGGCACAGCGCATGTACCTATCTACGGGGTGAATTTGGCTTTTCCAGGATATTTTAATAATAGTATTAATGCTACCAATAATGGTACTTAATGAGTTTCTATGGCATCTTTACCCAAACCTAACATTTCATAAACATTGCTTCTGCTCTCAATGAAAAAGATTAACATTTCAGTCCAGTGTTAAAAGAACAAGCTCTGAATTAACAAATCTTTACATGTCTCACTGAGACATGAGGTATAGATAATCCTGTGTCTATTTCTACTGGTGCAAGTCTGTGTCAGTCAGCTGAAATTGTAGAGAAAGGTCAGAATATAACATGTGAGATGTCAGGAGGAACTGAGTTCTAATAGTCTGATCAAAGTCTGAAGACCATCAGTAAAGTTTTCCTGAAGTGCTGCCTGCTTCATGTTGCTGTAGTGGTTATGTGAGATGCATATCCAGATGGGAAGAGATGCTCGGCTAGCTGGAGGGGAACAGCACTGGCCAGAGTATCCATGTTAAAAAGGCACAGTGGGCTACTCTGAGCTCAAATGTCAGACTCGCAGCTCTTGTAGACTCATGTCTTAAAGGAACTGTCTTGTCAGTGTCTAGTATTACTTCATTATATATTCTCATTCAACTCAGTGACAGAAATGTTCTGAATATTGAATATAAAACACAGCTTCGGAAACAATAGTGCCAAAGAACTAACCAGTTTTATGGCCTGTGATGAAACTATCATGACCGACCCCTGAAGATAATGTGCTCTCAGTAAGTCAGAATGAAGATTGTCCTTCTTGCCCTCCAGGGCGCTGGGGAGGACACCTTTTAGGTCTGTTCACTGACTTTGCATCTATGGGTTTCATTGTGCTGATCTACCTTGTCTGGAAACTGTCACTCAGTGAGAATCTCGTTAGAAATTTCTTTATCTTTCAAGTGGACTCTGCTATTATTCATTTCTTTGATGACATCATGAAAGTGCTGAGCTTCCCTCTCTGGAATAACTCTTCCTGCAGGAAATCCAGCCGAGAAGGCTTCCCTAGAGCCATGTTTTCCCTTTTCCTATTCTTCAGCAGTCCAAGAGCATCTACACAGGAGCTGTTCCATTTTCATATGAGAGAAAACAATCACCAACCTCTCTCTTTTTTTTTTTTTTTTTTTTTTTTCTGTATGCGAGGTTTATCTGTAGGTAAACAGCTACAATAGATGTAGAAAATGGAATTTCCTGTTCCAGGGACAATAAAAAAATAGCAACAATAACAACAAAAAAAAAGATATCTGATTGCATTATAAGGCTAAGCTTGTGGAAAGGCAAGGAGAGTATCTTTTCAGTAACTCTGTCTTTTAATATGCTTTATCTTTTAGCATCTGCTTTTGCGTATATGGACTCTGTGTGGACATGAGCCAACCTTCTCCCGCCAAACGCTGTCTTTCTTTCATTGATGTCAATGAGCTGAGATCAGAGCACAAGTCTTGTGAGTGATCAAAGACAGCGCTACATAAGAAAAATCTTCCTTTTCCAGGTCAGTCTGCTCCTTGTCCCGTTACAGAGAATATATTATCAGCATGCAAACACAAGCCAGAACAAAAAGGATAATAATTTTTGAAGTGGTAAAATAAAGATCTTCATTTTACTTTTTGCTGATTTACAAAGTGCAGTGCTGAGCCTATTGGGAACATTAAAACAACTATTAAGTGTTGAGAACTGTCATATTGAGAAGACAGTTTCATTCCAGCAAAATTAATCAAAGTAGCTAGTTCAAAATATGCTTGCAGGTACCTCCCCACCAGTTGTCAAGGCTGGATCCTCAAGCCAACCTGGATATTCTTTCTGTTTTTTGTAATCCTTTTTTTTTTTTTTTTTTTTTTGGTGTAATTATTTACACTAGAACCAGTATATTACAAAAGTGCAAAATGTTAAATCATGGGAAGGTAAAGGGACCAGTCTTTCCTGGATAATTCAAAGATGAGGCATACAAGCATCTGTTCCTTAAAGGACATATAATTTTGACTTTTGGTATGTGAGTCCATTTTTGATCAAATGAGCTACTGTCAAGAGGTAACTCGATGTGCCCATCTGCGTGGACTGTGTGTGAGGGGGTTACAGGCATATGCAATAATGATATGCAGTGTAAGGATAAATACCTACACAGTGTATCAGTAGTCAGAATCAAACCTTTACTCTAATCTTCTCTAAAAGAATAATAATTTTTAAAAAGTGTTATGAATAAATCAGTGCAAACTGGCTACATTTTTTTTTAAAGTATCCACAAACTGTTTTATATTCTGAAGCCAGTTAAATGAGGTAGAGGGAAACAGGTCCAACTTTTCTGCAAGCTGCCTCTTTTATGTTGTACAGAAATTGTAAAGAAGAAAAGCTGTTTGCTAAAGTGTCACGAGGTTTGTCTTCGTGTGTTTATCCATCTGGGATGTAAGAAGTATCTTAGTTGTCTGCAGGATAAATCTCGGTGTGAATGGCAGATGCAGCTCTTGGCTCAAGAGCAGATGATCTTTGTCTCTGGTTCCTTATCCAGGTAAAGTAGTAGACTTCAAAGTGACACCGTTATATGCCCACATTTTAGCTGTGGCTATGAGCACAGTAAGTTCCCGTTTCTAGTAGTTTAGAAATCTCCTCTGTGCTGGATGCATTGTCCGTGGGTCCCAAGTAGCCTTAGCACAAGTAAATCAACCTTCCAGGTCACGGCCTCCAAATCAGACCCTCAAGGCTGCGGGCTGCTGCCTACGCCAGCCAGCCCTTGCATTTCTGTTACCGCTAACTCTGATTATTGGCACATGGCACCATTCCCAGAAGGAAAAAAAAAAAAGAGGTTGTGTTATGTATATGCATATCAGTGTTATCTCCTCCTAGCTGAAATCAATCCTATCGGATGGACTTCCCGTCTGAATGGCCTCTGCTTTCTGCAGGGTTTCCAGGCTCCTCTGTTAGCTGTATGCAATTACCTGCAGGAAAAGAGCTCCCTCCCTGGTCAGATGTAACAGTGGTGTGCCTTTTATCTTTGCTTCCTTTTAAATCATGCTATTATTGGTACAAGAATAAAAACGATGGGGATTGTTTCGTCTATAACTGGCTGAGCGAGTGCAGCACACCCCGGCATGTAAGATGAGAAATGCTGTGTTAGCACATTCCACAGAAACCTTCTTTATATGCAAATATAAGGAAATATTATCAGTAGAAATTCCTAATCATTTTGGATCAAACAGACTCTAATAAACTCCCAGTTGCCATTAAGAATTCTTTTCCTTTAGCGTGTTGCAACTGGCCATTTTGTATTTTGGGAATAAGTCCCCTTGGGTTGTTGTTTTCCAGACAGCTGTACAGCTTACGTCAGGCATCTCTTAGGCCAGGTTTTGCTACCTCAGTTCCACCCACCAACATAAAGCTGTTGGAAGTGGATATGAGATGTCTTCAAAACCTTGTCGCAACCTTTTATTGTTGCATCTTACGTAGCACTGAAAAATGAGGTTTCCAAAACACAGCTAGAATGGCAGTTCCTGCTACCCCACACATTGATCACAGAGCACTTTAACATGCACAAGAAACTATCTTTAGCTAAATCTGTCTTCTTTACTTTACTCAGAAACATCTTTTTTATTTATTTAAAAATATACGTTGATCTAGTTTGCACTGTTGCATTTACTCATTGGATAAGCCATCTTGTATCTATTTTTGACTCTTCAGCACAGGCCATTAGGTTACCTTGAATTAATTCCTGTTTGAACTAGAGCAGGTCTTTTAGAAAAGACATCCAAGTTATATATTTCTTACAATGCTTGGTAAAAAGGTTCCAGTCATTGCTTATCCTTAAAGTAAGTAAAATTATTTGCCTTCAGTCTTCCACTGATTGCCTTGCATATTTGTCTATCAGAGTGAAAAGTCTCCTAAAATACAGTGTCTGTTCTACATGAAAGCACTTACAGACCATAATCAAGTTATTCCTCAACCTTTTCTTTGATACACTCAATCTAGATAGACTTACCCTGTGAAGTCACTCCATTTTACAGCTTCTTCTTCTTTTTTTTTTTTTTTCCCGTTCATACACTCGTGGTTCTTCTCTGAACTACCTGCAATTTGCCAGCACCCTTATGGAGTTGCTGACATCCGAACTCACATTATTCTGTGCCAAACACTGAAGTAGTGCAGCCTTTTCACTCTCCCTTGATGCTATCCTCAGTGCATGGAAAAGGATTGCATTAGCCCTTTAGACAAATCCATTTCAGAGGATGCTGAGGTCCAACCAGGACCCCCAGCTTATTTTTCAATCTCAGCTTCCCCATGAGAGCCCTTCTCCTGCAGGTAATGCCTGAGATTTTTGTTCCTAAACATTTAGGTTACACATGAAATGGCAGTTGTTTCTTTTGTGTCTTCCCCTCAAGCAACACCTGAAATGCTTTGACCAAAAACTGCCCATTTAAAATATTTGGACCATTGGGAAATATTATTAGCAATGGCACAGCTTTCTCTGGCATTTCCGATAACACAATTAAACAGCTCAAGAGTGATAAGAAGTCCCTGCAGAGCACAGTCTCTTATAATGCCCCTGTTACATTAACCTGTTAGACCTATACATTAACTATCTTTAAAATAATTGAGTTGGTCATGAATACACATCAAACTAGGTCTGATTTCTGTCTGAATCTCTTGTAATATTGTATGTCAAATGCATCTAAAGTCAAAATATACAATATATGACAATTTCTTTTATCCACTGAATTTGTAGTGCCATAAAAATAGCACATTAATTTGATAAGATCTTTCTTCCATTAATCTGTGCTGATTGTCATTAATTAAATAACACTATTTTAATTCTTTATTAATTGACTTTCCTATCAGCAACTCCATCACTTGCCTGGAAGAGACATCAAACTGACAAGCCTATAATTACTTGGTTGTCCCACTTTGTCTGTTGAAGTATTGGCAAAATATTAACTTTCTTCCAGTCCTTTCTCAGCAAGAGTGATTGTTTTTAACCAGTGTGGGCTTCTTTCTCAATTGTGGCTTTTTGAAGATCTAGTGAAATTTTTCTCAGTTGTTCTAAAATATCTTCCATATTTTTGTTGTTTTAAATTTTCTTTTCCAGGTTGGCCAATGCATTTCTTAATTGTTTTCAGCTTTATGGAACTGGATCCTTAAAAGCATTAAGAATAAATTTTACTGGTTGGGGCTTTGTCCTGCTTACATGTAAAACAAGTAACACATTAAAAAAAAAAAAAAAACACATAAAATATAAAACCAAGTCATTATCACTTCCACCTAAACAAACTTTAAATTTTGTGATTAATATTTCTCTGTCAGGATGAGGTCTAATGCAGAAGTTTCCCATGCCAGATACAGCTCTTTTTGAGTCAGGAAGTTGTTTTGTGTATTTTTTCTTGAAAATCCAAGAATGCTTTAGTACTTGCATCATGAGACATCCCTTTGCTCTCCCTTCAAATTTATCTTGCCAAGACTGTAAGTGCCATATATAGTGAAAGGCTTTTAAAAGGCTAATCTGGAAAGGTCACACTACACCCAGAGGTAGGGCTGGCTAAGTGAACCAGTTCTGTCTTGGCTGGAACGTTGTCTTGCACCGTGTTGCACTCTCAGTGCTTACCAAGCTGCTGACATTGAAGACTGAAGTCCATGAATGCACTAAAAAAAGGAGTTTTCCTTGAGTGCTGGCCTGGATTTCATCAGAAGGTAGGACCAAGAGAAGGTTTCTGTCTGTTCTGGTTCTCCCTCAGTGCTGTGCACTGCTGCTGCCTGGGTATGCCCTAGCTTTCAGATGATGGGCACAACATCTGCCATCATTTTGAAAACAAACAAACAAACAAACAAACAAAAAAAAGAACAAATAAGACCAAAACAGGCAAACAAGCAAACAAAGATCATTTCATTGTCCCTTGGCATTTGTGCTCTAGTTGCAGGTAGCAGAGATCTTCAGGTCATACAAAGCATAAAGAGTAGCTCTGTAAGCACAGATACGTGTCTGTTTGTTTGTAAAGTGTTTCCTCTTTGGGTTTCCATGAGCATTTTTTTTTTTTACCCTCCACTTACTTGCTTAAGTGGTGATAGTAACCAGACAGAAAGATACAGGACCTTAAAATGGTCTTTCATCATCTTTAAGGAGAGTTTTTCTAGGCATGCTAAGATGTAAAAATAACCATAGAAAGTCAGACCAAAAGTCCATCTAGGCCAGGATCTGTCTCTGACATGGGGAAATAGCAAATGTCCATGAAAGAATATCAGAACTGTACAAACATGTAATGGTCCTCCCTTGTAGAAGTCTCTCAGTCCCCTGTCTGGTGATCTGCAGCCCAGGCACCTACTGAGCCAGTGACAAGGCCGTGTATTTGATGTTCATCAATGGACTTTTTCTTTCGTGATTTTTTCTGATTTTTCTTTTAGCTTTCATACACTTTTAGCAACCACAGCATCCTGTGGTCAAGCATTCCATAATTTAATTCTATTTATGAAAAAGCAGCTCTTTGTTTGGACCTGTGTCATTCAAGCCTCCTTGAATTTTCATTTGATAACCCCTTATTACTGCATTAGGGAAGACAGAAAACAGTAATTCTGTACTTACTTTCTCCATGTCATTCATTATTTTATAGACCCTGTATTAAATCCCATCTGTTTTCCCAGCTGAAGAATCTCAGTCTATTTAGCAATTCCTTTTATAGAATATCGCATTTTACTGTTCCTTTTCTACTTCTACTATATCCTTTGGGATGGGAAACCGGAATCTCATGCCATCTTCAGGATACAGCAGCAGCATGGACATGCATGGTGGCATAGTGTTGGCATTTACTTATTCTCTGCATCTTTCTAATAGTTGTTGATATTGGAGATCTTCCAAACTTGCCTGGATGCCACCCTGTGCCCCGTGCTCTAGGTGTCCCTGCTGGAGCAGGGAGGTTGGACTAGATGATCTCTAGACGTCCCTTCCAACCTCAACGATCCTGTGATTGTGTGATTTGCTTTTCTGACCATTACTAATTGCTCAACTGTTTGTTACAGTCTGTGGCTCTGGCTGTCCGTCATAACTCCAAGATCGGTCCCCTGAGTGATTATGACCAGAGCAGAGCCCTTGGCTGGGTTATGTAGTTAAGGTTATTTTTTCTCCCATGTGAACGGCTTTACATTTATCAGCACTGAATTTCCTCCACCATTTTATCATCCAGTCATTCTGCAGCATAAGGTCTCTCTGCAACACTTCCAAGTCTGTATTCATTTTTATTACACCACACAAACATCCCCTGCAAAACCATTTTTTGCTCCCATTTCCTGATCATTATGGAAGTACTCTACAGGACAATATATTTGCTAGGTATTCAGTATGGGCAGCAGCTGGCACTTCAGCTTAATTCAACTTTTTTTGACATTGTAGAGATGCTGTCCGCAAAAAAGAAGCTATGCTGTAAGATAGAATGCTGCCTTCTTGCAGGCCTTTTTGACCTTCAGAGACACCCTTGGTTCCTTTTTCTCTTCCTGGCTCCATCAGTAGTCAATAGAAAAGGAAAGCACTTCTTTAAGGACAAAAATCCATGGTGGGCTAACATGAGTTTTCTGTCTCTTTCCATCTACCGCAGGAGAAAATTCTCTATTTTTAGTTGCCTGATTTAGGTGCCTACCATGAGGTGGGATAAATCCAGACTTTGGTTTGTAGGCTCGTTTAGTGAATTGCAGGCTGTGCAATTTTACAAGCACAGGGAAAGCAGAGTTATATGGTATCACCTAGGCAGGAACACTGGCTATTTGAAGCATGTTATAGCTGATCTATAATTCACATGCTTATTTTGACAGGCTGGCTCTTGTTAGTTTTCAGTGGGTGTGGGAGGAAATAGCAGTGCATAAAACTTGCACATTACTAATACCATTGCCATATAAAATAAATATTTGAATAGGAAGTTTCAGAAATGATTCAGTGCTCTAGCTACAGAATATCCTACAGGAATTTTTTATAGTAACAGTATTAATGAAAAGCAAATCCTATTTCTCCTCCATGGGCATCGGGTGGTCCCAGTGCAGCAGAGCCATATGCAATGCAATACCGTATCTCAGTGATAGATAAAGCAGCCTCTGCAGATTGTAGGCCCCCTGGGTGACTGAAGCTTGTTTTGAAAGGACTCCTTGAGCTGAAAGGTTGCTATATGCTTTTTAAATGAAAATGCCAGACCGTGTGTGGGTGCAGCAGAGAGGGGCTAAAAGCCTTGTGCTGCAATGCAGAAGCGATTGAAAAGCCACAGCACTGTTGCCTCTCCAACAACTGCAAGGGAAAAAGTCTCTTCCCACCCCTACAGACTGTTCTAACCACATCCTTTGAAGATACTGAAGTTATTTCACTCACTTAGCCCACAGCTTTCTCAACATTAAGTCATAACTGGAAAGCGCCGGGGTGAGCAGGTAACTGTTACGTCAGTGGCAGCGTTTCATGGAGGCACTGTCACGAGCAGAGGATTTCTAGGTGCTGAAGATGAGACATGACCACCAAACGAAGAAGCAAAATTATCACTTTAAAAATAACCACTTTTGTAATGTATTTTTTTTTAGGTCTCTGGGAAAAAATTGCAGGAGATTTGGTCTCTGATCTCTTTCTTATCTGGAACATGCCTGTTCCATGGTGCAATGCTCTAGGTCAGTGCATACTTAGGATCAGATTGCAAACAGTTTGCAACAGATGTGGTATTTTCCCTACTTTTTTCATGAAATGTCTTTGTGCTTTCTATGTTTGTGCCTCAGAGTCCCATTGCAAAATGGGGAGAGAGCATTTCATTAACTTCTGCAGAGCTGTGATGATTCCAGATGCAACAGTGCAAAGGTACACGTGAATCTGTGAAGCTGAGTCACATTTGAGCCATCCCTGGCAGCACTTTCACAACCCTTGCTACACTTAATGACACAACACTGTCTGTGATCTTCAACGACTTGACCAAGGAAAGCTTCTATTTTTACCAATTTTCAAACTTTTAAAATGTTGAAGAGTGTGTATGATGTGTTTTTGCCACCGGAAAATCCACCTCCAACCGGAGAATCCCTTTCATCTTTTTGAAATACAGACAAGTCTGTATCTCTTATCTGTGCTTTGTTCTTAGAATCATTTTTAGACTGAAATGTAGTATACAACTATTTTTTGCTTGCATCTATTTTAATGATCACATATACATGATACTACAACAGGTGGGTTTATTTATACACATGGAAAAAGATGTTGTTAGATGTGTAAGTTGTTCTAGACCTTAAAATAAACTTGTGTACTACAGGAATCCTTTCTGTTAACCTTAGAAAAGTGTGGAGGTGTGGGGAGGAAATGAACATAAAATGGTTTTATTTCTGTCTCAGAAGACATGAATGGATAATTTTTGCCATCTAATCTTCCTAGGCTAATCCCAGGTTGCTACTTGCATGAGTTCACATTACTTATTTCCCTAGTTTCCTTGGCAAAGATGGGCAGAGAAACAGAGAAGTTATGTCAATCTTTGTTTTCAACATGAAAGGAATTACAAAATGTATATATATATATATATATATATATATATATCATTTTTAGGTATGTGGAAATTAATGGAAACAATCCTAACTCAACAATAAAATGTCCCTTAAACTCAAGACCTTGTAACATCCTGCAATAGTGATGCAATGGCTGGTAGGAATGACGGAATATCCACGTGCAATTCTGATTCCAATACTTTGCCAAGCTGTGACCCTGGCAGATTTCCAGAATAAGCCAGTTTCAGAACTGTGGAGCCTCCAAATATGATCTTGTGTCAGTTACAGATTTCAACTCCAGGAAAGGAAAGATTGATCTCGCAGATTGTAATCACTACTCTATGAGACAGTGAAAGAAGTGATCTTTCTTACGGTGAGATGCCAGCTACCCTGGGACTAGTCATCACCTTGAGCTGTGCTGGGAAGTGGTGGTGACTTAGCTCAAGTATCACTATGTCTCATCCTGCTCCTGTGATGCAAATCACTGTTTTTTTCAATAGGTGCCACAGTGGCAACTCCCAACCTGAGCAAAAACAATCAAAATGCCTCAGAGTTTCCAGGCTCATCCTCATTCTGGGGTTTCGCTTCCCCTCAAGAAGAGAAATAAACAGTGAAACTGAATCTCACGCTTCCTCTCCAGGCACACCTGATTTTAGGGCTTTCACTGGAGGACAGTGAAAGCTGGGAAGTCTCTCTGGAGAATGACCTACCCTCTTCTGCACCATCCTTGGAGTAGCTACTCACATGTCTCAGTGACTCAGTGCAGACGACATGTTGTGGCAATCTGGGCTTCGGTTCACCAAGCTGTGGTGCAGGGAGGAAGTTAACAGCAGAATAGTGCAGCAGCACCTCGCGCCTCCTGCATGGCTTCCCCCGAGAGATGGGACGTCCAGTGAAACATTACCAAGACATATTTTCCAGTGCAAAATATTGGATCCAATGCAAGGATGGCTGCATGAAGCGAGATAACACTGATAAGCAAAATAGCTGTAGTAAACAAGCTGGTCCAAATGTGTTTGCTCTGAAACTACAAGATTGTTTTTTTTTTTATATGTTAGATGAAGTGATCTTCTTAATCCTTTCCTCAACTGACTAATCAGTACCCAAATTTTGTTTTCCTGTTAAACTTAAAAAATCATATTAAGGAGCATGCTGTGTCTACCTAGATCTCTTGGGTGGTCCTTAGCATGGAGTACTTGGTTAGACACTAGTTTGATTTTTGGTAAATTTTATGGCTCCTCCCAATACCTTAAGAAGATTACCCCTTCTGGTAAAGACTCAAAACCTGAAGGGAAAACTAGAAAGAGAGGAAGCTCTTTCAAGAGAATAAAGCTGATGCTGTGGGCAAATGGCATAAGCTGCATCTGCTTTCAGAGATTAAACAGGAAAACCTGTGAAGCAGATTTAGCAGTAGAAACTCCATGTCATTAGATATCTTTTTTTTTTTTCAATTAAAATAAAATGAGAAAGAATTTAAAAGTGAAAATGGATGTATGTTTACTTGGGAATAAGACCAAACAACTATTCTGCCACCTACCACTCAGCTGCTGCTTTATATAATGAATGACTATTCATTTCTAACATTTTTGGAGTCTTATCAAATGAAGAAAAATGAATGGGCTAAGCTAATTAGAAGAAACTTCCACCCGTCTTGATATTTGTAATTATCTATTATAGCTTAATATTATGGTCAAAACCACAGTACTCATTAGTTCCTGAGCAAAGTTAGTTCACTATCTGTTTTTAAGGTTGACTAACACAGTTAGTTAGGAGAACCCTGGAGTTTAGTTGTTTATAACCTTATCAACCTCTGACCAACGGAATTTTAAACATCCCTGCCAGACATCTTTCTCAGCTTCTTTATATGTTTTCCTGTGGAAAATTTAAGCTAATGTTGTTTTGGAATCAAAAAGAAAAGGCAAAGGAAAATATGCTTGTCCTCATATGTTTCATTGATGGTCCCTTGCAGCACTGTGCTTAAAAAGCAGAAGCTGGAGGATGAGGGGTGTTTGTCCTCTGCCAGAGAATTGTGTTTGGTGATCCAGTGAAAAATGTCTGGCCAAACTATAAGCTCTTACTACCCAAACAAACTTCTTTTGCCCCTGCTCAGCAGGGATGAGACTCAAGTTCACTGAAGAGGCCGTCTGCAATGATCATGCTCTGCCAAGAGCTACGGGCTAAGTGCGATTTTCTATACATTCCTATCAATGCTATAGAAGTGACAGACATGAAGCAGTCCAACTCCTCCCTTGTGGACTGTTCACGTACTTTACCTTAGATAATTATGGGCTGTAAAATGAGAGAAAAAGTGCATATTTCTCTTCCTTCAATGAAGTCCCCAAACTGCAGAACCGTAGTCCTTTCTCTCCATCTTTGCCGATGAGTCTTGCATCCTGGGTTTTACAGCAGGCTGGCTTTAAGAGAATGAGCTGTACTAGCTGACCTTGGCTACACAGCTTTCAGCTTTCATGTGCTCAGAATGAACCTAGTTTTCCCCCTTCCTCAGCACATGTCCGAACCAGTAGATGACTATAGAAACACTAAAAAATACCACCATTTCTATTGCTATATATGTCCTTCTCTGAAATAAGGACTAAAAAAAGTAAGGCTGAGTTATGCAGAAGTGCTTGATGTATACCTCTAGCTCCTGCAACAAAGTTCCTCAGGCTGACGATGGATGAGAGTTCCTATTACCTAGCTCTGAACAGCTTCCTTCTGCATATAAGTCTTTCTGTCTTAGCTTTAGGAGATGCAAAACCCTTTCCATTGACTTGGATTACTGGAATCACTTGACTGGAATAATGGACCAAATTTAGGCATCATCAGGTGTCTTTGCATCAGTTGATAGAAAGTAGGAATAACACTGCCATAGAATGTCCCAGAAACAAGTGCTTAAAGCTATGGAAAGACAAACACATATAGGTCATAACAAAATTAGTATATGCTTTATACAAAGTACAGACTTAATGTGATTTGTTAATAAAATTAGAGTACATACTTTGTATAAAGAGGATAAAAAAATAGTATCCAGTATACAAAACAGAACTGCTAAACAAGGGAAAAGCTACAAACTAACTCTTAGAATGAATATTAAAATTAATATATGATAGAACAATGTTCTTAAAAGTTAGATAGAACCTAAAGTAGAAAAGTTCTCACTTAAGGGGACTAGCCTGTGTCACTGTGAATAATGTTCATCCTAAAAAAGGTGTCACTGTTTCAGTAACAGAAAAAAAAAAAGAAGCCATAGCATGAAATAATTGTTTGAAGTATTGATTATACTAACCAGCAGGTAGGAAGAAAAGTAGTATGTATAGCAGTTAGATGCAAAATGGCCCCTTCAAACTGTAATTACCTCTCTCTCAAATTAAAGAGTCAGATACCAGAATACATGATGGAAAAAGTCTGGATAAAAGAGTAAATCTAAAGCAGGTTTATTAATAGTAGCACAGAACTTGTAGTGAAAATTGCAGTACTTTAACAACTCTCAGGATACTTGGGGCAACAAGGTAAAGATATTCTGAGAGGGTGTTTTTTAGGAGAGAATAAAAGAGATTTCGAAAGTTATATCTCTCGGCTTTCTTATTACATCGTGTTTACATAATCATATCCAGATGCTTTAGGCAATAGTTGCTTCCTGTGCTTACAATTTGCAGTTGTCTCATCATTCCTTTATTAATCTTTGTGAGGACTAACAAAACAAACAAGATAACTGTGAAGCAAAAAACATTTTCATACTAGTTCCTATGAGAAATTGTTTTCCAAGGAGCAGTATTATCTTTTTACATATCCTGGATTTCCTAACAAAATGCTTTTTGTTTTGTTTTGCTTTTTTTGTTGTTTATTTTGTTTCATTTTCTTGTGTCAGAGAGAGCAAATCACTGGGCTCCTCTCCTCGGTGGCAGAAGTAAATAGTATTGTGCCTGCCTATAACTTATTGTGGGAACAGAACATCGGTTTTACCTTCAAGTCTTTCATCTGGCCTTCATATATAAGACCATGCACACCTATAGTGGTCTGTAAACAAAACCACTTTTCACATTAATGCCTCTTTAAAAATAGGCCATACTTACTATTTCATGGACTTAAGAAAGCAGTTACTGTCTCTCTGCATGTCAGTAGAATAAAATACATATAAATAAAACAAGTTGTACACATGGAGACTAGTACTCTGTAATCACCACAGTGCACAGGAGGGAGTTATTGTGCAAGGGCAGCGCACCTTGTTGAGTGATAGTGTGAAGTGCTGCCCTTTGCCTAGCAACATACCAAAGCATGTGCCTAGAGCCTACACCCTCTGTTATTGCTCAATTAGGATTTGGCAAACATCCTTAGATGTTACTCTGGCCTGGATCCACATATTTTACTCACATATGTAACTCCACATTGATGTTATTAAGGTTAGACCTTGCAAGATCTTGGGCCTTGTGCATCTGAGTTTCTCTTGCAGGAGTCAGACCTACTGAAGGAAAGAGACTTTCCTAGCTGACCTGGCATAAATAGCATTTAACAGAAAGTAATGCTCCTACAGTCCTTAATTGTTGAAGAAGCTGAATGTGGTAGACAATACATTGAGCTGAATATTGACAAGTTGCAAAGTAAGAAATAAACTAAAATAACCTCTGCAATCCCCTTCACAAAATATTCCATGAAGCATTTCTGAAGCTCTCTTACTACAGTTACCTTGTATAAAGTTATATTAAAAATGGCTAATATATATTCACAAGTGTAGCAGTTAATTCTTTAGAAAATCTGCAATCAGTATTGTAGGTCGATGTAAGTGAAATGCACTGGATTTAAAGAGCTGTCATCCCAAAGATCTAATTATGCAGGATGAATTTGATCACTCAGAGACTAGGAAAGGAGGATCTGCCACTCCCTCCCCCCCCTTTTTTTTTTCCCCCAAGAGCTCCCATTTTGCCTTGCAATTTGACTTTGAGGAGCCACCACCTAGAATTTCAGCCATTTCAAATGTTCTAGACATGAGCCCATGTAGAAACTCCTCTGCTCGGAGAGTTGTTTAGTATGATAACATGGTTCATTTTCATTAAATAAAAACTGCGTAGAGCAAGGGATGGAAAAATACCAAAGAACAAAGTAAGACCTAAGAATACATCCCTATTCAAAGTAGCTAAGGCCACAGCCTTACTTTTCTGTAGCACTTTATTTCTAATACATGGCTTAAAGTAATTTTAATAGCTTCCTGGTAACACTTGACCAGCAGTTAAAATGTAGTATCTTTCATCTTAAGAGTCAGTAGTAGTTCACTATTTGTTCACAGTAGTAGTTCACTATAGTTTGAAGTTATGAAATAAATTGGACAAGATCTAAAAATAAAATGGGGCAACCGTCTAAATTTTTCTCTCTAAATTCAAATACTATCTTTCTCCGTAGGATGCTCTCTTGGATTTTGGAAGACCTATTTGTGAAAAAGACATCCACCTATTTTAAGTCCCCCTTCTGCAGTTCTTCTACTGAATGCTTCACAAGCAGCAGTGATCACACAGCTGAAGTCTGAGTTCACCCATACCCTTCACTGGAGTGGCTCAGGGCAGGTGGGGTGCCCAGCTGCATATTGATTTCTTTTTTTCCAGTGCATACTTTGCAGAGAGGCCAGAATCCCTAGAATAATGTCCATCATGATTAGGGAATAGAAATATACTGTAGAGGGACTATTAGAAGTCAAATTGGAACTATGTTCAGAATCTTTAAAAAGATCAATTATCTTTAGAATAATCTCTAGCAACTGAAACAACAAAGAAATCTTAGGGCGTTATTAGTTTATGGACAATTCAAGAGAGACAAAATTACAGTGAACTCTCTGTGAACTGAAACTAAGCTATCCTAGATTTGTGTCTCATCATCAGTAAACTTAGGCATTTTTTTCAACTGAATTATATTAAAAATTCAGCATTAGCTTGGCTCTTGCTAGAGTTCAGTGAAACCACACAGGTAGGAAACTACAGCTGTGAAATAAATTCCCTAGTAATGATAAAGACACAAATTCACAGTGATTTTTTTATAATGACTGGCACATTTCTGTTTTACTCGCTTACTCTCAGTAGGGATAGCTAATCTCACATCTCAGAAGAGAAGAGAAAAAAAAAGAAATGTTTTAGGAGAAGAGAAACACCTTGGAAATACTTGTAGCACTTTTGCTGTATGGTTGGGCCATCATAGCATAACCCTATAAATCAAGTATACGCAGTCTAAAAGTGCTCATTGCAAGCTTCATGTGGAGTCTGGCCTTACACTGAGTGCATAGCACTAGTTCAGGATTTAGAAATACAGGCTATCATCATCTTTTAGGAAAGTTGTGGTGCAATATCTGATTTTACAGAGCCATACTTAATAGTATTTCAAACTAATGTATTTGCTATTAGTACAGTTCTCAGAATCATTGCATAAATAAAAGGACCATGTGAGGGTTATACAGAGTTTGCTCCTATGTCCTGCAGCAAAGGCTAGAACCACTCTGTGCATCTTACTAACACAAGGAATTCACTCAAGCAAGTAAGGGGAATGGGTTTATGTTCCATACTCATACAATTTATGCTTAAGATATCCGTAGCTTCAGTACCATCTTTTAGAGAAGCGTGGATATTTCTGAAAGACAGCTTTGTGCAATAAAGCTGTTCATTAGTGCTACTTGTTTCTGTATCAAATATTGTGGTCATGGCTTCATAGATCCCATCTTCTGACTTCACAGCCTCCATCTGTGTCTCCTTAGAAATAATGAATATTTACAATAGCAGTAATTTTTTAAGAGAATACATTGTCATCTGAATGAGTTACAAGGGCTAGGACCAAATTCTGTAGCCGTTTGAACATATAAGTTTCCACTGCTGTATTACTGTTCATCTTTGTGTAGCTGCTTTTGCAGTATCATCACAGCTTCAAATAACAAGTTTAAATATCAAGTCATGTATTAAAGAGAGCAAACTCTTTCAACCAACAGACTTACCTCAGTCTTGAAAGTATATAGGGCTGTAAAGGAAAGAGTTATTCAATACCAGACATTAACATTTCCAGGATTACTGCATGCTCCTAAGATGAACAAATGGATAAGGGGGCAAGTGTCGGTGTTTTTCTGTTTCACCATAAGCACAGACTCTTTTTGAAAGCATGTTGCAGTTGTTTATGCTCTGAAGAGAGCAATATTTTTAGCTTCACCACTTACAGCACTGGGATGTATTGCAAACTTTTTGATTAAGCATCATAGGCTACAAGAAAAGCTTAGAGCTGTAATGTCTCTAGCACATTTTTAGGCAGTTACCATGCCAACCAGAAAAATGATGAGCAGAATGAATACAAGATTTATATTTTTTTTTGGGAAAAGAAAATAGTGCAAAGTTAATACAGGGTTCGAAGTTTTGGATCACTATACTCTGTTGCTGGAAGCTTTATTGTGATCCACATATAAAACTATCGGTTATATCAGGAGTTCATCAACTGTCACTAGCTTAGCCTGCAAACCTGCAGAGACTAAAGCCTTGAAGACTAAAGCATCTGTTTTAGCCTTTGCAGGCTTTGGAAATGCTGTAGAACCAAAAGCAGACCTTCAAGAGAGGAGTCACTCCAGACTTTTACTTGGAAATCTATGTCCAGTGCACGCTAAGTAGCTAAAAGAATTATGGGATTCTAGAAATTCCAGGATAACATCTGCATGATGCTAGATTGAAGTTCAATATACACAAACAAACAGAAAAGCAAACCCATAGCAAGTATTCCAAACCCAAACCTTACAACAGAGGAAAATCAGACGTGAGATTAACATGAAAGGCATCCAACCAAGTTAATATTGGCAGTGTGCCCAATACCCTGGGCTTTGCCTTGCAACGGCATAAAGAAATGCAATACAATTAGGATAAGAATGTAGTGATGTTTGTAGTTCAAAGTAAGTGTAACTTATTTTTAAAAGCACATCAGTTATAATTTTTCTTCATGTGGCAAATTCCATGATACTAAGGTGCCATAGTGGCCCCTTTTTTTATGTTTACATATTTGAGCTACCAGATTTCTCATAACTAAGCTGTTTTCAGGAGACTCGGGATGGGGATTAAAGCATTTGCAAGCCTAACAGTGGGAAAGTCAGCACTGCAACCTCTTTCCCTTCGAAAGCAATGGGAGAGAACAACTAATTTAAAAGAAGGAAGTTATTCATGGGATTCTCTGTGAAAGAACAAGTCAACTCTGGGACTGCAAAGAGTGATCATAATGAAAAAGAAAAAAAAGGACAGACATTAATAATAACAATACTGCTAACAACAGTAACAAAGAAGTCACTCAGTTCCTCCTTCCTCCTGTTCCCTCGCTTGAAATGCGGTTGAGAGAGAAAATCTCAGGAGGGTTGAGGGTTTTAATGGTACACAGCAGTGGGTATGCACCCTTCTCCCTTGTGCAAGCCGCACGCCTTCCTCTGGAAACCAGAAATTCATTTGTTGTATAATTAAACCAAGATGGTGAAAAAAGCTGCTCCATGTCACACCAAAAAGAGATGTAGGCTGGTGTTCTACCTCTAGCAATGGCCAAGAGCAGAAGTACAGGAGAGTGTGTCAGAGTACCACAAACATACTGCGGTATTTTGCCCCCATAATTTCTCGGTTTCTAGTATTTGTGTTTCAGGGCTTGTTTAGTCAAAGGTGATATTTTTGGTTTTATTAGGACCTGTCTCTAAAGGGCCCATTGAAAAGGGAGCATCAGCGAATGGGAAAAATCTGGGATAATTGCTCTTGCAGACTAGACCCAAGCTGCAGTAATATGGTTGTATTCATGCTTGAGGACCAGAAACTCAGAAGGAACTCCTGTGACTGCTCTAGAAATCTCGTCATATTAACCAGAAGTATATTTATTTTTTTTTTCTCCTCCACACCCTATTCCACTGGTGATTTTCTATGCAATTCAATTTTTGTAATAACCCTCCCTGCTCCAACAAATGTCAGGAAATGTAAGAACTTACTGCAGAGTTTACTTCGGAGCAGGAGTAAAAGCCTCCTTTAGTGTTAGCATTTCTTTTCAGTTTTGGTATTAGATATTTGAGTCTTTCCTAGTAATGTCAGGTCAATGAGATTACTTGGTTCTTTTTTTTTCTTTTTTTTTTCCTGTGGACCAGGTCCAGGCTGCTAGCAAGGAGTGTTGGGTGGGTGGGTTTGTGGGTTTGGAGCAAAGATATGCAGTTGTTAAATGAGAAAAGTGACAGGGAAACTCCAGCTGCCGTTCTTTATTCATGGCTGGAGATACAGTAGGAGGAAGAGGAGGCAGTGGTGGTAAGCAGAGGACACTGGATTGTGCAATGCACGTAGGAAGACAGCCAACATAAAGAGAAAAAAAGAAACACAAGCAGCGGCCAGCACACAGGCTGCTCCACACAAGTCAGATGAATGTTCATCTGTGTCTTGCACCAGGTCATGTAAAGCAAGAACAAGGGTGACATTTCCAGCTGTACCCCGGCGCGAGAGAAATTGTGGTTTAACAGTCCATGCAACAAATATGATAATAATTCATTCACAATTAGCCCTTTGTAGTGCCCACAACACAGTGCTCCGAGGCGTGCGTTTGGAGCCCTCTATGCATTCATTCACCGAGGCCTCTATACGTGAAATTCAAAATAATCAGTTTACCCTTTGAGGAGTTAATCCTACTGCTCCCCCTGCCCGGCCCCACAAGGCTGAAGAAATCTGGGCTGTGGAGGATTGCCAAGCTGAACCTACTCAGTTGTGAATAACCGAGGTGAGTGCACGCTGGGTTTATCCACGCGCAGGAGACCTGCCCTCCTCTCTCACCACGCCGCTGCTAGCGTGAGTCTGCAGCTCCATTGATCTGAGCTAAATTTTATTCGCTGGCAGAGACTTGTAGAAATGAGAGGAGATCCTGGCCCTGGTTTTAAATATTTGAACAGGGTAAAAGCCAAGGAGGGTTGGAAATTATTTAGCTTGCTATTAGGGGATATAATTAGACATTCTTGGGTATAATTAGACTTGGATTAAATGAAGGGGAAAAAATCAGCATGAAAAACAGCCTTACTAACAGTGCGATCTCTTATGTGTTGGAATAAGGCGAAAACGTGTGAAAACCACAGGGGAAACGAAATAGGTAACAGGATTCAGCTTTTATCTCTGGTACGGTGGGGCAGATTATGCCCTTGGCTTGCCAAGGGAGGAAGCCGGGATGTCACAGGAAACGCACAGCCCCCAACCTGTGATCTGGGACCCATCGCGCTCAAGGTACCCGCAGCTGGCGGCGGGAGCTCGGCGGGATGTGTCACTGCTCTCCAGATCCCTGTGGCTTTCCTTGCGTAAGGAGCAAAGTTATATTAGGTAGATGCCACAAGGAGCCTCTTTCACTCCTTCAGCAAAGGTGACATTGTTCCTCGGGAGGCGCCGTGAGAAGAATGGCCTTGGAAAGAATGATCCTGCTGCATCCGGCAGTGACCCGGCGAAGCAAGTCCTGAGGCTTTCCTGGGCATGTGCGGAGAATCGAGGCTTTTTAGCCTCACACAGAAAACCTTTCACAGGTCCGGCCACAGCTTTTCAGTTCTAGTCACTGAGACATGCAAAGGTTCTGGGTCTACCACAGGCTTTTCCTCGTAATTTTAGTAAAAGTAAAAACAAAACTCATGAAAGAAAATCACGAAGGTGAAAAAATCAAGCAGTCAAAACATGGGGGATCCAACAAACATGATTATAACTGTATGCGGGCCTAATTCTACCCTTTTGTGTGTTTTGATACAGTCTTTAATTGCATAATCACATACTATTTGGTGAATAATTCCAGACCCAGGGCCGATTTGGGATTGTGTGAACTAAATAAGGCATGAGACCACACACAATGAATAAACTAGATAAAAAGGAATATTGAGCAGCTGCCTTGTTTATGAAGCACCACCCACTAAATGAGGCAGTGATTCTGCAGAATTTAAAAAAAAATGAAAAAGGAAAATGATCAATATAATTAAATACTGAATCATAATGCATATGGACAAGGAAGAATGGGGAGACTGTATGGGCCAATCAAGCCCCCTTCCCTAAATCTGCCATTTATTCAAATGACACTTGTTTCACTGTTTTGTTGCAGGTGCCAAGAATGGCTGCTCTCACTCTTTCCTATCCATAACTATATTGCACTCCTGATTCAGTTACACTTAAATCAAACCTTCCCTCATTATAAGTGCTAGAAATGCTTTTGCAGACTGTTTCCCTTTCATACAATGCTATAGCGAGGATGAAGTTCTATGGCTGCATGACTAAGGGCATATATATGCCATCCATAGAACAAAGTGCACTTGATCTAGCATACAGATAATGAATGTCACTCAGCACAAGTAGTTTTTGTGTTAAAATGCTGGCATGTCATCGCTTGTCAAACCATTTCTTTTTCCATCCTTCTGAAATATAGAAATCTGATGATACATCATCTCCATAGATATCATGAGACATCACTGAAAAATATCACAGGAAAGTTTCATTATTCTACTTGCCCAGGAATGTTTTTAGAGGATCTGGCAAAGTTAGTAAACTTCTTACTAAAGGTATGGGTGTTTTGAAAGTCTTAAATTAAGTACCTGTTGTAAAACAAGCATACACACACACACACACAGAGTCATTCTTGAGTAATCAAGAGGAAAATATATTATAATCTGCATGCTTATAATCTACATGTTTGAAAATCACATCTGTCTCCAGACTTATAGTTCATTAAAAAAAAATAATAATAATTAAAAAAATAGAGTTTCCAGCATTAAAATCAATCGAGGGCTTTACTTTGATATAAAAGGAACAAATAAATCTCTCAAAAATATATATGAGGAGAATGACCCAGTATTTAAGGTAAGAATCAAGAGGCCTGCAGTGTTTTCCTGTCTATATCTTATTAGTTTACTTTGGAAATCACATCACCTTTTATTCATAATTTCTTAATTTGTAATATAAGATATTTTTTAAATTTTATAATGCCTACTGAATACCATATTGATGGTATATTCTTGAGGTCTCACTGAGACCTCAGGATCAAATTATCAGACTTCCTAAAAGGTTGTTTCTTTGAGGTGCAAAAATGAAATATTTAATCCACCCATAATTTTAAGAATGAGTAGTTCCAATAAATCCACACATCTAATTTGAGCACAAGTACTATTTTTTTCTGGACTGAGAATCTGTCACTCAGTACTTTTCAGGTTTGGGTCAATGCAACATGAATTTTCAGAGCAATCTCGAGGTATGTTGCCTCCACCTTAGATACACACATACATTATGGCTGGTACAAAATCTCTGAATATCTATTGTCTACATAAGAGAAGTATTATGAGGCCTTAATGGTTATAGGGTATTCTTTGAACTTTTTGGATGAAAAGTGCTAAAAGAAGAAAGAAACGAGACTACGAAATAAAACAAAGTTGAAAGTGAAAAAATGTGCTTATAAAGGGCATAGGAGTGAGTAGTGCCAGCCATGCCCACTTGTTGGAGTAAGTGAAGGTCTCTCTATGTCCAATAATTTTGCTATGGAAAAGGCTTTACAATGGATAATGTACCTAGCATATGAGTGCAAATAATGTTGGAAATCCTTTGTCTTTGCTCACTACCCTCATGCACAACATATCTTCGAGCTGTTACTGAATGGATAATCTATATTTCATAATTCAGACTGTCAGTATTTCCTTTACATAATTATAACAGCAGGAAATATATAAGACCTTTGTGGAACCTGAAAATACTATTGCCTTGGGCCATATTTAATGTGTAATAAATTATTCAGCAACAAGGCACTCTTCATTCTATTTACAGTAAGTTAGAGCTAAGTGTATGAGGTATACATAACTAACATGCAACAGTATTTACTAGCACTGCCAAGACTGAAGTGTTTTCTGAAGCCATAAGGCTCATATTAAGTGAGCCAGATACCCATCAGGCAAAAGTTGACATTGACTTTACCTTAAAATAAAGGTAAAGGGGATGGTGACCTTTCTGATCCCCAGCTGAGAATCAGAAAGGTCAAGGGATAAATGTTATGGTAATTCAAGATTTAAACAGGTTATATCTTCCTTGCATTTGCTTTTCTTTCCAACTGAATCATAATCTATCTACAACAATGTTGTGGAGTTCGTTTTTAATTGGCAAAATATAACAAGAAATAAGGCTACCTGCTAATCTGGTTCCACTGATGTGCTTCAAATTATGCCTTTATCCACTAACAGTAACCAGGAAAGCTTATGCACCATAGCTAGTATTTCCTTCTGACAAAAAGTGATTTTTGTTGTATGGATGGGCCTCGTTCAGATCTAGATACCAGGCATATATTTGTTTCTCTTGTGCTCAAAATGGACCTGAAACAACTTTAGACACCCAATACCTCTAAACTTTTATATCAGTGATCTAAGTTAACTATCACAATTATCTCAATATTTGATGCAGTTAGCAAGGTACATGTCGAAATACTTTCAGTTATAAAGAAAGGAAAGGAAAGGAAAGGAAAGGAAAGGAAAGGAAAGGAAAGGAAAGGAAAGGAAAGGAAAGGAAAGGA
>JAWLRI010000266.1:447655-467546 GCA_034781795.1 Crypturellus tataupa
GGAAAGGAAAGGAAAGGAAAGGAAAGGAAAGGAAAGGAAAGGAAAGGAAAGGAAAGGAAAAGGAAAAGGAAAAGGAACAACAGTGTTATGTAACAGGGGAATTTTTGCTTTATTGAGTAGTGTAAGTCAGAGTAAAATCATAAAAGCCAGAATTAGACTAAAGAGTGTGATGATGTGTTGGCAAATTTAGAGAAGGGCAAGGAGATGGGTATCACAAAACAGGTTTTTGTGACAAATTCTTGAGTTCAAAGAAAAAAAAAATTGTTGTCCTAATTATACCAAACAGAGAACTGAGAACTTTGATCCATGAATCTCAGAAAATAGAAAAATAAAACTCCTTCTTATATTTCTTTCAGGTTCACAGTTCTCCACCCTTGTGTTTAGTACCCTGCTGAAACCCAGCCTTCTCTTCTCAAAGACTTTTATTTTTCAGTTTTTGAGGAAGAAAAAAGGGATCTCTTTAATCTCTGATTGCTGCCAGGATCAAAGTAAAACTTTCACAACAGCAATTACATTTCCTGTACAGTTTCATCATATTTTTGTACCTGGCTGTCTTCATTTTTGGACATGGAAAGAGCTAAGCTTTACCAGTGGAGTACCTGGAGGTGTTGTATCACAAAGCTCATGTGAGGTAATTTGTTGTTTCTGATGAATAAATGAACTTGAGTTAAGGGAGGGGACAAATTTAATGTCTTAATCAGTCAATTCCTGAAGGTTTCAATGGACCATGAAGTAATTCAACCTTGATCACCGCCTGACCATGAAAAAGAAGAGAGAGAAGATCATCCTGAGTGGGGGTAAATCTGTCTCTCTAATGTTCAGAGGAGTCACTTTGTTCAGGTGTGTCTGAATCAACAGACCCTGTTGGTCCCTGAGAGAATGAGGAAGGCCTGGGTTATGGTCTTTGCTCCAAGGACTATTTATTTAATATTCTTGCAATAAAAGCTATGGTGGGTAAGAGCTCTACACTAGCAGGTACTTGAGGTTGCTGGGGCTAGAGCATAACTCACTCACTCTTGCTTTCTGAGTTACTTTTTGATACTCTTGGAGCATTAGACCAAACAGGAGATAAGCCTCCTATGCAACCACACTACCACAACCTACAATTTGGTGGTGAGTGTCCTCTCCCAAGTAAGGGATGGCTTAGGCCATAATTCCTTCTCATAAGCAAATGAACTTTACTTGTTGAGTTGAACACTAAGCTATTGAGTAAAAGTAAAGGCTCTACCTTTGCTAGAAGAATGTTTGAACTAATAGAGCTTTAGGAGACAACAAAGAGTTTGTATATCAACAAAGGAGGAGACAACTTGAGGAGACAACAAAGAGTCTGTATATCCTGGTGGGCTTAATCATGAGTCAGGTATTGAGTTTCTTAGCACTGAGAGAAAAAGCATCTGAGCATGGTTAGAAACAGAACTGACAAAACCTCAGCTCTTCATTGGCTCATGCCTTTAGGGTGTACAGCCTTAGGTTTTCTGCCTAAATTAAACTTCTAGATCTTTCTTTCTGATGCAGCCTAAAGCACTTTTTTTTTTCCAGAATGAGGCATATTATCTCTTTTCTCTAACAGACCATCTGATTTCTCAGAATTTAGGTAGCAGTAAGTGAATTAGAGTACAGTTTTAGTCTGTAAAGTTTCCTTAAAATAATTGTAAAATTCCAAATTAAACTCCTTTTTTTCATGGAATTCTGATAACATGACATTTAACTGTCAGTAGAAAGCAACAATTCAGTGTAACCTTAACCCTGATTCTGTAACTCATTCTTGCAAAAATTTAATTATTTAAGAATCTCCTAGTGCCATATGTATAGGAGCAAGCCCATAGAAATTAAAAGAAGGAAAAACATATATTTAGATTTAATTTTCTTTGGGGATGTGTATAAACTGCGGAACCAGCTCAGCTACTTTTAAACATATTTATGGAAGGAAAAATCTCAGCCTAACAAGTTGATGGTGGAAATTCAAAATCCTTTGCAGCTGCTGTGTTATTTACAACACAAGTTTGGATCAAAAGATGGGTTTTAAAGAATTCCTAATGCTTTACTCCACTGCCAAATACTTTCAGCTTTTAACAATGTTGAAACAAGCTTTTCTACAGTGGCAATTCTTCTAGGGTGATACATCTCAGTTATGTTCCACAGACTGAAGATCTCTATGATCTTCAGTGTTTGTAAGCCAGGATCCAAGAAATCACAAAACAGGAAAGTGTAAAGTCATATGTAGTATTGATTCACTTGATTCACTTCCACTCACTCTAATTAAATAACAGGCACAATTTCACTGGACATCTTCTCTTAAACTTTTCTCTTTTGTTACTAACTGTTCCTTTTTATTCATTTGCTTGACATTATTGATAGCTCTAATATGATCCGTGTTTCCTGTGATTTACAACATGATGAATCCTTTATTTCTTTTCTAAATTGTTCAGAGTTTACTTTTGTCTGGTTTAGACATTGCCTTGTAAGAAGTTCAAGTGCTGGCCAATATGATTGCTAAGTTTAGATGTTATACGCAGCCCTCTGAATGGTTAAGGTCACACTTTCTAATTCAAATAGAAATACATCAAAGAACCATACATACTGTTCTTTTTCTAGTCTATGGCTAATCTCAGCATCTTCGTGGTGCCTTTCCATTACACTGATTACAAAACAGAGTTTTAAGTCAAACAAGATGAAAAAAACATAGTGCTATGACTTCCAACCTAATTCCTGACAAATCTGTGATGCACCAGATGCTCATTCCCTCGGGATGAAATGATACATGGCGCTCTCTGTATTATCACTGCACAGACACGTTTACTCCGCCTAACTTGCTCACAGGAGAGAGGAACAAAAATAGACTGTTTAATGGAGTTAAGGAAGGAAAGGGTAGTAGGCAGAATTTTTACTTCCTAGCCTTTTGGTGTTCTTCTTCACTTCTATTTTCTTTCAAGTAGCCCTTTGGAGGAAGAAAGCCCCTTGGTATGTTGAGCCTTTAGCTGTTAAATGGTAGGAGCTAACACACAGTTAGCAGAGAGACTGTCATTAGATCTTTCCCTATCCATAAAAGAAGGCCAAGAGCTGTCAAATATTACCGTGATTTAAAAATCAATGTAAAATCTTTTACCTTTTTACCTCCAGCATTCTTTAAATAAACCAGGAATAAGGTAATTATAATTTAAAAACAAAAACAACATCCATTTCAGTCAGCTGTTAATTCCGAGTGTGAGAAATGACAATTATTTAGAGACTTCATTCAGCTAGAGCCTGTGAAGTCCCCTAACTGCTGATAAGCTGACGCAAATCAGAAGTGCCAGGCTGGTTGCTTTTGTACGTAAACAGCTCCAGGAGGAATGGGGATTGGCAGGGACTCTGCTTTTCTGCAACTAATGGTCCAGCTAATATTTCAGGAAACATGATGCATGTCAGCTACAGGCCCAGTCCTGCACCTATCAATGTTAGTGGCAGCATTTCTAATGATTTCACTAGCAGCAGGACCAAGCCTGCTTTCAGAGCTAGGTACTTGCAATGTTTCAAAGACGTGGAGAGAAATTGTCAGGAACAATCATGAATCAAGAGGTAAATTCATGTATGTGGAAAGAGAGATTCAGTTTGGATCTCTGTCCTTGTTCATGTGTGGTTTTTCTCTTCCATTTACCTCTGTGTGTCTGTGTCACCTTCATCTGGCCTCTGTCCACCTTGATCCAGTCTCTGTCCACCTTCATCCAGTCTCCAGCCTCCTCTATGGGCTCTGCAGACAGTGCCCATGTGGCAGCTCCTCAGGGTGGTTACCCATGACCACAGTGAGAATAAATCCCCACTGCAGATAAGGCCTGGGGCTGTTTGTGGATCTGTCAGGATAACTTTTAATATTTATTGCTGATTGTAAACATCACAGGCACAAGAAGTCAACAGAGGTCTGTTCACCTCATCTACCTGCTACAGCTCCAGGGCCTGGGGCTTTTTCAGCAAAAAGCCTGACCTAAACATCACTAAGTGGAATCATCAAACAGAGGAGCTCTCTTAGCCTATCATTAATTAGAAGCAAAATAAGCTGCAGTAAAATTTCATCTCTGAAAGCTCATCTGCAACCTAAGGCTTTATTCAGTCTCACTGATCATAGGAAAAGTATTTAATAATGGGAATTATCTTTACTAAGACTTTCCTCAATAAAATCATTTTCAAACAAAATATTCCAAAAATAAAAGCCTTTATTAGGCCCTTGCTAAAACATCAATGCTATTGATGTTAGAATGCCAATATTGAACTCTCTCTTTGCTTTGGAAAAATCTTCATCCTTTCTCTTTTTTGACTATGTCTTGCTATTCTACATGTTTTAAATTACAGCAAAAAGAATCCCCCTAGCTTAAAAGGAACAATCATTTTACACTTGGGGGAAGAAAAAAAAATTACTAAATTGATATACTTATCTTTGTGCTGACCGCCCTTTCCTGAATTTAATTTTGGGTCTTAATCCCAGTCTAGAAAGTATTTCATGGGCCTTGTCATCCTATGCTGGAAAGAGGCTGCAGATTCAAGATCCCCTGAATTATCAGCAGTAAAGGGGTTCTTCAGTAAATTTACTGAACAAAAGTTTCTGCAGAGTATAGGGCCCTCGATCATGAAATGTGCAGCTCTGCAAAATAAGTCTGAGTCCAGCCCTTAATGTATTCATGTGGTGCAAATACTCGTCAAAGAAAAAAACATTCTCAGTAATGACACCTTCCCAGGACTAAACAGCAACCAGTATGATGGGAAATGGTGAAACAAAAACAAAGAGAAAAAAAGTCTATATATATTGTGTAGAATTAGAAGTTAAAAGGTAATAAAAGTAAGTGGTATATGCCACTGAATAATATAGTGACAGTAAGCTAGAAATGGAGAGAAAGTAGAAGAAAGCAATGATCTTACACTACTGTTCTGTATTCCTGGTATATCCTGCTATAACGTAAGTGTTAACATTAAATATAATGAGACATGGTGCCAAATGCTTCAGAGTTGATATGGACTGTGAGCAGGTTCTGTAAGTGTAGCATTGCAAGGGTATGTGAGAACAAACCATTCCGCCTACATAGAGAGGTGTCAATAGAGGAAGATCATGCATATTCTCCACAGGGGAGTTGATCATTAACCTCTCTCAGACCTAATTTCACATGAATGTGTCCACATTTTTTTTCAGAGAAGATACTGAAAATGTCTCAATATAATGGCCGAGGCAATTCTGCAGAATGCAGAACTCTCAGTATGAAATAGCTGGGGGAGTGTAACACAGAGCATGAATAAATCTTCAAATTCACTGATGACACATCATGGTAGGAAGGGATAGATTGCACTATAGGTTAAACAAGTGTATTCCAACTGGAAAAAAAAGCAGCAATTAGAAAACACTTTCCTTCACATTACTGAAAATATGTGTCTGCCTGCCTTTTAATTACAGTGTGTAGAGACACTGTGCTGAATCATCCAGTTTGGTATGTTCTAGAGTGCTTATTGTCATTATCTTCCTCCATTAAGTGCATCTCTTTCTTGATAAGATGGAATAAAAACAATAGCTATAATCTGTAGCTGGATCATTAAAAATCTCACAGGTAGACAATGCATTATAGGATTTTCAAATCATTAGTTTAATAAAATATTCTATTGTGCATCAAAATAAATGACAAAGCAGACCTACAATCAGGTCTTTTCTCTCAACTTTAAGTCAAATGCTTGAAAATCAGAGTCACCTAAATCTCTGTCCCTGCCATAGAGGAACTGAAAATCTGTCCCCCATCATATAGGAAGTTAAAACAGGATTTCAGGTGATATGAATTTGTCCTCAATACAACGTGATATTAAGCATGTTTGAAATATGAACTGGTGTGAAGAAGTCATAAACTTCTATGTCCATGAAAAAAAGAAACAAATGTAATATTAATCTAGATGAACAGCGATAATGTTGTGCCTATGCTGGGAGGTGAATGTTGCATCGTACGTGGAAAATGTTCTTCACATTTGTAGTGATTGAGTATATCTCTACAGTTCTCTCTATTTAAGGTCTGTTCTCCATTCTTCTGTTGGAGCTATATGTCTCTGTCTTATTTTCCTGTGCTTTTGATTGCTCTCAGCCATCTCTAAAGTGTCACTGGCAAAGGAACAAGTAAGTTCTCACAGAATCACAGAATGATTGAGGTTGGAAGGGACCGCATATTCCAACCCACCTTGCTTAAGCAGGGACACCTAGAGCACGTGATACACAGTCTGTAAGTCTAGAACTACAAGACTCATAGAAAGAAATAACGTCTCTCTAGATTAAATTGCCTTATTTCCTTATACTGCAAAGTATGAAAGCATATAGGAAAATCTAAGAAGTCTGAAAAGCATGTGCCAAAATTAAAGTGACTATAGTGTTCTTGTAAATGTAGGCATCCTGGAATGTGTATAGTGGAGGTGATCCCTACAGTGTATAGGAGGTAAATACTTGTATTACCTTATTACTGTTACTTTAGTTTGGAAGTGGTCCAGTACTTCATTCAGATACATTTTTTGAGGGTTGAAAGAGCATGACTATGCCTGTTGAATCTATTCAATTTCCTACCAACCATTGTTCCTTGATTTTTCTCTTGTATTTTTTGCATATTCTGTCTCCCCGGTTTCCAGTAATCTGAAAAACATTCCTTTCTCAGGAAGCTAAAGGCAGCTCTAAGCATTAGCTCTGAGTAGTGGTACAAATCCTTCTCTGCCTCTCAAGAAGTAAGTCACAGGGCATTTATAGATGGGAATTGCAGAGAAACCATTCAGCTGCGTCACATGGGCTCAACAGTTCAAAGTACTTTAGTTTGTTTTGCTATTATTGCACATGATATAATCCTGATTTTGATGTTATGTTAGACTGGCCTTTAAGTTTACCAACTAAAAAGAACAGTTATGTAACTGGGCTCAGTTAAACCAAATAAAACAAAAATATGAAGAGATGGAATCCAGATCCAGGAAAGTACTATCACAGAAATACAAACTGCTGTCCACAAACTTTGCTGACTGACCAGTTTTGTGCAATGTTAAAAGCAATTTTGTTTGAGCACAACTGATGATCATCTGATGATTGGCTCCTTTTGGTTAGCTGCTCTTGCTTGCTGTGTCATAAAGAGATGTTAATTGGCCTGTATGCACGTGAGAACAGATTAGCAGAGGCATGTGTGAGTGTTTTGTTTCTTTTTTTAGTGGCAGTGTTACTTTAAATACCAGCAGGTGTAATGTTCCTTTACATAAAGCCAGCCCTCATTAGCTCAAAATAGCTAAAGCTGTTTGAAAACCTGGCCATCCTAAGAGCAGGTACTTCTGGAAGAACTTCCAAGGTAAAATGGGAAAGGGCTCTGATACCAGAGAAGAGTAACCCAGGTTGGTCTTCGTTGGAATTGGCTATGTCCCTGAAAAGTTAAGCAACAGAGAAACTTAGTAGGGGAGAGCAGATGTTCTGAGGAGTGTCTGCAGGGCTGCCTGCACAGTGTTCCAGGTCCTCACCCTCAAGAGCTGTCACGCAGTGCGCTGTAGAGCTTAGCTGAGCTACAGAACTCAGAGGAATCAGCCCTTTGGCCCACAGTTTGCTAAAGGATGGGCTTCAGAGCTGTGCGGAGGCACCTCTGGCTCCTCTGTCCAGCACCTTCAGCTCAGACTCCATCAAGAGGGAAAGAGGGTAGAAATCTGACCTTGGTGGGTCTAAGATTTCACCTAGAAGGATCCTTGCTACCACATGCAAGTAAATGGATCTTATTTTTATTATAGCAGAAGTAGCATATGCTTGGAGCATGGCTTCTACCAGAAAGCCTTGAGCTGCAGCTATCAGCTTCTCTGGGAAGCAACATGAGCAGTCGAATGTAGAAAGGAATCTTAGGCAGTTTTGATGTCTGAGTAACCATAGAGGGCAAGACTTGGAAAGGAGGGAAATTGTGAAGAAATGCACTGGGTATATTTTACCCAGAGAAGGGTGAGAATATGCTTGTTTACATCCTCTTTCCCTAGTTTCCTTTCTGGATAGTAAGCCATATGCCTCAGAGTCTGTCCTTTGGACCTCTTCATTTTGGGTTTTGCTCTTCTCTGGCGAGCAGCCATTTGAAAGTCATCGTTGTTTTATGTATAGAATTTGAATTCATCGTTGCACTATGCACAAGAACAGGGAAAGGAGGGAGTCCTGTTATATGTGAAAGACTGCAGTGGGTAAAGGGGCAGTTTTCTTCTGTATTCAAGTTACAGAAACAAAATGATGCCAGTCAGCTGCACCTCAAGTAACATGTGTTGGTTGTATTGCCTTTACCCACTACTCTTCTTCCCCAGCAGTGCCCCTCTCCTCTGCTCTCCATTTGTGATCTGATGCATTAGTGTTGTTTAAATATAGTAACATTCCTATAAGGAACTAAAACAGCATTCTGACTGCTGCTTTATTTTGCCTACATATCACTTCCACATGGTATTTCGAGCCATTTTCATTGTTTTGTAGTTGCAGTTTTATTGATTGCTTTGACTTGCAGATACGCTTCGCTACCCATTGATCGTATCTAATGTTTTCCCTGTTCTTTTCCACTGTTGCTGTTTTTTCCATTTTATACTCTTTTCTTCCATTTACTTGATTCTTACCTTCAGACCTTACATCCTTGCTGATACGATCAGATCGCATTTCTGTTGAAGGATAGTAGCTGTCAGAGCCTTATAGATTATCTTACTATCAAAAAAAAAAAAAAAAAGTTTGCCAGTAGTTCTAGTAATTCTATTTCAAAAGTTTGTGCTTATTCACCAGCCCTAGATCAACAGTCACTCATGAAAAGCAGACAATCCTTATTTCTTTGAAATTTAAGACCAAACATGCCTGTCCAGTTCTTGCAGAGAGTCCGTCTTTAACATTGTCTCTAGCACCCTTGTTTGTTACAACTCTTTTCATAGACATTTATAACAGTCAAAAAAAAACAACATTCTTTTTCCTGAAACAAAAACTTGCCTACACGACAAGGAAAATAACCTTTAAGCCTGTATATCACAATGCCATCTGGTGACTCTTGCCGTAACAAAATTCTTCTATCCCTTTATGTCCTACAGCTTTTTCCTCCCTTTCCCATCCATATCATCACACATCTTTTAATTTTTCTTTATCTTTCTTGCTCTTCACAGTAAATACACTATTTATCATAGCTGTTACCTCTGCTTCAATATCGTATCTCCTTTTGACTAACTGAACCTTTCTTTGTTGAAGCCCTTCCACCACCACAGTGTAAAGCCACCGTTAAGCTTTCTCTCAGTTCTTTCTCTATTTGAAACTTCCCCAATTTTCTTTTTACTCAATGTACATTTCTAATATTCACGTGCTTTTTATCACTTTTACACCCTGTCTATCAAAACTGTACTTTGGCTTTTCTTATATAAAAGCATCTGCTTTCTACTTCTCCCTTCCCATTAAGCATGCTCTCTACATTCCAATTCAGGAAACGTATAGTTAATCCTTTCCCTATATATTACTGTAATGTACTGATTTTTTTTTGTTTTTTTTTTTTTTTTTTTTTTTTTTTGTTGTTTTTGTTTTGACTGGCTTGTCTTCTGTTTTTTTGCTAAGGGACATTTCATTGGAGTAAATTTCCCTGGTCTAGCACTTCTTTCTCCTTAGCCACTTAATAGTAATCAATACTTTGTTACTAGGAATGATAGTTTTATATGTAAATGGAAATGAGATCCTGGAATGAAACAGAACTATGAAGATATAAATACAAGTCATCAAATATAAATCCCTCAAAATATACCAGAATAAGTTTTAGGTGTGCAAATGGGTGTGCAATTACTGTAATGTGTTACCCACTGCTTCATCAATTTCTTGAAAGTTATGTTTAATCATAAGCAATTGAAAAGAGCTACAAGGATTATTTCATGTGTGACACATGGAAAATATACATCTCTTGTTTGCATTAAAAAATAAAAGAGGACCTTCTGAAGACCTAATATTGAAGAGATTCCTGGTGATAGATGACCAGAAAAAAACTTGTCAAGTCCAGACTAAAAGTATTCAACAAAGTTTTATTCATGAAGATAAGTAGCCAGTGGAATAAATTAACTTAGAGACTTGGATGCATTTATTATCATTTCTTAAAATAAATAAATTAATTAAAAAGTGCTACAACTGGGAAATCAGGCCTGCTTTGCAGAGGATATACTGCTGACAGAAGTCAGACATAATGATCTACATCGTCCACTGTATCCTTCAACAGCTATTCTAAGACTGGGGGTCACGCTGTGGTCATGGCATGTGTAGACAGAAACTACAAATCAATGGTAATCCAGTTGCAGAAATGGTTCTTGTAAGCAAGAGTTTAACTGAAATCTAAATGTGAGACTGCAAGGGAAGCTATTAAAAAGTTCACACATGAGAGACCTTACTAGGGCTTGCACTTACTAGGCTTCCTCTGTACTCTGTGGCGTTCTTTCTGTGTGAGTACCTGATTTCCCACAATGACATCCTCAGTGAATCCGTCTACTGTTCGTTATTCTGAGGACTATGCCAGATATTACTTTTGCTTCAGCATCTTTGTTCTTCACCAGGCTTTCCTATCCATGTGGTTTCAACTCTATAGCGATACCTTTGAAAGAGACTTCTCCATGTCTTTGTCATCTTCTGTTCTTTTCGTTCAGGCTCATGATACAGCATGCCATCCCAATGGTCACTCTAACAGGATGAAATGGGTGAGCCAGAAACCTGGATTATTGCAACCTTTCTCTGAAAGCTTTCTGAATGACATCCTCATCTGGTGAAAGTCATTGTAGCTGTAATTCACAGCTGTAGTAACTTTTAATGCTTAAGATTTAAAGGAACCCTCACCTTGTCCTTTGTTTCCCATAGGTTTCCTTCCATAGATGAAAACACTACTATCTCCTTCATTGCCCAGCCTTGAATTTCTGTTTCTCTTTCTTCTGTTGGAAGCCAAATACTATAGAAAAAATACATGCAGATATTAAAGTGTAGAAAGTGAATCCATCACAGAAAGGCAAGAGAATAAAAATGTGATTTCAAATGAGATTAAACAAAAAGTCAATTGCCTGAAAAAGAAATGCAGAGGAGTCAGAGATTAGTGCGTAGCCGCAAACATTGAAAGGTGGTGTCAAATTTTATTCTCAAAAACTCTCTCTCTGAAAAGGATTTCCTTGAAACTATGATCTAATCCTTCTGTATGTTAGCTCATTCATAGAGTTGGTGATAATGTCAGTCACCTTGTTCTTGAGGAGAGCCCAAAGCTTTAGTTCTAATTCCATATAGTGTTCCTCAGTATGTATTGTCCTTTACTGAATGCCTGAATTCCTTAAAACTTCCTAGGAACAAAGTTGTTCTCTTTTTACCCTAAGTAGTTGAATACTTTACATGAGAGCAGATTGCCAATAAGATTACATGTTTTGTGACATGCAGCTTTTCCCATTTTTCAGGAAGATTCATTTTGGTACTTTAGATAGTATCCTATGATCACAACTCATTCATAGCACTAGCCAAGCAAGCATTCTTTCTCAAAATTGTTCCAAATCAGCACAATAGCAATGAGATAGAGCTCCTTCTGAAGGATGACCACCCACCCGCTTTGCAGAATGATAACAATTTGGTGTGCTTGGCTTTGTTTTGCAATTTGCCTCAACTGCACTGTGTCATAAGTGCTTAAAAAGCATAAAAGACAAGAGGATATTACAAATATCTAATGTTATACATTACATTTGTATGCATACCAACATATAAATATGCAGGACATGTGCCTGGACTATTAATCAAATTCTTTATTAAGCTTTTGAAACAGTATGAATCTATGAATAATACATTATTTCATAGCATACTGTTCACCTTATTTAAAAACATGGAGCTCAATGATTAAACATCTTCGTTTTTTATCCCGTATATGTAGAATTTGGGGGGTGGTTTTCATGGGAGATTTATTGTAGTATCTGAAACAATTCTAATAAGCAGTGAGCCATTGAATCTGCTGCTTCATGAATAGAGCTGGTAGTAAAGCATCTGCACAGCTGCAGGATCTATCTACAGTAATAATTTTAGATCAAGTGTTTTGTATTTGCTTACAAAGCACCCTCTGCTGTTTGAGCTGTTACATGCTCTGCAGATAAAACTGCTTTTTGGAAACATTAGAAACCTTTTTGAGGGGATCTGTACGAGCACAAAAATATCCAGAAACAATCTTATCCATCTCACACTTATAATGTGCATCATTTGACTTGCATTTTTATGCATCATAGAGTTAGAATTAGTGTGGCTTGATTTGTTTTGCAAGTAAAACCAGCTAACAATAAGAGTAGCATTCAGTAGATGGAACAAACACTTCCAAATGTCTCTAGTATGTTGGCAGAACTGCAATGGATTTTGCCCCATCATAAATTCATTTCCTCTCTTGAAACCTATATCTCATGTGACAGGGCTATATCAAGTGTGCATAAACTGCTAACAATCATTATTCCATGTTTATAGCTTACGGATTCAGGTTTTGGATGGATCTTGCATTGAATTGGAAATATGGAAGGACCAGAAGAGAGCTCTTGCTGTACCCTATAAACAGATTTAAAAGTAACTGCTGGTGAGTATACGGCTTTTTATCAAAGCCTCATGAAGCACTGTCCAATATCCTTTGCTTGGTTTGTCTAATGCTGTGCCTGCTGAGAGAAGTCAGTTGGACCCTGCACTAGCACTCAGGTTCCAGGCTGTGAAAGTGAGAACAGTGAACAAGATATTTTAAACTTAAGAGATCCTGGTTTGATTAGTCCATTCATACTGGCTGAGAATGCAGAACAATGTTAAAGTGAATTTTATTTCAAAATTAAAAGTAGAACTCTTAAGAAATGGGGAGGGAGACACCTGTTACAGTGAAGTAGTATTTGGGGAAGGAATCATATCTGCCCCTGAAGCTGGTCAATATTGAGTGTCATTGCAGTTAAAGGAACAAAAATCTAATGTGCTTGAAAAAATAATTTACTCTGTGTGTTGTCTTCAAGGACACTTCTAATAAATGTTGATATTCCTCAGTATGATTGAGCATGTCTAATAGAGCTTTTCAGGAATTTTGCTATGAAAAATCACTTCAAAAGAAAAAAGCAATTTCTGCAAAAATTGTAATTTTCCACAAGAGAAGTGAAAGAATCAAAAAAAAAATGTTGGAGGCTATATAAAATCAAAGTACTTCAGTTACTTGAACTGAACACAAATATAACTTCCATTAATCTCAGACACTTGTAGAAACTATACCAAATAGTTAAGGTCCTAAATGTTCACATGTGATTTTTTGACTGATTTTTGGCTATCAGACATAAAACAAAACAGATGATCCTGAACAACTGTCTGAAAAAGAGGGCATTATTGGGGTGCTTCATGTTGGACATTCAAAATCACAAATGATTCTTGAAAATTTGGGCCAGTGCTTATTACAGACTGAATTGTCAGAAATGACTGATATAGTGCTGCTCCTGTTGATGTCACTGGGAACAAGTCAATGTGACTTCAATCAGAGCAAAACTAGACTGGTGCTGAGCTGTTTGGAATCTCCACCCTACATCTTCTGAATTGCATTAGTAGATTATTGCCCAAGTTTTGACTTAATTTAATAATGCAGTCTCTCAAAGCTTGATGAAGTTTGGTATGTTTCGTCCTTTACCATCCCCCTGTCAGCTTACCTGCAATGTGGAAATAAAATGCTCTCTCAATTCTGTCATTTTTCCAAATTTTACCTAGAATTCACTTTTTCACAGCATTGTCAGCTCTGTATATATGAAAGACCTTGAAATAACCTTTTGTGGATCTCATTTAGTCTACAGATGTCTTCCGGCAGGTCACTTTCTGTGTATTTTGAGCAATCTGAATAATCACATAATGTGAATATTTACAAAACTGTGTTCTAATTCTGGCAATGTTATATACATAGAATAAATTAGCAAGGGGAACCAAGATTAAAAAAAAATCTGACAGATCAATATTTACAGAGAGTCCCTTACCAATGCACATCCAGCTTGTATTTTTTCTCTCTTGCTCTTCTCTTCTTTTTTTTCTTTTTGTAAGCAGCACAACAGTTACCAGGGTTACCTGTATCAGTTTTGTGTGGGTGAACTTATTTTTTCCTTTCCTTTGTTTACAGTAGATGTCTCTCTCTTTCAGGTGGTAAAATGGACAGTTCATCTTCCTTTGTATATCAACCAAGAGAATTCAAGTTTTTAAAAATGGAATACCGTGTGTATTACTAAACAAAGCAATGCCAGGTATCAATTATAGGTGCTGGAACTAGTTTGTCTACACTGTTGTGTTGTTAACTCTGTTCCTTGCACAGTTTTGGCCCAGGTCAACTTACAGCCACTTGAATAACTCCCAGGTGTGATTCAGGAGCTAGTGTCAACCCAAGACTCCTGTCAAAGGCAGTTTGGGTGTCACCACCCTGCTCTGGAGGTGGCATGTGTATGGGACAGAATGCAGCAGCTGGATGAAGACAGAGGACACACACTACCTGTCAGCTGAACAGCTGCAGGCCAAAACATTCAAATTTGTGTAAGAATGAAAACTGTAATATAGTCTGAGTTCGAGATAGTAAGGGTTCTGAGTTATAGCTTTTTTTCTTTTAAATAAAAGGTGAGTATATCCTCATTAGCAGAACGACATATGTGATAATCATAGAATCACAGAATCATGTGGGGTGGAAGGAATCCCTGGAGGTCATCTAGTATGACCTCCTAGTCAAAGCAAGAGCAGATACAAGGTCCTGAGTAACTAGTGTATACTCAAGGTCTTGTATACCCAAGCCTTGTATACGCAATATCTGCAAGGATGTAGTCTCTACAACCTCTCTGAGCAACTTACTCTAATATTTGACCATCTTTATGGTAAATTTTGCCTTATATTGAATTGTAATTTCTGTATTCCATCTGTTGTCTGTTGTCTCTTTTCCTTCCATTTTGTACCTCTCACTCTCTCTCCTACATTTTCCCAATAGACAGTTGCACACAGCGAAGAGATTGCCTCCTACCTTGACTATCTCTTCTTAAGGTTGAACAAACCAGATTTCCTCAGTCTTTGCTGCAAGCAGGGCACAATATCTATACATAATCTCGCAGGTACCAAGCTGAGGGGAACAGATCCTTCTTTACTGCTGGTTATACTCTTGCTGAAACAGCCCAGGATGTTGTTGACTTTTTTTTTTTTTTTTTTTGCTGCCAGGGCATACTGCTGGCTCATGTTCACCAGAACCCCCCGGGCCTTTTCTGCAGAGCTGCTCTCCTGACAGTCATTCCCAAACCTGTACCACTGAAGAACATTACTCTGTCCTAGGTGCAAGACTTTGTATTTATCAAAGATGAATTTCATAAGATTCCTCCAGCTGGACTAAATCCCTCTGAATGGCAGCTCTATCTCTGAGTTTATCAGCTCCTGCAAATCTTTTGAGGGTGTGTAACATCTCTTATTCCAGATCACTGATAAAGTTATTAAACAGGATAAGTCTCAAGGAAAAAAAACCTGCACACACCTGCCACTTGTATTAAGCGAAGCGTCCAAGTAGAGTAAGGAACAATAAGTACTACTCTTTACCAAACGAGACAGTTCCTCACACATCTATCAGTCCAACTATTGAGACCATATCATCCCAGCTTGCATACAAGAGTGCTATGGGAGGAGAGGATGCCACAGCTTTGCTATTGTCAAGGTAAGTGATATCCACTGCTCTTCACTCATTTGCGGATCCAATAAGTACACCATAGAAAGCTATCAGATTGGTCAAGTGCTACTTTTTGTAAATCCTTTCAAAAGGGTTTGCATATTGATTTCCTAGGGACAGAAGTGAGGCTGACGTATAACAGAAACAAAAGGACCTGTGATATAACAGTAACAGTTTATATAGGTGACTTTAGAGTCCACATCTCTCATTCTGTGCTGTCCCCACTACTAGCCCGACCTGCTTTGGTATTAGAGATCACATCCTGTTTCACTGGGATGCCTGATGCACAGAAACACAGGTCCCAGGAGCCCACAAGTTATAATAAGCAAAGTCTCATACACGATCAAGTGTCTTCCCATTCTTCTCTTTCACTCAAGCAGTCCTTGAATGAACAGAGTGAATCATCCCTGTGCTACAACATATGGAGCAATTCTCAGAGTAAGCGTTCATTGATGTGGTCCATCATTCATAAAGCTTCCCCGTACAGAAGGCCCTTGGTCAGTGAAATCAAAATTGATGATCTGGGTTATGCAGCAGAGTTTAGATTGATCTCAGCCTGAGCATAATCAAATTACCATTGCACTGGCTTTAAAATGGGCAGAACAGAGTCTAGTATAATAAGACTTTTCTTGTACACTTCAGGCTATTGATCATGTCAGAACAAAGTGAACAGCAGATTGGTGTAAAATGGTAGTAAATCAGAATAGTGAGCTTTGTACTGACAGCATTGGGTTCTGACCAACTGAAAACTTAGTTAGGACTTTTAAGATTATATTTATTAGGATAGAAACAGAAGCAATTGTCAAGGAACAGATGTTTCAGTTTCTCACAAAACAAAATAAATAAATCTTTACAAGATGGTTCAAAGTAAAAAATAATATGTGTACGGGTGGGGTGAGGGAAGAGGTTAACCTAGAAATTGTATAAATTAAGGTGTATTGTGGTCTAAATATCATCTCTGTGATGGAAGGTTTTTGTGAGAGAGTGTTTTACCCATATATTTTCAGTCTTGAAGATGCTTTGTTTATTTCCTATGTCCCTGGGTACAGCTGGTTTTGCTGGGACATCCAACTAAAAATAATGCTGAGAAGACTTTTTATTTCAAGAATAACAGTATGTAGGCTTCTTGAATTTTGCATTGCAGGCTTGTAAAAAATGAATTAAATTCTTCAGGACTCAGACTGTTTGGACTATGGGAAAACTTAGTGAGCTTAGCTAGAAAATAATAAACCCTAATCACAACCCACAACCCTAACCACAGTCCACAAAAGGCAGCTTCTGTGCCATCAGGCCAAATTTTGAGGGCCTCATTTAGATCACAGTTGGACTAACTTTTCTTCACTACAACTTACAAACTTAAGGACATCAGGATATAAATTCTTGATATGAAGGAGATATTGTCAATAAAATGAACAAGAAAATCCTTAAAGTATCTCCCTAGGCTTTACAACCCCGAACCAGCAAAATCTATCTTATATTCAAATCAGCATATATTTCTTTTTTTATCTGATGCTATAAACCATCCCATTTGCTTCCCAAAATATAGGGTTTGCTATCGTGTGTGTGTGTGTAGGGAGCTATGAGAGGAATCTTTTTGCTCTTGAACAAGATACACAAATGTCCTCAGGCTGGATCAGCAGGTTAGCAGCAGGGTTGCCAAATGAGAGCAGATACACCTAAAACTGCTGAATGTTTATGCTCCCCCTGAGAAAAGGCATTAGGTCAGCAAAGGAGAATAAAAAGGTGGAAGATGCTGGAGGCAACAACATGTCTTGTCACAATTATCAGGAACCTCCAAGACACATTAAAAGGGGAGGGCTCTTCCCTGGCAGGGTGGGCGTCTGATGTGGAGGGGCAGTCGGGAGCTCCCCCAGAAAGCCAGGGTTCTGCTGTGCTGTCACTCTCATACTGCTGGTTTGCAAAGCAAAAAGAAGGGCATCCAGAAGCATTTATATTTTTTTTACCCCAGGATTGGATATCTGACAGCTGAGAGAGGGAGAGAGTAATTCTGCTCTTAAGCATGCTACGGTATAAAAAGCTGCCAAAAGACATCATGGTTACACTGAATTTGATTGAACAATCCAAAATATTTTCAGTTAAGCATTGCCAATTAAAAATACTTGCCAATTACCAACTGCTTGTAGCAAGGAGAATGTTCATTAGCTTACAAATCAAATTGCGTATTATACCCAAGTAAGTTGACACAAATAGTTTATATGTAAGTCACTGTCCTCACTACCTTTGGGACATCTTGCTTAAAACACTTTTAATAACAATAAAAATCATAAAGATATGCAAATAATGGATATGCACTAAGTAGCAGTCATAGTGTATTCTCCTGCATTCTTACTCTTGTCAAAACTTCCAGAGTGTGTGCTTATTAACAAACAGTACAAGAAAGCCCTTTTAGACAAGGTAGAATAATTTAATTTCATTAGCTTAGACATAGGAGGATTTGTTATAGTGGTAAAATCTGCAAAGTTATATTCCTGTTGCTCCATCTTTGCACAGATATCAAGACTGAAATCTTGCTCACTGCTCTTCTGTTTTTTTTTTATTATTATTATTTTATTTTTTAAATCCATAGATTTTAAATAAATTTTAGATAACTAGATAATTAGGTAATTTAAAAATAAAACTTAGATAAATTTTAAATCAATAGTTTCCTCTTGAAACTGAAACAGGAAGAAATACACCCAAACTATCAAACAGAACAACAAGCTGCTGTCATCACCAATAGGTCGTTTTAGTTGCCATGGGTAACCAATGCAGGAAGGTATTCAGGCACTGCAACAGCAGGCACTGATACCCTCCTTTGAAAGTGCTGACTGTGCGTCACACTGCAAACTTAAATAATTATTATGTGTAGGAGGGTGGTGGCACCAACAGGATATATACTTGTAATGAGTCATTCTTTAAATAGCTTAATTTATCATCCTCAAACAAAAGGGAAGGGATTTATTGAGTACAAGGCATTCTGAAAGGCCTGAATTATTAATAAACTAAAATAACAGTCAGACAGGAAAACAAAAAAGCTGGACAAATATACATACAGATATAAAAGCTTAATGTTAGTACAACTGAAGAAAGGATGCTTCTGCAAAAGTATAAAGCACAAACCGGAAAACATACACAAATACCCTTGCAAGTCACACACTGTTTATTCATGCTAATGTGTGAATGTAAGTAGTGGATAGAGAAAGTGTCAATAAATGTTACTCAAGGATGTGTACAAGTGCTCCAGCCTTTCTCAGACCAGTGAGACTGGATGTGTTCTGCACAGTAGTTTCAGTTAGTAAGAGTTTATTTATTTATTTATATTTTCTTTCACAGGAAGAAATGCAAAATCTCAGATTAAGCAGGGTCATAACCTAAAGAGTAGACTTTCTAAAGAAACTTTTATCTTCTAGCAGGAAATACTGATGACTCAATATGTGGCGGTCTTTCTTCTGAGGTAAAAGAAAATTCCCATGATTCCTCTCGTTTCCTCCCCAAAACTCAAATAGTCAGGCGCACACGGGAAGGTAACGGTGGGCAAGACGTGGGACATGGTTTTTCATTAACTGAGATAATAGTACAGCTTCAGTTAATTTGGAGTCAAAGCAGAATTACATGAACTATCATAGAAGTCTAGGCTGAAAGGCTACTCTCAGACTGAGGACTCCACGATAACAATTGGGGAGAGAGAGAGCAGGTGACCCACAACCCCTCATCATTTTTATAGGTTCATAGGGTGGTTGAGATTGGTTCCTCCTCAGGTGCAGGATCCTATGCTTGCCTTTCTTGAGCACCATGAGGTGTATCAACCACTTCTCACAGTTTTATGTCATCATAAAACTTGCTAGGGATGAATTTGGTCCCTGATGCATCATTTGATACCTCGTGCATCCATGTTACTGATGAATAAAGTAACAGGATTGGACCCAATACTGACTCCTGTGGGGCACCACTAGCTGTAGGCCTCCAACCAGACTCTCTACCACTGATGATAACTCTGCCATTCAGCCAGTTCTTAATGACCTCACTGTCCACTCATCTAACCCACTTTTTCTTGCTTGTGAGGAGGTTATATATGTTTTCTCAGGTAGAGGGAGCAGGAGCAGCTCCACAAAGCAGAAGGGAACAGCAGAGACCTTTTTTTTTTTTTTTTTTTCATATTACCAGTCTAAATAATAAAGGACTGAAGACCCTGTGTTGCAGTGTGCTCCACATATCTGGAGCAC
>JAWLRI010000266.1:467556-518256 GCA_034781795.1 Crypturellus tataupa
GCTCTGGTCAGCTCTATCTCAAAAAAAAAAAAAAAAAAAAAAAAAGGAGACATAGTTCATTTTGTCACATTGAGGCAGGAGGCCACAGGACAGCAAGGCAACACAGATTACTTTTGACAGGTCTGTCTCTAGTGGCAGAGACTTCACAGAAAGATCTACTTGATTTCCAGGACCTCCACTTCACCTAACAGGGTGCATTTTTTTCCACCCTGGGTATGCTTTTTTAATCTTCTTTCTTCAACATTTATCCTTAACTGTCTCCTAGACCCCTGCAAAATGAGGGAACATTGTTCCCTTGCTAGCTCCCTTGACATCATTGAAATCTTTCCTGCCATATTTACACATCAGGCGTTTCTCCTCTAGATTTAGCATCCTCTTCCTTTAACCTTGCCTCATGTGTCATGTTTTCAAATACAGCTTTGTTTTTGCTGCTGTTCTTTCAGAGCTCTCCAATTTCTACTTTAATATATTTATGAAAGTCTGACCAATGTTGGATGTGCTATTTCAGCTGCTGCATCCCTGACATCAAATAAAGCTGTTCTCTCATGTCTGACATTCAATATTTGTCTTAACACATTCAAGGAAGAGATTCACTTTTTTTTTTTTTAGAATGACATTGTACTGACTTATGTTTAGTTTGTGATCTGTTACAAGTCTGACATCTTTCTGCTATACTCTTAACATTAGAAGGTCCTAAGTACAGATTCTTTGTGCTTGTCAACTGAATTTCAAAGTGCAACTCTCAACAATCCACACAATGCAATGTCAAATACTACTTAATTTGAAATTTATCCAACCCATGGCTTCCATCATATCAGTTAGGCCAGTAACAATATCATAAATAAGGTCTTCTTGTATGACCTGCTCTTGTCACATCTATACTACTTGTTTTTATTGTGTTGTTACTTTCTAGGTTACTTGCAAATGGTCTCAAATAATTTGTCCCCAAATCCTCAAGGCATTGAAGTTCGATAATTCCTTAGAGCTACTACAATCCCTTTTTTAAAGACAGATGTCTTTCTTCAACCCCCAGGACTTTCCTGTCTCCTTCCCTCCTTGAAATTTGACCCCAGGTCTGGCTGATGTGCTCCCCAATGGCTCATTAGGACATGCTGACCTTAACAGAACTATATAAAAACTCTATCTATCTATCTATCTATCTATCTATCTATCTATCTATCTATCTATCTATCTAAGAATTCTTCATGCTAGTTGTCACTAGCTCATGGTAACACTGTCATGGAAGTAATGTGTGCTGTGACAACAAAATCATTTTTTTCCCCTTAGCCTCAAGTCTTTTCTTTTTTTTTTTTAATATTGTAGGTGGAAGATATTGTAGTCAGCACATTTAGCAAGAGCCACGAAATGGGAAGCAATGATTTCACCTGTTCTTTGGAACTCACCTGCACTCCTCTCCTCTGGGCTAATAGTAAGATTTTTAGTCCTCAAGTTTTTTTTTTTTTTTTTTTCCCTCCAGAAGGACTGGAGTGCTGTAGCTTTCTCTCCATCACCCATCTTTTTCTTCTAAAACAATTTTGTGCTTTATTTTTTCTGCTTTTTACTTGTGTTTTCTCCATTTTAAATGTTTCTGTGTTATATTTGGTTATTCTTTTCAGATGATGCTTTAAAAATATTTCTATCACCAAAGAGTAACTAATATAATGTCCCCTTTTCCTTCTCCTTCTCCTTTTTTAAATACACCACTGTTTTTCTCATATATTTTTCCCTTGAGAATATCGATTTTATTTCTCCATGACCATTGAATCAAAACTATTCTACTGATGTTGCATTTCTAACCAATTATCTTGTCACAAGCTTAAACATAGGCTTTTGCAGCTAAATGGAGAATTCTGCAGACTCATGGGTGCTTCTTCAGCTTAGATGTTGAGATGCAAGGACTAATTCAGTACTGCTGGTAATCTTGCTGTTCACTTGGAAGCAGAACATAAAATCTTTATTAGACCAGCTTGAAATCGCTCTTTACACCAGACAAGGGGTGGTAGGAATCAATTACATTTAATTTTGCTTTCTTTTATCAGCCCTGCCCCGCCTCAAAAAAAAAAAAAAAAGTTTGTTAGCTTGATAAAGTGTGTAGAAACAGATAATAATAAAAAACAGCTTCTTCATAAATCTTGTGCTTTATCTTAAGCTTGAGATACTCTTCATGCTCATTCAACTAGAAGGGATGAATTATATAACTGACAGGCTAGTTCTAGATTTAGGATTCAGTCATTTAAAACAGTTACGTACTGCATTCATCCTCTTCCCTGAACAAAATTCTTGAAATGAAATTACATATGTACATACATATATAAGTCCTTTCTCACTGGGGATCACATGTAGTATAAAAATACTATAAAAGATTTCCTGATTAAACACAACAACTACTTCACTGAAGATTTTGATTAGCTACGCTCTATTGTATTGTTTGCCTTTGATATTCGTAGATATCTTTGAGATGCAACTATACAGAGAGGGTCAGAGCTGAGCTTGACAATGTGCAATGGAATGAGGATCTACTCCTTCTGGGAAGAATGATCTAGTAATTCTCAAGTGCTACGAGGTTCAACCTCAGTACAAATTATTTTTTATATGTGTAATATCCATGTATCTCTGTTATAGATATAGTAGCATTACTCATGCTCTAAAGCTTGTAGTTCTTTCTGTAAACAACTTCTGTGTTCCTAACATTTGTGAATAAATATATACTTCTTTTGTAGGTTTCTCCATTACTCCCTCTTGCCTTAATTTTCCATTTCCTCTCTCTCTGTCTCTAAATCTGTGTGTAGGCATCTACTTTGGTACTCAGTGATTCTTTATCCTTACTGTCCTCCAAGTCTAATTTAAAGTTTTCCTCCATTTGAATACAAGTTGTTCTCTAAAATCTTTTTCTGCTTCTCTGTTTGGGGGCTCACCTCTCTACTTCCTTCTTCTAAACCTTTGAACTTGTAGTTTAAGTTACAACATCATCCACCCTCTCTATATGTAAGATAATCTCAAGAGAACTCAACAACCTGAATCTGTGTCAGCTGAAGGCTCCTGCCAGGATATCCTGAGCAATTACCCAGTCAGACATACTGCTACTTACTGTATAGCAACATTGAACTGGAGATGCCAACACATCTCAGCTTTGAGGCTGTCTGAAGTGAACAGGTCTGTCTACTACTTTTACAAAAGATCCGTTATTCGAAAGACCTCCAGAAGCATCCACCTGTTTCCTACTAAGCAGGAATTCAAGTATTTGTTTTAGAAAGAAAGATTTCCAGTTGACTAGCATCTAAGCTTAGGCTATGTGATAATTTTATATGGGCTTATTCCCACTCTATCTTTCAGTAAGATGCATATATATTTAGAAGTTCTTAAGAAGAAAACCTTTAGTTGTTTTGGATTAGGTAATTAGGTAGGTTGTTCTCTGCTGAACTTCTGCCTACTTCTATTTTCTTCCTTTCTCTCTTCAAGGCCATATTCAGTCAAAATCACTCTCAGTAAAAGCAGAAGGGGAATGGTTGAAACTTGCTGAGTCTGTGTGTGCAAGTAGACTTTAAGGGACAAAGAAGAAAATGGCAGGATAAAATTGCCACTTAAAACATAACAGAACAAATACACAATATCAAATAAGGAAGAAACATACATCAGCTTCATAGCTGACAACATACTGAAATAACAATAATTCTTTCAGAGCATTTCACAAATTAAAAATTTTGTAAGACTCTGGACTAGTAAACTGCCAAAGCTAGTTATGGGGGTAAAATGATAAATAGTTTATTAGATTCTTGAGAAACAGTTTATTTTAATTATGTGCTGTCATATTCAAATCATTATCTGAAAAATTCATTGGGATGTAGAGAACTGGAATACATCAGAATTTCGGAACAACTAAGATAATGGACTATTGTTTAAGGGTGAGAGGAGATTTTGCATTTACATACCTTTTTGGTTCTTTCATTATGAGATTTGATGGTGTTAAATGAATTCTGATTTTAATATAAAGATTTTATTTACTGTCAGGATTAAAATATATTTAAAATTTAAACTAGATACGAGAAAAGTCTACTGTTACTGACAGTTCTGCTTTGTTCAAGTAATCATTAATAGTGCTACAGGTAATGGTCCATCAGAATTTAATTATAGCCTTCTCTTTATACCTCAGTCATTGAAATTCTCTACAAAGCAGCACTGGTCAGACTATTAGGAGCCTAGGCTAGAATATAACTTATTTACTTGCACCATCAGTCTACATAGGGGCAATGAGAACACTGAAATCCTCTTCTTGTATTTTGAGACATGTCCCAAAGATGTAAAAGATGTAAACATACCCAGAATCATTTTCTGAAGAAGAAATGTGTGTGTGCTAACCACACCAGGAGGGAGAGTTTTAGTAACATCTTTAAAATTATCTTAAGCCAGAAAACTCCAGCTATGACAACTTAATGTTGTGCTGATATCCATGTGTGTTATATTTTTGATATATTTTATAAAAAACAAAGATGTCTAAGGAAGAAATGACTAAAAATTCCTTTCATAGTTATTCAACTTGTTGACTACATTCGTGAGGTATGCTTGTCAAACTTTTCATTAAGGATTTTATTCAGTTAATGACATAATTTTTTGCATGAGGTGTTTCATTTATCAAACACATTTTTTTTTATAAAACTTATTATTTGTGAAATATTTTCCTGAAATTTGATTCCAGTGGACAGGACTGAGAACAGAATTTGACATGGTATATGGGCTTGACAATCAGTTTCCTGTCCTCGATTTCATGTTATCCTGGACAAGTCACTCCCTCACTTTATCTACTCTTTAGCTAGCTAACTCAAAGAAAGAGGTGAGGTAATTTGTCTAGTCATGTAGGACTATTCTGAGGCTTAATTAAATGTTTATATTCCCATTAATCCATAATTCACAGGTATTATTAGTCAGAAGACAAGGGAATGACAGTCCATTGATTTCATAAGAAAGGGGAGCAATGTTCTAACTTGATAAAACATCTCTAAATATTATGAGAAAGAGAATTTATTTGCTGATGAATGCATGGTCTCAGACATCCTGCCCACTCCCAATCACCTTTATAATTAATTTTCTACATAATTAATTTATTAATTTATTAAGTATTTTTATAAATACAACATTTAACTGGTTAGGAAGCAAGAAGTAGTTTTAGTATGATAGAGAAAGCAACTTTCATCCAAAGTAAAGGGCTTTTATCCCATTTTCCCAGGTTTCACCAACTGCAAGGCTGCTTTTGCTCAGGCACAGCGATGTAGAGAGAGCTTGGTGCAGTACAGGGACTTCAAAAGGTGAGTCTGGATGAATAAATTCAGTTCTCTAAGTGTGCAAACCTTCCCTAGCAAGAGAGGGACTGAAGAAAATTGGGTTGCTTTAATTCCTATTGCACTCAGATTGGCTTCCTAGACCTTTCTGATATAACATTCATGCAGTTTCTAATTATGTGAACATATTGTCTAAAACCCTCAACTTCCTTGAAGTATGAGGGGGTCAGACCAGTCACAGCCTAATGCTAATGTCTGTGTAGAGGGAAAAGAGTGTGAATGCTCAGGCATTTTCTCGTACCCTTAAGTTATTGGAAAAATGGTACCTAGGAGGATTAGTCTAATTAAGTTTTTTTTTACTATGCTATTTATCTTTTTTTTCCTAAATCAGCATCACTGAGTACATAACTTAGCAAAGCCACACTCTAGCTTCCCATTTGCTCACTGTCAGAGTTGAGCTATTTTTTCACGTTCATCATATAGACCAAAATGGTGTTTTGTCAACAAATAAATAACAAACAAAAAAATACAGAAAAGTAAATTCCAGGCACACTGTTTGCCAATGAGTTGGCACTTAAACAATAGCACAATAACAAAAAGACATTTCATTATAAAGAGAGAAGCATCTGAAGTCTCTGTAGACTGTCAAGTGATGAGTGCAGCATCATGAATCCCAACACTTTTCTGTTACTGATTTCATTACTTGTCTTCACTTGGGTATTTTAAGCCCAAATGAAGATCAGGCCTAAATTCATGGAATCCCAAATGCCCCTTCTAAGTATCTCCTCACAGCATTATAAAAGTAATGCAACCTTCCGCAGAATTAAGGTGACGTACTTAAGGGCAACTACTTGTCAAAATAACTTTTAAAAATTCTAATCATTACTGATTTTTAGATTTTAATGAATAAATTCTGCTTAGAGTCTTTTTTGGGGGGAGGGGGCACTCACTAACTAGAATGGTTGCTTTTTGTACTTACCTTTTTTCTTGTTGATTTTTTTCACTGTAAGTAACAGTGACAAACCTAAAGGAGAATACAGGTCCAAGAGATAACTGCACATCCTATTAGTCTCAAGGGACTAATTAGAAAATCTTCATCCTAGTTGTTTGTTAATGAAAGTATGCTAATTTGCATATCAATATCTTTTGTTTGTTTGTTTGTACTGAGATATTTTACTTTATCTTTTTCCTGGTTGAAACGTGGCTCTATTTTCTCTTTGACATTTAATTACTTTTAATGATATTTTGTTAAAATAAACATAAGTGTCATATTCTGCTCCTTGCAACCTGAGTGCCTTGGCAAGACCAGTATTATTAAGTGCATCCTGTAGACACTGAGTCTTACCATTCTTCATTGAAGGAATTCTTGAAAGAGAGTGTTTTGTCCTCCCTCCTTCCCACAGTTCAAAACCAACTGTAAAAACAGCCAAGTATCCAGAAAAGCCAAATACATGCACATTTCCTCCTTAGCCTTTAAAGAGACACAGCTCTCATTTTAGACCTAAAGGAATCTTTTGCGCCATGCACATTTTAAAAATGTGTTTGTGTTTATTTTTTAGCTGTCCATATCACAACTGTGGCAATATGAAATGCTGCGTACCAATGATGTATTGTCACAGAAATTAATTCTGGGTCTTTCACAGCTTCTTGCACTGTTAGTTTTCTGAAACTTGCATTTTGTCTCTGGGTTCCCCATTGTGTGTATTTATCTCTCTGGGTATTTATATCATGACTGTCATTATTATGGTATCTCAGCACCTGTATCCCACATTGGACTGTGAGCTACAGGTCAAGGAGGATGGGGGAATAATGTTTTCATAAGAAAGCAAAAGAAAAATACATATTCCTTTTAGATTTTTTTTTTTTTTGATTACAGAAACTAACCTGCAAGGGGAGTAAGCAGAACACACAATATTTAATCTGCAGAAGAACAAATGCCACCTGTCTCATGTGCTGTAATTTCAACACCCTTCAAGAACTCTAGACTCTGTCTGTGGCTTATGTTCTCTCCACTTACCTTTGTTAATGTGCAGTCCTTTTTCTAAGAGCTGTAGATAGGCTTTTCTTGGATCATGGTTGAATTATAGTGTAGAAAAACCTTAGAAATCATGGCAGATTTTTAAAAGGTCACAGGGTTATTTACGGTGTCAGTATTGTTGGTTTTATCTTAATTGACAATGATGTAAAAGGACCACTGGAAGAGGTGGTGCAAGCAAAGACCTTTATGGGGGCTGTCAGGGGCTTGTGCCCTGCACAGCAATTTCAGCACAGCTCCCCAGGTGACCAAGAGGGCCTTGTCCACTGCCTTGCATTTCCCTGCTGGAAACTCATGCACTTGCAATGCCTTATCATTTTTTTTCTCTCATACCTTTGCACCGTTTTTAGGCATAAATAGCTGGAGATAGCTGAAGGCACCAAGGAGCACAACAGTTCTGCTTTCAAAATGTGCAATAACACAGGTGTATATCCTCCCTACCTGATCCAAAAAACAGGGCAGATTCTGCCCTGCCAATGTGATATGCAAGCCTGCAAAGACCTCTGCATAAAATCACTCTGCTGCCTTTGTGCCTAGAGGATGGGGGTCTTGCGGAAAGGAGCAAAGAAATAGCAAAGTGTTTGTGCTCACAGGCAGAGAGCTTTGGCTTTTTCTGAGTGTAAGCAGGGCACGCCAGAAATACCTGCCATCATCACTGATTTTTCCTCTCTTAATAAAGAAAAATCTACTAACCCCCAAATTCTGGCTAACCAAGTGGTTTGAGAAGGGTTAGCAGTGGTTTAGGAGCTATTCAGACAGGAGTAAGCTGCCATTCTGTTGCTTCACTTGAAGCTCTACATTAAACCCATTGTGAAACTAAAACTAACATATAAGTCCCTTTGGAATATGTTTGTTTGCTTTTTCTACAAGAGTGGAGGCTCAAGAACAATGAGTTCCTTCATAGTGCTTTGACAAGGAGAATTATTGTAGTTACATAGTAAAAAAGAAACAACATCTGAAAAATAAAACACTATTATTTCTTTATTTTCTTTCATATAGGACTACTCATGCTTTCCCAAACTTGTCTGATAAACGCATTAAAAAATAAGGTTCAGGTTTGACATAGTTTTGTTTAAGTTTTGCTTTTACCTTACGAGTAATTTCAAATTTGTAATGGAAAAGGTGAATCAGTGATGAAATGCAACTTTTGACTTAATTATATTAATTGACATACCTATGTATAATTTTTTTTGAGCATTTGGTATAATTGCTTCAAATGACATTTAATTTGTCACTTGAAGTACAATAATTAGAAACAGTTCATGAAAGAAAGTCATTTCAACTTCAAATGAAGTATTTCAAAGGTATAATTATTTTAAATGTTATGATACTGAATAACTACTCTCACAGGGTTCAGGGGACAATACTGCCGGTATTAAAATCTTTGAATGGGAGAGTGCCCTTTGTTGTGCAGACCCCCATGTCACTTATTTTTTCAAGGTTTGGAGCAATGCATGCAGAGGGGAAGCTGCTGCTGCATGATTTCTCCTCCCCTTAGGCTAGTGACAAGCCTTCTGTGCAGAAATGTTTGTCATCCAACTCTCATTAGAAATCAATGGAAAACATTCCATCAAGCTCAGTGGGAGCTGAATTGATCCGCAAGTATATTTTTGGCTCGACAAGAGATGTTTGAGAGGCATGAAGCCGGCTGATGGAGCAGCTGCTTGATGTGAATAGTCCCCACAGAAACGCTACAGTAGAGTGCTCGAATGGTTCCTGTGGCTCTGAGACGCACCAGTGCTGGGTTCATAGAGAAAGTCTCCACTGTCCACCTCATCTCAGAAGCAGACAAGAATGCGCAACAGGGGGAAAAAATTAACGGCAGCCTTCATAACATTAACGGCAGTGACATAACTAGGGAGGTATTGCCCAATGTTGAGTAATCTTACATAAAAATAAATAAATAGAAACCACAGAAAAATTTAAGAAAGAAGGAAAAGAAGGAAGGTGAATTTCCACTGCCACTTCAGCCACAAAGGCATTTGACCACTCAAAAGCTGAAAGTTCTGCTGCTTTGCCAGAAAAGTGATGCTGTGGTCTGTGTCATGCCAACCCCTCTGGAAGTGGTTAGCTAGACACCAGCAGGGAACTGCCTTCCTAAAATGCCTGGGCCAGATTTCTGAATGAAGCCTGTCAATCTGAGCACAAAGATGTTTGCCGTCTCAAGGATTGATGACCCATGGACGCTTGAGAAGAAGGCCGTGGTGAAGGAGAGTTCCTAAGAGGAGACACTGCAGCCCACAGGGCTGAACATATGTGCTCCTTATTCTGCTAGAGCTTTGCAAATTCCTGAAAAATTCAACTCTAATAACATCAATGAATGTTAGGGTCACAAATGGACGAATTAAGTGATTTCATCAGCGAGAAATGACAATGAACCTCAGCTTTATTTAATTACTGACCACAGACTTTTTGTAAAGTTCATGCTTTAAGTCTGTGTATTAGATATGGCTTTCAAAAAATCAGGGATAGCCATATTTTAACTCTGTGAATCTGAATTTTGGCCTAAAAATTTAAAAACAAGCTCATCATGTTGAAATTGTGCCTCAAAATTTAAACAATCTGAGTGTACCTTAAATGGATTTTAAAGCTACATGTCCCCCTTCAGAGAGAAATTTTCATTTTGATGACTAAGTGCTTCTTCTACTGAGGTCAGGAATGCTGGAGGCAGGAGTGTTGCATTGCAGGAACCAGAAAACACAGTTCTTGGATTACTTTTTCTTTACTCCAAATCCTACTTAATGTTACCTCTTCTCTCTGTCATTTAGCTTGTGCCTTCTTACACTTATAAGCTATGGGCATGGGGAAAAAGGAGGAAAGGTGTAATCTGGAGGTGCTTTTAGTAATGCTGGCCTCCAAAGGACTGTGTTAGTTCTCTAACTTCTTGGCAGCTCTTCCTATGGTCAGTGATGTCTCATCAGGTCCATAACTTGTGCAGAGATATGTGTAAATACAGTGCTGTGAAGTTCCTCTATAATATACTTTGTTTCCTTCCATCAGCTTTTATTAACAAGAATCTAGGCTAATGTTACATAAGTCACATCTAGTCTGTTACATACCTTGCACACAGTAAATATTTAAAAATAATATTTTGGTTTTGGCATCCACACTAAAGGTGCCCTATTAATTTCGTTATGAGAGGAGCAGGCTCCTTGTTGGGTCAGCAAGGGGGACAACAACAGGAAATTTGGGGAGATTTTTCCTCTGAAAAGCCTGGCAGTTGAACCTTGATTAGAAGTGCTTACATAAAAGCTAGCATTGGTCTGGGAATGCAAAGTGCAGCTCAGCCATAGCTAAGGGCCAAAGTAACCAGGCAAGCTCGGATTTACATGACGGTGTTGTGCCAACAGCACAGCTGCATCAAATTACTGTCTTCAAAACAGGAAGGACTGGAAGCTTGATTACAAGTGCTACAGAGATGACAAAACACGATTTCATCTGTAGGCTGTGTATGAGATCTCTTCTTCCCCTAGGAGAAGTGCTTGGTAGGAAGAAGCAGTCCATCTAGTTGAAGCTCTAGTTCTCTGCAGCCAGGTGCATTTAATGGTTTGTTAATACAAATATGAAAAATATGTATATACTTTTTTCATTTGTATGAAGGCATTTTTTTGTTGTTGACATTTTCCATGAATGGCTAAATGGCTTGGATATAACAAATTGTATAATCAAACAAATTGTATAATACACAGTGTGTAGGCATTTTGCTCCCCATCTCAACACCTGTCCTGCCCAGGTAGACTCCTCTATTTTTATGTAGAGAAAAAAAATCAGTCCTTGTGCAGGTAGAAGTCTCATTCAGTAGTTCAGGTCCTTTGTGTTTCTCTTTTCTAGTAAAGTTTTTTACACCTAAACTGTCACATACAAGTTAATTATCCATTTAAAAGTGTATTCCACAAGACTTGAAAAAGCACTGAACCACTTATTACTTAGTTGTTTTAGCTTAAATTCAAATTTTATACTGATGTAACCAAACTGAATCTGTCCAGTTGAATCTGACTTCATTTTTATTAGCCATTGTTCATTTGGATTGTTATTATATTTTTGTTAGATTTTTGACTGGTTGCCTGAGATTTCATTGTTTGTGCTGCATTTGTGCTTGACTAAAAATGGAAGACTAAAAATGATTGTTGGAAAATAAAAAATAATAGGAATGCACTAAAGTGGTCAGTCTCAGAAATACTCTCTTTCTTTCTTGTGACCATGTCAAGCATGCACGTTTGATTTCTTTGTTTTTGGTGAGAGATGGGGGCAGGATAGGGAGGGTGTCTTTTATTTCTTTTCTCCGAAACTGAAAAATCACTCGTAGCTAGGCAGTATGTAGGATTATACCAAACAATTTCCTTTGATCTATGGGGAGCTGTGTGATTTGAGTAGCCACTTGCATCTTTCCGCTGAGTTTCTCCCTGCGTTTATGTATCTTGTTTTGCTTTGTGCCCCTCATGGTTTTGCGATGATATTATGCCGGTAGGAATCATGCACTGCAGCTGTTGTACCTGTGTTTGCTAGTTAACCTTTTCACAAGATTAAGTGGGATACAGTCCATGAAGTAGCATGCCGGTAGTATTTGAATTGATTTGACTTGGCTGAATTAATTCCTTCTGGGACACAGGTGCTGCTTAAGGTCCTGACTGTTAATAGTTCAGCTTAGCAAGAGCTGAGTTAAACATTAATACTCTAACTGCCCAAGTGCATTTGTGGCACCTTTCTTCAAGCATTTATGTGCACATAAATAAAACTGCTGATATATCTCCAGTGACTGAAATACCAAGGTATCTGGGCTAGCGGAGACCCATGGAGCTTTGATACCTGTCACAGGCACTTCCAGAGTAGTCTGCGATGTTGGATAATGGAGAAGATAAAGTCCATGCTACTCCTGCTGCATCATGACAAAAGCTAGTGCAGCTCAAATATTAATAATTAAATATTGTGTGCTTATTGCACATAAGCAAAGTGCCATCAGCAAGTTTTATTACTGGATCATCTCACTAAATATTGTTCTTAAAGGCTGTGATATTAGTTATCATTTAATCACCTTCATACAGAAAATGAAATTTTAAATTATATGGCTTTTTAATGCTTCAGAACACATATATTTTGCTAGCATTCAACACTCTCATTCCCTCTTTTATTTTTTTTTTCTCTTTCTTTTTAATCCACTGGCTGTTTACTGGGCCCTGATAATATTTCTCTTACAAAGGTGTAATATTTGCCAAAACTGGGGAGTTTATAGCGTGAGTTGGCTCAGCAAAGGTCTGTACAGTACACCACTGAACTTCATGTACTACAAACCTTTTAAAGTGGAAATTTACTGCGACATCTCACCATGAGGAGAGAACCCAAACAAACTTACTAGAACAGTTATTCAGTAATTTAAAGACTGAACTTTAAAAGCAGAGGAGAGCAATAAGTATCCAGCCATTCCTTTTCCTAAATTGTCAGGATCATTTCAAAATCAATATGCTCACCTCTTCCTTGCTTTTTTTTTTTTTTTCCCCATGATGCTGTAAATATTGCATAACCTTGCACAATTGATTTAACTAGAAATTACTGTGGCCACACAGTGATACTGCAAGGGAACCTGTATGTGAGATGGGGTCTGTTGCCGCAGTCCATGCTCGTATGAGCTGCTTTGTGCTCTGCAAGCCGCCTGGGTGCAGGTCACTCTGAGCCATCTAGCTGCACTGTTTTTCATGCAACAGTTCTGTTCTGCTCCCTCTATGTGGGATATTCGCTCGTGTGCTGGGTTCAAACTGGAGGTCCTAAATTGTAGCTGCAGGTTTCACAAATTGTGGAGGGCTTGTCCTGGAAAATAGCAAACAGACCAACACTGGTCCAGCTACAGAGTTAAAGAAAATGTGCTCTTCTGGCAACACACCTAGAAAGTGAGAGGGAAGAGTAGAGGATTAGGGCTTGAATAGGAAACTTCATAGACAAGAGGCAGCCTAGCTGCCTTAGAATAATTTGACAACTGGTAGAGGGATTATGCAGCACTGGCATATCCCTAGGTGGAAAAAGAGGCTTTCCTGAGCTTGGATGATCTTGAACAAGGTTATTTATTCATTGATGAGTGGGTATGACTGGGCTAATAATTTTTTCCAGCATTTTTTTTTATGCAAAATTTCTTCACAAATGATTTCCCCTCATTGAAACTCTTCTCAAAATGTTGCAGCAGTTATGCAAGTGTCATCAGGAGACATTTGATAGGTTTGATGCAGCATTTCTGGATTAAATTTTAAGTGAGACTCCAGAATATGGTTAGGCATAGTGCTTCTAGAGATATGTAAGAACAAGATCTCCAAATCCAAAGGGAAATCTGCATTGGGTTCCTATGTCCCAGAACATACTTTACTCATTGGAATGTTTGCTGTCTAGGATCTCTGTTTTGCTATGCATCTTATGGATATGAATAATGCCCTTCTACTAGCCTTGGTAATTAAAAACAACCAGTTTTTGAGACTTGTATTTTAGAAAAGATATAAAAGCTCTTTCCTTGTACTCTGTTTACATGTAGAAGCTGTAGAAGTCAAAAGTAGTAAATCTGGGCAGCAAGCTGGTGCTCAGTAGAGCAAGTGCCTTCTTGATATTCTCTCAGCTCCATACAAGGCATGCAGAATTACTTCTTGAATCAGTCTGCAACTTGTATAGTACCCAAGTGCTTCATTTTTCAATTAAAGGCTGATATAAAATCTTTTGATCAACAAACACTTGTGCAAGTAAGAGACTGGAAAACCACTGTTTAAAAGGAAAATGAGGTTATAGAGGTTTCTATTGGAAGGTATGTTTCTTAGAGAGAACGCTAAATTAAAATTGTATATGTATTTTTAGCTGTTCCCATGTATTAATGTCCAAGTGCAATCCCAGATGTGAGCAGCCACAAAACAGATGGGCTGTTTGTACCTCCATGAAATTGATGTGCCTTACAAAACCTTCACAGTAACACTACCAAAGTTGTTGGACATTTTTTCCAGAAACTTAGATGAACCATTAATAAAAATAAAACAGAATAGCAAACAAAACAAACAAAGAAACAAAAAAAAGCAGAATAACAAACTAACTTTTCTCGCAGGGCCACAGAAGAATGAGTGCTTTTAAAAAGACCAAACGTAAACCAGTTATTATGCTCATTCATGTCTGTATATTGTTTCCAAATGACAAAAATTACTTAAACACTGTTTCACAAAGTAACAGATATCATCAGAAACACGATTATAACAGTTGCTGGCGCATCATTGGCATTTATTTAAATTTATGTTCCGCTCTGCCGATAGCAATGAGGAAAAGGATGTAGTTTCAAGTAGTAAGGGAGGAAATGTTAGTGCTACCGTTAAGTTGTTTATGAGTCGCACAGACAGTGGTTAGAGGAAGTGCTACGTGTGCTGCCTTGGCTTGTTATTGCCAGTGGGAGGCTGCGGCATAGCTGTATGTTGGGAAGATTACCCCAAACCATAATGGATCCCTGGTGGAAAGTGGGACATTGTGTAAGGAAGAGGAATCTGGTTCTGAATGCAGAAGACAGAGAGCTTAAACCATAAACGACAAACAGACAATCCAAACATTAAAAATGTAAGAATTAAAAGAAGAAAAAATAAAAAGAAAAAGATGGTTCAGTTTACATATAGCCAAGCCCAATAATAAGAGTACTAAAACATATGGTTTATCGGTGCATCTCATATGCTAGTTATTCAAATGATCTTTCTTCTTCTTTCTTCCGATCTTTTTATGGTGCCTACCTTTGGAGGTTTGTTTTTCTTACGTTAACTCTTTCAAAGAGGGATTACGGTGTTTGCTGATACAGAATACTGTTCCCTGGAGGTGAAGGTACACTGAAACTCTGCCTTAAGAACTGGAAGGACTGTTAATAATGTTTACTACCTTCTGAAACGGCTTCTGCCTTCACAATAAGGGATGCTTCTCTAACTCATGCCTTAGGATAAAGTAACAACATAGCAGAACTGCTTTGGCCCTTGGAAGGGAGAGGTAAAAGTGCTGCCCAGGAAAGCAGCCCCGTGGAGCTGGAGGCTGCAGTGAGGCAGCCCGGGATCTGCCACCAGGATCACCTTCACCAGCAGCTGCCTCAAACCATCTGGAACTGCTTCTTCCCCAGCTTTTTTCCTTAATAAATTAAATCATAATTGCAATGCACAGATAGATTTTATTCATCTTTTATTTGTTTCTCTGTGCTGGCTATGCTGTAAAGCTGTGACTTGGCAGTGTGTGGGAACTTTTTGTCGCCACGTGGATGCTGAGCAGGGCAAAACTGTGCTGATGAGGGAGATCTTGGCCTCTACAGCCCAAGCATAGACACTGCAGAGATGATGGAGAGTTCCCCTTCAAGAGGACAAGCAAGGCCTTGAGCAGAGTTCCTTGCTCTAACTGAACAGATGTGCCAGCAGATTTACCTTGGAAACTACTGGGAGCTGCTGAATAGGGGAGAAAAAAATAGAAATAAAGAAAGAGCTGTCTTTCAAGATACAGAGAGAAAAATTTGCTTTGGAGTTTTTTAATTTCTTTTGCCTCATATAGGTGAATTTCCCATGTTTAAAACGTTTTTCTGCTTGTGGTCTCATAACACACAGCAGTAGAGACAGGAAGTGTGTCACTACTGCGTGTGGTAGGTAATGCAGTCTTGTTTTAGGCATTAGCACCAAGAAGTCTCTTCTGAAGTGAAGTCACCCTAAAGGCAGGCATAGAGCAAGTAAAGTAGATTAATACTCAATTGCAAAAAGGTCAGACGATCTTAAAAATGTGCTATACATCCAGCTAAAGCTGTTCATTTGAGGGATGGGAGATACAGGATGTGGACTGATATTTCTGGTACTTAATAAAATTTTGCCTAGAAAAAATGGGAAGGAACTACTAGAAACAGGAAGTTCTTGTAAGGAAAGAAGCCACCTGGCCCATGGGAAAGGGAGCAGTTGGTTTATGTGTTAAGTGTTTAGTTTGGACTTTGTTGATTCAACTGCTGTTTAGTGTTTGGATGAAATAACTTGAAAGGATCCTAACAGTGATATTTAACCTTTCCAGGGATGTGCAGAGAAACTAGCGGTCTTCAGAGGCTGTTCCTGCAATAGCTGAAATCATTTAGAAATGGAGTTAATGGCCAGAAAGAACTGAAAACTGTGACCTGGTGGAATCAATAGAATATAAAGTCACAGTTGAATAAAGTTTAAAAGTTTTCAATTCCTACTTTCTGCAGCCTCTCTCTTGCCTGAGGCCTGCTCTATCAGCATTTTCTCAGGATGGTGAAGCTAGAAGCTGCATAATATAAGACAGTTCTGCTGTGATTAGATGTAAGGAAATACAGAGCTGTCTGTTGTCAGGATATTTCTGGCATTTTAATTTAAAGTGTCACTTGATCTTCTTGAGTTGCTTTGTGTGGATTTTGAATAAAATAATGGAGGAATGAGTTTTGAGGAAAAGAAAAAAAAGGAGGAATTCCTCAGTGGGCATGGTCCGATCAGCTTGGAAAGAGGCTCTGAATGTAGGGAACCTTGTCTGCTCCCCCCAGACCAGTTTGTTCATGAGTCATGTCCTCCTGATCTCCCTAAAGCTCTTAGGATTCCACCAAGCAATTGTCTATGCAAGGACTGTCAAAGTTTTATTTCTACCGAATCACATAAAAACTGATTTAATGAAGTGCCCCTTGATCTTGCACATATTACCGAGGTAACATTTTTTTTTCCCATTTGCCTAGGGCTTTCTGAAAGAGTTTTATTTTCGACCTAGGTTTTTTGCTAGCTTATGCGCCTAATATTCATTCCTAATGATCTTCTGACATTTATTCCCATATCTTTCCACCCTCCCAATCCAGCTATGCCTAACTTCCTCTCCTGAGGTGAAATTTTAGCATTTTCTTTACTAGCTAAAAGAGAAAAAATGCAGAAAGACTTAGCACTTCCCATAGCTAGTAACTGCAGGTTCTTTAAATTCTTTCTGTTATGACAATATGTCACATTCTTGTACTCTCCTTTCTCCCAGCGGAAATACTAGACTCTGAGGAGACAGAAAGAAGAATATAAAGATGAAAAGCGTTTACTCCTAGCAATGATTTTTCTAATGTGAGTTTTTAGTGGCGACATTAGCAAAATGTTCTTTAGAAGAATTTCCTGTGGACTTCAGTGTCACTACATACGGCATCAACTAAGTGACAAGCTCTCACAGACACCTAGTCGTTGCAGTAAGAGCATCCTCAGCTCGAGTGGGTCTGCTTGCTGTTTTTTGGCAGAGCGATGGTGAATACTGAGTGAGGGGACCCATGTGGAAGCCTTCTTGTAAGAAGTGTTTAATTTCAGGATTTACCTTTTTTAAAAAAAAATCTTTCTTTTTCTTCTTTTCTAACATCTCCTGTGACAAAAAAAAAAAAAAAAAAAAAAAAAAAAAAAAAAAAAAAAACTTGTATTCAAGTTAAATGGAAAACTGAATTAAACTTCAAAATCTGTCCTCTAAATAAGCATTACAATAGGCAAGATAAAGCACAGTGAAGTCAAGGGACTGATCCAAGGTCACTAGTGGAGTCCCAAGTAGCCCCTGGGGGTTTCACTCCACTCCTCTGTTAATGTAAATCATTGACAGTAATTCCAGTCTGGCCAGCAGAATTAGCCCCAGCATAAAACTGCTGGAAGTCAAGGATCTTGCTTTGAATCTTGCTACCTTTCTCTGGCCAGCCTTTAGCTCCAAATGATAATTGCTTTATCTATCTATTTAATTATGTTATCATAACCCGTTGTTATCATAGCAACTAGGACAGCTTAAAATAGATAAAGAAAAACAAGCTGGTGCAGAAGAATACCTAAATATGTGGAAGTGGGCCAAGAGGGTGTCAATGTACCTGCCTGAAACTTGTTTAGGAACTACATCAGAAATAGCTAAACTACAAATGTTTAAATAAAAAGATACCAGATTTAGACACTTGGAAATACTGCTTATAGAAACCAAGCTCCCAGTGAGTTTGTCAGAAAACCTTTGACTACACTCTGTTACCAAAAATAACTACAACAAAAAAACTATTCTTATGCAGCTGTATAGATCTGATGCAGATGCATCAAAGAGAAGCTTCACAAGGGTTTCCGTGGTAGCCCAGAGAGCTGGGGCAAGGGAATCCTTGGGCACAAGACAGTACAGTCCTGCACGACCTTCTGTGATGATTTCCCAAAACACCTACCCCTTGGCTCTTGCATTTTGAGGCTGGTCTGTTGTTTGGAATGTGGTTTATTTTGCTGTAAAATCTTCTAAGACTTATTTTGCTTTTTATCCCAATTGTATAGTCTTGGAAGTATCGGATGTTTACTATCTAGGAAAACCATTTTCCATCTAGCTTTACCCAAGATGCTTATCACAAGCCAGAGATTAACAAGTGATTAAAATTGCACAACAGCAAGCATGTAAGTGTAAATCTGAATGATGCATGATTACTCTGAGCCAGCAGACATGTACAAATAATTGGCCTTTAAAGTTCATTAGTCAGTTTTATTACAAATAGTGCATTTGCATGATATTTGTAAATTTATGCACCAGCGGGCATAAGTGATGACAGTATTCTACAGAACAGGCAAAACAATTACAAAAAAGCACATCCTGTATTTGAAATGCCAACACAAAACACTTGTTTTAATAATTGGTCATAGTGTTTTAATCGTAGGAGTAAGAGCTCCTAAATTCTTTAGTTACAGCAAACAGCATACACAGGTGAAGTGTCCCTACGTGCTGAAGGATCACTTTCAGATTGGTCTGGCCATTGATTCACCCTCACTCTCAGTGCGCCTCAGTCTCAAGTAGAGAGCTTTTGAATTGGATGCCGTTTGATTTACCTTTTCCTTTGGGTGCTGAAGAGCCTCTCCGTGACGGCCATAGCAGGTCTAGTTCTATATGCTAATCCAATAGGCCCTGAAAGATAACTAGAGAGATTGCAGAGGTTTTAGTATCATTAGGACAGAATTTTTCTTCCTGAGGTTGGATGAGAAGATTAGTTGTGGAGGTAAAGAGGGAAACCTAGTCAGGAAAAGAATGTTAAACTATTATGTGCAGGTTCTCCTTTCAGTGAGAAAAGCTAATTATCCTGCTATATGCCTAACTGATAATGGTATTTTTAATTCATGCACATCTGCTTTTGCACTTCTAGAAAGTGAATGGAAATGTGTTAGTCAATTTAAAAAATAAATAAGAGAGGAGTTCCATGTCTGATTACATTTAAGTGTTCCATGTCTGTGCTGCCTCCAGGTAAGGACAGCTGCAACACACTTTCTTTTTTCAGATTATGCATGATTCCCAGCTAAGAAGCCATGCACTTCAGGATACCAGAATGGATGCTGTAATGTCAGCTGGAATCTCTTTCCTCATAATGTTCTAATGCGAGACAGTTAACATACCATATGCCACCTTCTTCATCAGCCAATACATTTGACAGTACTCCTAAATGGTATGCATGGCATAGCTTTTTATGTGCTAGAACACAGATGCATTAATAAAAATTGAGGGGGCAGGTGTGTGTTTGTGTATATATGCATATAGATGTGCACAGGCATGCTTGCCAGTTCAGTTATAGGAATGGAGAACACTCACAGCAGGAACAAACCAATAAAGAGTAAACCATAAAAGGTTCATCTGAGGGGAACTTATAAAAGTTTAAAGGATGCTTTGAAAACAGATTATACACTCCTAGTATTTCCATTATTTCACTATAATGGGAGAAAATTCTTGCATTAGCTTAAAGATCTAATAACATTCTTCAATGTAAAGAGAGTACCTCACATCATGAGGTCAAATACAACCCATTCCAGTTAAACTGCTTCATTCCTAATACTCATTAGAAAAGTAAAACTTAAATGCATACAATTTTCAACTGGAGATAAGTGGGCTTCATGTACATATTCCTTAATTCATGGCAATGGCAAAAACCTGACAGTCCCCAACCAATACGGGATTTTTGTGCCTTTCTTGCCCTGGTCCTCTGGTCTGATTTTCAGATAAGCAGTAAGGAGTAGTAGTGGTGCAAGGAGCAAATGCTTTCCAGCCACACTGCGACTCACTCATCAAACCAAGTGGGTAAAGCTGTGGTGGCTGCATGGCACACACTAAGTTACTTTTGTCATTTAAAGTGCTCATCTTTAGGCCTTGGAGCCTGGACTAATAAAGGCATCAGCTGTGGTGGTCCTTTTTGTGGCCTGGAAATTTGCAGATGAACATCTAACAAAGTATGTCTGTGCAGTGCCCTCTGAGTGGCTTCGTGTTTCTATGTGCCCTTTAAGAAACTAGTAGGAATTTTGAATTTCTGAGCAAATATATTAGGGACATTTGATGATAGATTTCTTTTTAGCTAGTCAATTCAAGTCAAGCTGAACTTATCTGAGGGTAAGGATCATATTTTCTTTAAAATTAAACAGGGATTATCTTCAGGATAACCAATGAAAAGTCACCTTTCAGTACATAGTTTTTTTTTTCTATACAGCTCTTCTTCTGATCTTCTCTTCATGCAGCAAAGCAATAAAATATGCTGTCAATGACAAACAGAGCTGTGATTTAAATTTCCTGTGTCAAGTGATGCAATACTGAAGGACTCCAATGCACATGGCTGCACTACCTTGCCTGCTGTGTGTTTTGGATAAAGGTTGATAAATCACCACTTAAACTTGTTGACTGTTCAATTCCAATAGCAAACTAAGGTATAGAAAATCAATGATATCAGCTGTTTTGCAAAAGAAAACACTTGAGCGTGAGCCATGTGCTGCTATGGTGAAAGGATAATGTTACATATTATTGTACTTTTTGTGTTTTCAGCACAAGGAAACAGATGAGTATCTGAACAGATACAAACAGAACTGAAAAATGCAGGCTCACCTATTCACTGGGTGATTGTCACCAGCAAGGAAAATCTTCCAACTTCTTTAGCTTATGAGGCTTTTCATAAGCATGATATTTTTTTAATCATATGGATGCTTTTATCATAGAAAATTATGGTATGGATCATTTTTTATGAGCAAGTTGTGTCACTTTTATGACACAACCTTTTCCATGGAATATTATTTGGACTCGAAACATGAATATATAGAAAACCACATACAGACAATCATTTAAAGGTGATATTTCAGTAATAATATATTAAGTTATTGACAAAATTCCCCTTGTAAGTTTACTGTTACTATTCATAATTTTACTTGCTTTTCATTGCTACTAGTTAATTCTCTGTTGTTTTAGTTATTTACTAATCTTGGCTTTTCAGAAGGGGAAAAAATCTGTTTCCCCTTTCCTCCAGGCACCATGAAACACTCTAGCTCACTAAGTAGTCAGGCGAAGAAAGCACAGTGAGCACAGTAGAATCATTTGTCATATGTGTAAGTTTTCACCAAAGTAGAATTGAATTTCTGCAGTATAGTTGATTGTTGAATGGCTACTCATCATTCTCAGGGCACCAGCACTTTTTCAGATAACACTCATAAAACAACCAATGCTAGCAAAGAAAAGAGATTCATTTAGTGCTATCACCCCAGTTTAAATGAACTTTTAATGTTTTCACAGTTGCCGTGTGAAGACTGTGAGGAATTTTCAAAGTCTTAACCTGCTTTACCTTTACCTGTCAAAATGAAAAGTCTGATAAATCCTTTTTTAGGGACTCTACCAGGTCTTTCTTTTTCAAATAAAACCCTGCCATGTGCTTTATTTCCAATTGTGTTACTCGTAACTGTTGGGCAGGTTGTCACTCAGGGGCACTTGCCCTTCCTGCTTTTCAGAGTATCAATTGTATGTCAATTTGTCATGTCTGGGCCAAAGCGATTACGACAGCTAATATGACCACTAGACTTAAAATAAAACACCCCCACTGCAACTTAGGTTTCCAAGGGAACATAAAGCAAAGGCAATTTGGTTACCATTTCCCTAAAGACTTTAATTTGGGGTGGGAAGATGGGGAGAGGAGCTGGGGATGAGGGGAATGGTTGGGGAGCTGCACATAGACCTTACATGCATTTTGCACTGGAGAGAGCTCTCCCCAGCTTGCTACAGTCAAAGTTCTACAATACACATCATACAACAGCTTACATCATACAATTTAGTGCTCATCTTACACTGATTCCTTTTCTTAAACTATAAAAAAGATTTTATTTATAGTGGCTGCACACACACAAAAACCTCAGTATCTTTTCTTTCTCTCTCTCCCTCTTTTTTTTTTTTTTTTTTTTTTTGTTTTTGTAACTGCCTACAGTGCTGTTCAGAAAACTCAGTAGCAACAGAATGGGAACAACTGGGCCTGGTTCCAGACTTTGGCAGCCTGGTAATTAAAGGGTGAATGGAAGGGTTTTTACAAACTTGACAAAGCAGTTACTTTAGTTAATAGTCCGGGTCTTGATTATTCACCCCATTGTGACTTGCACTGATTTCAGTGAGGGTTATATTATATCCAGTTTGAAGGCAGGAGGTGATGTTTCTACTGAACTCAACAAAAGGTGGATTGTGCCCTTGCAGTACAGTTACTTTGAATAGAATCTGGACCCATATGTTGAAACTGTTCTGGTCTCTAATTAAAGACTAGTATCTCTGCACTGCACACTGAGTTATTTTGAGGCAGTGAGAATGCCACAGCAGGGAGTGTACTTGGAGAGTTGCTACTGAAGGCCTTGTTACACCCTGCATTAAAGATATGTGAGTAACTGTGAAAGCTTCAGCTTCACCTGAAACTGTTCATTTTTTTCTTGGAAAAAAAAAAAAAGCTTTTCCATAACTAAATCTTGTGCCAAAATAAACAGAACATACAGGGGTTCTGAACATTTCTAACTCATGTTTGAAATAAAGTAAATGAAATGGAAGAAAAGGGTAAGATTGTCAAAAGAATTTAGGTGCTGTTAATCAAAAGAAGAGCGAGTAAGTATGCTGGTTCTTTTGCCTAGATCAACCGAGAAGTTCTGGTACCTTTCCCTCTTTCTCCATCCCTACCATCACATGCAGTCATTCTGGTGTGCCATGTGTAGATATACCCCCTGTCATGGCTATTTGTGACCTATTCATGGGGTCTCAGACCAACCAAGATCCACTCTGAATGGACTGCCTCAAATCTCACCTATTTCAAGTATTAGGACAGTGCAGGGCCCAATATTTCTATAAGTACAGTCTCCAGAAAGTACTTCATTTGGAACTAAAAACATCATGTGGAAATTCACTCAAATGCACAATGTAGAGAGCACTTCATCCCGTATGCCTCTACATTTGACAAAGTTTTCTACACTCTCCTTATGTTATCTATGTATTAGATGGTTAATGCTACTTGAGGTAAAACCTAAGGGATCTGACAGCTTGTTTCAACAGAGAGATCATATAAAAAACATATTTAATTTTAAATTTGAGGTCATGAAGATTAAACTGTTTTATGGCTTTAATCAAGCTTTTCTTTATATAGATTCAAGAATATTTCAGCACTTAGTTTTTTAAAGAGAAGAATACAGCTTTTAAAATATGTCCAGCCTTTTTTTTCTGTCTTCATTTTGGAAAACTAAGGGGACATCTTTAAAACACAACAATAGTAAGTTATTCATCCTTTGAAACACTCTGACCTGCATATAGATTAGTTTGACTTGGAACAATATCCCATTTTGACGCCTGTCTTCTGATCAGTCCCACTTGCTGTGCTGGGTTTGCAGAGCAATGCTGGTATACACAAACTAGATTACTTTGTGGGAAGTTAATCTGGAAGCTCTACTCCAGTTATCTCTGAAGTACATTCTGGCTCCTTGGGAGTATATAAGGTCCAAACTGACAACTAGTCCTGAAGATAACTTCAAACCACATGTATGTTAAGAATACTTGGTACAGGACACCTTGAAAGTAAAACTCAGGAAATTTTTTTATTGTAGAGGTTGAGAAATCATCATAAACTGCTTTGATCCACCACCTTGGTGCCAAACTACTTACGACTTTATATATTGCTTTCTAGACTCTCTCATATATCCTCTGCAACCTTGAGCATCCTTTCTACCCAAGACAGCGAGGCTAGGTGAGATGTAGGGAAGGCATCTTGTTTCATATCTTAAATCAAGATGGTCGATAGTTGTTTGAGCTGTTGGATTTTTGTTTTGTTAAGTAGAGCAATGACAGAGATTTCATAGTCTAACATGGAGAGAAAAGAAGGACACCAGACTTGTATTGTCTATTCCTGCACTCATTTTCTAATCCTTGTTCTTTCTCTTACTTTCAGGAATTACACAATCACATCATTTATACTTGCCACTGTATTGTACTACAAAGTTGTGTTGCATTTTTCTCCATTTTGACACATGGTTTCACTGGGTTATCCTCATCCTCAGGTACAGTCTGCATAAAAAGTATTTTGTCTGAATGTTCCAAGCTATCAGCTATGCAGGTTCCCCCATTTGCACTCTGCCCTCAGCACTGTTTTCTGCACAGTATTGGGCCATCTATACTTTTTTTTCCCCCAAACTTGTTGTTTTTACTTACTGCCAGATGCCTGATATTGCATTTACCATGAGACTGGTTTATAGAGTTTACCATAAAGATGTATAGTCTATTCATTCCAGTACATAAGTTTCTTACATCAGAGAGTTATATTCTTACATAAGAAACAATAGAAGGCAACTTCTTCACAGAATATTTCCCTGTGTACCAGAATTTGCCACTGTCTTGAAAGACTATTAGAAAACTGCTTTTGCCTAGAAGCATCAGAAGGTAAGAGAGTTATCACCTTAAGCAACATGAGCAGCATTCTTATGTAAGGACAGAAACTTGCATAAGGGATAAAATTGCACTTAAAATTGAAAACACATATATAGCATTTTCCCTCTGTATGTTAATAAGACTCAACCATAATCACTAATTTCTGTCACTAATTTCAATTTTAGCAGATTGATCCTGGCATTGGCCTTGTGAAGCAGAACTCTGAAACACTTGCTGTAAGCTTGCTTGCTGTAAGTACTGACCCTCTTGTCTTTGGCTTTGTCTCCATAGGTGCCCTAGTCTGCCAGGAATAATTCGATAGCTTTTTCATGTAGGTTTTATAGAATATTTACCTCTGTTCTGCTCTTCAGTCTTTTATCTGGGCAACCTTTGTGTGTCTCATTCTGACAAATGTCAGGAAATCAAGAAAAATCTATAACAAGGGTTTCAGATTATTTAATTCCTTATGTTCACCAAAATGGTTCTAAGCACTATGTTCGTGGACCTGTGAGATGAATTTACATAGACTAAAAATAAAGTCCATAATCTTGTCTGGCTTTGCTTTGTCAGACTCAGATGTTGTTTGAATCAAGACTACTGGAAATGTAGGTTCCCATGGAATACCTACTCTAGTGTCTAGGTTTGTTTTTTTCTAGGGAATTATCTGTTTTCAGTGACTTTACTTATAGCAATAATCTGAACTGAATCATCTCTGCCCAAGTCTATAATAGGAGAAAGACTTCCTTTAATTAGCAGCAGTCATTCATAAATATGCAGATTCTTTCCCGTATGCTTTGTGTCTTTCATGAACATACTTTCTCTTACATAGTCCTGTTTTTACTTGGCTTAAAAACATTATTTCTGGGCAGATGAGATAGCACAGTCCCATTTCAGTGTGCCGATTGTGCTAGGTACATGGTAGTTATCAAAGAAATTGATGGCATTTTACTGAACGAGGCTGCATGCTGGTGCATACTCAAATGTGTTGCTGAATTAGGGCCTCAGGAGACAAGGTCATGCTTAAAGGATTTTCCGTTGTAGCCTAAACAGTTGATAAACATGATTAAGAATGAGGAATGTGACTCAGAAACAGCCACTTGGGCAAATAACTTCAGTATTTAGAAACAGGAAGCATGGCACTAATAACCTGATTTGGATAAGACTCTTATGTCTTATATTTGTGGTTTGTGTGGGGGGATCTGAGCTTGAAAAGACACATCAGTGGTGAAGAAAACATTGTATACCAGGATGAATGGAGGTCCATGGACATACAGTTCCTCCAGGGTACAGTTCTGTGTACAAAGAACAGGGCTAAGTGGCATGAAACATATTGTAACTAGATTTATGAAAGGAACACAGGAATCCTAAAGAGTATAGAGTAATGCATCTAGCCAAGGAAGCCAGAAAGCTTATTACCTAAAACATAACTGGCTATCTAATTCTAAAGGGTTACTATTAAATATTTAGCAGTTCCTGTCGCTGGTCATGAGGCAATTTGTTAAGGAAAAGTTGATTAAAAAAAAAGAAAGAAAATGCTGACAAGTTTTAGAGAGCTGTTTTGCTTATCTTTAACTAATTATGGATCTACTTGAAAATTAGGATCATTTTTGGACATTTTTTCATTCCATATCAAATCTAAACTAATCCTTGCAGCAATTTTACTCACATCTGAACACAGTAGATAAGATTTAAAGATGTTAATGTGTGCTGTCTAATCAGTATATTTATTTAACAGTGAACAGAAAGGAAATCAGAAATCTTTTCCTATGTTAAACTCTGTGTAGAATAGACAGGTTTTGCCCATTTTAGTATGTAGGCCATATTTATATTAAGTATTCATGTGTACTCACATAACCTGACTGCAATATTCAATATGAAATGCATTCATTATATAAATTCAATATAGAAATGCAATATTCATTGTGCCACAAGGAGAAACCACATATATTACAATCTTTAACACACAAGATGATGCTAATCCTTGTGCTGCACTCAAAATATACAGTTTATTGCTATACTGATAAAACTGCACATATGTCACTGTCCTGCTTAGAAATAGATTACTATGGCTGGGACTGATTACTTGAGAAAACTTATTTTAGCAGTTTTCACCTTTGATACAAATGAAGTCTCAAAGGTCCTATCTCTGCTGTCGTCTGTTTAGAGGAGTCAGATCTTATTAATGTTGTTTGCAAATGAAGATCTATGAAACCACTTTGGAAAGAGAAGCTAGGTGGTGATTGCACACACAGATCCAATCCACTGTGGCATTTCTATGTAGGTTCAGCTTAGAGTGCAGGGATGGTGCCACTGACGCTGATGGAGGGTTTTGTGTGCTCCTAGCTGAGCAGCTGCTTGAGTGTCACCAGATTCAGGTACTTCCAGAAGCACAGGAGGAGCTGTACATGCTGGAAAGCCACATGGAAGCACAGGGAACAGGAAGGTCAAGATCACAACAAATGAGATGTTTTTCCTCCTCCCAGGTCCATGATGCTCAGCTTGGCCACAGCGAGGGCAGGTTAACCACCAGTGATGGAGCTGACTCCATCGCTTGGCACAAGGTGCTGGGCTAAAGGAGACCTTGGTCTGATGTAGTATAAGTTCCTGTTATGTGTGACATGCACACCTCTGTGGAAGCCATCTGAAACCCATGTAAGCAGTGGGTTTCAAAGACCATCCACAGAATTATGTGGTGCAATTAAAAAAATACAGCACAACTTTATAAGACATAGTGAGCTGTTTTTTCCACTCCAAGGAGTTTCCCTGGAATGGAAGATTTAAGACTCTGCTTTGGACTGCAGAGGCGTGAGTCTACATGAGGTGATAAAGTGAGGACTGGTGCATGTGAGCTCTCTGCAAAACACACACTTGTGTGGAAATGGACACAACCCTTGCTGTGAGGGACTCAAGAAATACAGGTGTCTAAGTGCTAACTTACCAGACACTACCAGATCTAAAACTTGCAGAAAAAAGAGTAGTGAATGGATGCTGGAATTAGTAGCAATTGTAAAATTCTGTTTATATATATTTTTTTAAATCAATGAAAATAAGATCATATAAAATATATTCTAGCTTTTCTCATCTGTCCTGTCACATCCATTCTATGTCAAAATTTGGTTATCCAAAAAGAAAGCTAATATGGCAGAATTTTTGCAAGCAACAGCAATTCAGAATATCATAGCTTTTAGGGAGGATCAGTTCCAGCAATGCTTCCTTGAAGGCACTGCACCAATGATTGGGTTATTTTTAATACATATTTTTGTTTTTTTGTAATTTTGTAATGATTCAGACATAGTTGTAGGCATGTACAATTTTTTGTGTAGGTAACATACATGCAGTTATATTAGGAAAAAAATGCAAGCAAGGATGTAGATGTTTAGGAGAAGCAAAATTGAAATACCACTTGACTTTATTACCTTTTGTTGGAAGTATTTAGGATCTCTGATAGTGAAACAGTTATTAAAGATTAGCCATTTGAGAAAAAGGACAATTTAAAAATATCCTTTCTTTCTACAATAACTATTGAAGTAAAAACATGTTTCACCTAAGTTGCTTGACATGTTGCATAACATACGTTAAAATTTTTATGAGTATAAAGCCTGTACTTCATTTTCACAGGTATCTGGAAACACCACTTTTTAATTAAAGGTTATCTGTTAAAATACTGTTTCTGAATACTTTTCTCAGTTTTGGAGTATTTTGGTTCCCACATAGTAATGCAATTTACATCATTATACTCCGTTCCATACCAGTCTTATTTTAAAATATCACTTAAATTTCTCATCAAAAGGTACACTTTTTCACTTAAAGACCTATGTGTTTCTCTCCTCTCTTGTTCTGTCAAATGTGCTAAAAATCTTGGAAGTTTATTGTTCTATCTGCAAATGTCTGTTCAATCTATTTGGACAATTAAATATATTAATAGTCATTATCTCCTTTTCCCTCTGTTTAAGCACAACCAATCACCAAGTATCACCAAGTTTGAAAAAAAAGAAAAGAAAGTAAAATCTTATTCGTATAATTAATTTCTTTCATTCCTAGGATAGACCTCAAATGCATTTTTCCTTTATTCAAGAAGTTACTTTCCAACCAGTCATGAAGAATGGTGATCTCAGAAAACAGGATTTGTATGTAGCAGAATTCTGAAATTTAGGGAAATAATCTTCACAGAAAGATTAGCAAGCAGCAAAAAGCTGAGCTGGAGCTTGCAAATTTGAGGATAGGAGAAATTATGCCCCTGAAAACTCGCAGTGCCTTGTAAAGACTCCAATCATTTTTAGTTTTCTTTCCTGGGGCATGTTTGTTAAAACAGCTTATATGCTGTTAGTTTTCAGATGAACCATGCCTAATGAAACTTTCTACAGGGCTTCATATGCTATCTTACCTAAAGTGCAGTGTTCTGCTGTTTTTATTTATTTATTCATTCATTTTAATCAGAATTAGCTAGATTTAAGGGGTAGAAAGTGTGACTGTGTAATATAAGCCCCCTGGTAAACCTTCTGGATGAAATGTGTTTTATTTTGGGTTCTTTCTGAATATCAGCAGAATTCTTTTGCTAGGAAAAAAAGAACAAAGAGTGGAAGTTTCAGATGACAGATAACAAGAGTAAGAAGAAAATTGTTCAAATATGTTTAACCTGTTTTTATAGTCAAAACTTACTTCTCTCCTTTCTTTGCAATATTACAGAGAGTCTATTGAAACCATTGTAGAAGCCTCCATTTCAAGGTTGTTTTTGAGTGGGTTGGGTTGGCAGACTTTTCTTTTTTTTTCTTTTTTTATTCAAAGAAAATGCTCCCAAGTGTGCTCCCTCTGTGTGTGTGCTGATGCTAGTTCTACACAAATAACTTACTGTCTTTAAGCTTTACTTTTGATCTGAAGAAACACGTATTTCACACAAAAATATGCTGGCTTCCTTTCTCAGTAATCACGGTGGAGCAGGTGTTCCATCTTCCCACAGCTTGCAGGTGTTCTTCTGGGTGTCTTTTTTTAATCATTCTGACGTGCCCATGATTGATGTCCAGACAGCCAAAGTGAGTAATTTTGCAGTGAGTGGTAGGCTTGGTTTTACAAAGGTCTGGATTACTCCATTACATGGTAAAGTGTGTGTAGATGAAACCATCAATAACGATTTCAGGCTCTATATCTTCACAATAAAACTTAATATTTCCAAAGGACCTTGTTTAAGATATTGTACCAAGGATGTCAGTTACATCATTTCTAGCAGCTTTAATATGGCAATGATTTTGCCTTCTCTGTGTCTACAAAGAGAACTAAAGCAGTTTGAAGTCATTGATGGTAAGTAGTTTACATACAGCACTGTCTGGTGAAGCTACAACAAGTGTAAAGGTGGAGCAGAGCAAAAAAATATTGGAGAGTTTTTAGGAAATATTGTGAAAATAGTTATTTTATCACTGATTTTTCTTTTTCTTTTTTTTTTTTTACTGTTCCACCTACAATAACCTTTCTTACCATGTGCTGATTACCCTGTGCCACATGCCCTAGGTGGCCCTGCTTGAGCAGAAGCGTTGGACTAGATGATCTCTAGAGGTCCCTTCCAACCTCAACCATTCTGTGATTACTGTTGCAGAGTATAGTTATGAGGCTTACATCTCAACAGATAGGAACAATTTAAGGTGTTACAAAATAATAAAATCATTTATCTTGTGTAGATCTACTCTGGTTAGGAAGAAAATTTTTATGAGAACAGATGCACATGCATAGTGTTAATATGGTGATGCTTTTTACACGGTATCACAATTTAAAGAAAACTTCGTGACAGTATAAAATCAATGCTGTATTTATCCTTATTTTGGGGGATTGCGACAAATAGTTAAAAAACCTGAAGCCATGAAGGGGGCTAGGCAAATCATAAATGGATGCTTATGTATCATTTTTACTAATATTTTCTTGTAGGATAGTGCGAAGGATATTGAAGGATATTTTAATGATGTTTATGAAAAATAATTAAACTATGGGGATTATTTAATAAAAATATTTAATAAAATGGAATCATTTTCTTGTGGAACCTATTAATATAAATACATATTAATATAAATACTACACATAAATCTTTAGAAGGAATAGTAAAATACAGTTCATCTTTAAAAAACATGTGACCAAATAATACAATCTTCATCAGGTCTCAACTGAATAAGCAAATGCTGTTGTTCTCAGACTTCGGCATGTATCATTTTACAAGTTTATGGTTCATCATTTATGTGTTATATGGTCTGGCCACTGACTTCTCCATTCTCCATGTCTCCTCTCTTCTCCTTAGCAGGCCAAACTGGGGAAGATTTAGCCCCAGATCTTCTGAAAGAATTTTAACCTGTTTCTCACTTCCTAAAAAATCCTGACACCTTTGAGGCTAACTGAAGCTGAAGCCTCCTGAAGATCCACAAAGTAGGGTGCCTGTAGCTTATTTTGCTTCCTGACCTAGTTTGGCACGTATCTCATCTCTACAAGCAGTGTAAGAAAGAGGAAGTGGCATTGGCTCCTTTCTACCTGCAAATTGAGTAAAAAGTAGGGCAGTCATAGGAGACACTGGACATGGGAAACAGGATTCAGTAGCTTTCAACAAAGGATCTTAGGATCTAAGATGATGTTTTACACAGTCGACATGGGGACACAGGGAAAAGTATTCAGTAGCTTTCAACAGAGGAGCTTGATATCTTACATTAAGTTTTACCTAATAGAGTTTAAGCTGTTCAACTGACAGGGATAGGTGTCCAATTTGGGGTGCCTAATGTTTATTTCCAAATATTATTGATTACAATGGATGCTTAGAAACCTGGTCACATCTATTAGCACCTTGGCCACCTGAATGTGGAACTGAATTCCAGCCCTAGCACTTGTATGTTTTATAGGGCCTGGAGTGTACCCTCAGCCTCTGTCTACCACAGCTGTTATATTTAAGAGTTCTTCTCATTACTACACAATCTCTTTTGCTGCAGTGAATATTTAGCTAGTGAAACCAAGATGAAAGAACTTCAAAATGAGATACTTACAGAAACTGATCCCTCACCTAACCTCCCTATTTTTCTTGAGCAAATTTGCAATCTTCTTCCATAGTAGCTTGGAGGTGGCAGGTTCACTTCTAAGATGGACAGAAGATAAAACTAAACTCTACATAAGAAAGATAAAAGCTGGATTCATTTTTCCTTCAGTATGCTCTAAGCTTCCTTGTTAGATTGGGTCTTGTAGGAGCAATATGCAGGAAATAGGTGTTATACTTTTAAGGAATTAAGCATTCCCACTTACAGATACAGATTTTAAGGTAACTTGAAAGGAGTCATACAAATGTGTCTCCTACTCTCCATATTTTTTCAGCTGCAAAAGCTATGAATGGCGCAGATTAGCATGCAACTGGGAGGATAAAGAAGTGTTTTCCAGTGGAGGTCATTTAAAGTTGCATAGTTAATGCAGAGGAGCTCTAGTGATTTTTCTGTTTTGTTTTGTTCAAGAGGTGGCTGTTTCTCAAATAGTCAAAGAAGGTATAATGTTGTCAACAGCTGCCAAGCCACATAGAGATATACAACTATTGTAATGGATTAATCTAAAATCAATTTAGATAATACTTTTCACAGCACACTGAACAGAAGCAGAGTTGATATACATGAAAAACATGTAGAATTTCCTTTTACTTGTGAGGTTAAACTCATCTTTCAAGTGTTGACCTTCTTCAGTACTCCAGTTTAAAGTCATTGGTAATGCCACTCATTTGTTCTGTCTCTGTCACATTTTGGAATAATTTTTTCTTGAAAGACCATCGGAGAGCGTAAGCAGAAATTTGTGATTGCTGGTTTTATTAAACTAAGATAGCTTAACTATAAAACTGGAGACCTCTTTGTGTTCAATTTATCAGTTAGTCTTCCACAGACGAAGCAAGAAAATTACCTTGAATTGATCTTTTCTATATAAATGTTATCTGAGGGCATAGCTACTTAGCTATCAAGGCATGTGCATGGACCCTACTGTCAACCTCCATCTTTAGGTCTACTTCATTTCTAATGATATTGCCTGAAGTGTGAGAGGTCATATATTTCCTCTAGAATTCGTAAGAAATACGCATAATAGTAATGAAATATAGAAATTCCAGCCTGTAGCTCTTTAACTGTTAATGCAGTTGTGGTTTAAGTACTTGAGTGATTTTTATCTTTCATTATTCCATAAGGTTATTTCAGATTTCTACTGGTATAGACAGAATCTGGGTCACAGCTCAGCCATCTGTCTGTAGATGACTTTTCCTTAGAAATGATTTCAGTCTTGTTTTAGTCTGCACCTATGATCTGAAAAGTAACTAGAGTTGGCTAGGATTTTTCCACAAAGCATGTTTTCATTTGAAAATGCTGATGAGTTGAAACTGAAACCTTGGGTGAAGGTATGTTTTGACAAATGTTTGCCGAGACTATTTCTTTGTCTCAGGATGAGGTTTCTCTTCAAAACTGGCTAGTCTATGGTAGCCTAGTGGTTAGAGCGCTTCCTTGACTCCAGGGAAACTTAATGTCAGATCTCTCCTTGATTTTATTTGAAGCACAGGCATAAACTCAGGTTAGATGAGGAGCCTCCTAAGCTATTTTCATCCCCTTCAAAGAGTTATAGCTTGCAAGGAAAGGTTATATTCCCTGAGTGTGTCATTCTGTGCAACCAGTCCCCATGTGATCTTATAATATGTGTTAAATTCTCAGCCTTGAAAACCTAACAGTAACCAGACAGAAAAAAGTAGGAAAGATGTGGCTGCTTACTGGCTCTCTACCTAGGATACCTAGTGTATGGGTAGTCTGCTTCATGCTTATTGAAAGTTAAGGGTAAATATATATATATAATTTTTTTTTCTACCAAGTTAAATGTCAAAACACAGGTGATGATAGAATTTAGAAACAGGTTTATGGGGTAAAATCAATAGACCCACAGTTCCACTCCAAGTTGTTGGTTCAGGAGCTAAGTTGTTCATGCCTAATGTTAAGGCTACCTTCTAGCAATTATTCCTTCCAACTGAACAGTTTATTAGAGATAAAACTTCACTTTAGTTCAAGAAGCCCAGTTAGACTTCAGTTTTGGCAGTCCAACACTAGATGCTAAACAGAGGGTCTCCCTGTTCTTTAGATATTCTTTGAAATTTCTTGTTTCCATACTAATAGAGAAATTTTCGATTCTAATAATGACTTTGACTGTTTGACATCTACCATTGCTATTGGAATTCCCATAAACTTGTTTGTTTATAAGTTTGTTTCTGAATCCAGAAGTACTCCAAAAGATGGATTCTATATTTCTGTTAATGTTTTTTTTTTCCATAGAAATAGATTCAGATATAACTCTAAACCTGGGTTATAGCTTTTTGCATATCAAATGCCTTAAAGAGTTTCTACTCTACTGCATCAGTTTATATTGAAATTCATCCCTCCAGGACAGTATGATTTGTAACATGAACCTCTTCATACTTTCATACAAATAATATATAATATATAATTACATATAATAATATAATATATAATTGAACTACTGTTCAACAGACAGACTTTCACACACCTGTTCCTTAGGTGTGTGTGCCTGAGGTGACTTAGATCTAAAGACTGCATATTTTGCAAAAAAGATGTATTGATTTTGCATTTTCTGTTTTAGAATTACATCTCATTTTATGCAGTAGGATTTTATCTTCTATTTTAGTCTCTTGATACATTTAGCAAGCTTATCTTTAATCCTTGGAAAAGCAGGATTTTGCAATATTTCCTTAAGTTGTGATGCTTTAGAAGGAAGTGACAAAATCCCTACAAAGGGACAATTATATCATCACTTGCCCAAAGGAAGCTTTCTTTCTGACATTAGGCAGTAGGTCCTTGGCATGTGTCCCAAAACATGAGGATTAGATCTCTTACAAATGCAGTATTATCTAAAATAACCACAAATACAGATATTGGGTCATACGAACATGTAACCCTTGTATGTAAGACTTTAATTTTGAATAAGAAAGACCAATTTTGAAAACAAAGACCAAAAAAGCCCAAAATGCTGATCCCAAAACTATTCTGAATATTGTGGGAATTAGGGGTTTCACACTGACTATAAAATAAAATATATGGTGATGTTAGAATGACCTGGAACATGGATGTTGTATAGTGTAAGGCCAAATATAGTTTCCTTAGAGCTTACACTAAGTTTCCTTAGAGATTATATTGTTATGTAATATAAGAACTACCCTGGGAAGACCAAGGGTCCAACTAGACACCTTCCCTGTGCCTGGTCTAGACCGGTAGCAGATGAATAGGAAAATATTTGAGAACAGGACAAGAACACAATCATCTCTCCCTAATTTAATTTTTCCCATTGAGTAGCCTCGTTGAGTAGAGGGGATTGAATTAGTGTAAACTGTCACACAACATCCAAGACTTTTCATCTTTTATAGTCTTTTATAGTAGGAGATTTTTCTGATGTAGAGAATGATGAGGGTACCAGTCTTTTCAATTTCGGATTATTTTGTATGCTAATTTCAGGGCATGTGAGTATTGCAGTCATATCAGAAAATAATCATGTGAGTTGCCAGTAAGGGTTAAAATTGTAGCCTGGACAATCTTACCTCAAAAACAGAATTTGAAGTATTATAAATACCTGAATACCTAGTTCATAGTGGTTTTTTTTTTTTTTTCTTCCTGTTTTGTAATCTGGGTTATTGCCATAAATATCCAAGCTATCTGGATATCCAAGCAAGCGGAGTTTGCTTGCTGTGTACTATGTCGCAGTGCTGTGCTCAGGACATGAGTATGGGCTGTGTGGCTTTGCCCATACTAAACCATGAAGGCTCCTGGAGTGGATACAGCACTAGCAGCTTCATGTTATAGCCTAACTGGAGCCCTAACTCTGTGACATGGATTAAAAAAAAAAGAAAAAAAAACATTTTTGGCCCAATTTTTAAGATAAACCTGTTTCAAGCCTTGAGTTTGGGATAATCTGAAAAGATTACAGGCAGGACTACAGAGCGCTACTTAAAACCTGTAGAACTCCTCAACAGTGAGGAAAGCTGTTTGTGTCCCTGCTGATGGGGATTTTGCTAATTGTTTTCCCCCTTCGCACTGCTGTGCCCACAGCATTGCTGGTGTTCTCAGTGCCGCCAGCTTCCTTGCACGCTGCAGGTTGGTAGTCTCACACAGAGGGCTCCTAGGTTTTAGCCTTAAACTCATGCAAGAGGAAGGGGTGTAGCCAGATGTGCGTGTCCCGTTGCCCGCAAGCTGCTCGATCGCCCCATTGTTCCCAAGGCCTTGGTGGAAGTGGATCAGGAAGCTTATCTAAGTCCATCCCCGCCCTCCGTTGGAAGCGGCTTTAGAGAAATGCACCACATTTCCCTCCCTCTTCCGCTCAACTCTGATTTAAAGCTAGTAATCCCAGTTGTTCCCGAGGCGCAATCCTTTCAGGGCTAGATGTGCTGCAAAGAAATCTCAATTTTAGTTCCTCAGGTGCCACCTCCTTCCTTAGCTTGGGGCTCATGACAGGTGCCCTGTTGCTCAGTGATATGATGTTATCTCAAATAGCCCTGGAGCTTCAGCCAGGCTAAGAAACTTTCACCAGCAGCAAACTACCCAAATTAGCATTTTTGTTAATTCCGGAGAAACACGAAGTTGCTGAAGCCATGCCAGGAACCTGTCAAAATAATTTGCAGTGGGAGAAGTGGATCTGGGGTGAAGAAAAGGTTCATTTAAATGTGATACTTTCCTGTAGACTTGCTCATAGACTTTTCTGTTCCTTCTGGTAAAAAAAGAATCATCAGTTTGAAAGTCAGGTGAAATAATTTAGGATATTCTTTTTTTTTTTAATGGTTGAAAATTCTTGCATTTCTCTGAGGCCATTATTAAGTTTCAGCTCTCTTCCATCAGTTATTAATCCATTCATATTTCATCTGTGCAATACTTAAAATGCTCAATATTGTAGGGATTTCTTTTCCTGAGTAATTTTATATTTCTTACTATATATGCTCTCATTTTTCAGTTATACAGTTTTCCAATACGTATTTCCAATATAAGTTATTTCCAGTAACTTATGGTTGTTGGGGATTTTTTTTTGTTTTTGCTTTTTTTGTTGTTGTTTCTTCCTTTTTAAATACAATCTCTTTTCATCTCCTCTGCTACAGTTAATTTGACTTTTACTTCTTGACCTGCCTGAAAAATGTATGTCCATATCTCATCCATTTCAAATACCTGGCTATTGCTCTAGGTAGGTAAGTGGAGTCCTTGGTTTTACTTTTTTGTCCTCTGCATTTGTAAAATATCTAGAAAATGCAAACAGAGCATAGGGTTATAAAAATGGGTGAATGAGTCACTATAGGGTAGATCATATTTTACAAATGGAGTAGGTCAGTAGCAAATTATCGTGTGCACTGGCACAAGAAAGAACCTGAAGAAAGAACTGCATTCTTGAGTCACAGGGTCACTCCCTGGGTAGAGTGGTTCATGGCCTACCTTTGTGAGAGATATAAAGTTTCAATCCTATATTTTGACCCTTATTTTCATATAAGATTCATACCATAAATTTTTATTAACAATATTTTTTGATGTTCACTGCTTATTTTACTGGGTATATTAGGTATGTTTTGGTTACCAACACCTTCTCATGATATTTGGGAAAATAGATAAGATTAAGTATTTTTAGTGAGGGAAAAATTAAGAAGGGCAATAGAGTTTCTATTTAAAACTCTCCATTTCGTACATTGCCAGACAACTAATTTGCACTACCTACATTGCTGGCGGAAAGGGTGCAGAAAACAAGGAAGAACCTATATGCTGTTATACTTTATATCTCACAGGGAGAACTTCACCTATACTTTGCAAACCAATTTTCAACAGAAATAATAATAATAATAAATAAATAATTAAATAAAAGATTAAGTCGTGGATTTTAGCTGAATCTATGTAACTGTTACTTGCCATTTGTATTATTTTGCAGTATAACAGCTGGGCATTCTCTTTCTATCTGATGTTAGTGTATTAAGCAGCCTGATTTAACTTTGAAGTTAGTTCTGCTTTGAGGAGGAGGTTGGATGAAATGACCTCCAGAATACCTTCTGATCTCCATCCTACATCTAAAGCAATGTTGGAGAGCCCGTGGCCAAGCCAGTTCCCATCATGCCACATACTTTAGCCAGCTGTTTCTCAGCTTTCTATCTCCTTCTAAAAGGTACTGCTCACTTTTGCCTTTCAGTCTCTCATTTAACTACCTTTATCTTATGTCTTTTTTCTTGCTTCTCACCCAGTATGAGTGCTGTTTGGATGAGTCTCTTTTTTCTGGATCCTGCTTTTGGCACACAAGTGCAAATCCCCCATTTGTGGGATCCCCCATTTAGAAATATTGCATTCCTGCTGCTTCCTTCTCTCCTAAGCTAAACCACTTTCCTAATTTTTATAATGTAACACACATGAACTTTCACAACATTCCCAGGCCGAGTGTCACAACGCAAGTGATTGGAATAGCTCAGTGCATTCATACCCTTGCAGCCTTTCGTGCGTTCCTGGCATTTGTCACTGGCTTCATGTGGTGTCTTTAGACTCATTGTTAGTCTAGGTGACAGATCAGGGAAAAAACATACCCTGCTTGGATGGCCTCTGAAGCTGCAATGTTTTCTCTTCTCTTAACAGCTGTTGCCTTTTGGGGGTTCTTCTATCACAAAGATGTTATGAATTTTAAGTCAGCTTCTTCCCACCTCTCCTCTGCTCTCAGCTAAAAATAATAGTTAAGAGAAAAGGCAAATTACCAAGCACTCAATCTTCTGCAAAAATAATGGTGTTTGGTCCAGATGCCCATGGGGACATAAGAAATTCCTTATCTCATGAAGTTACTGGAGTATTTTCATTGTTTTCACTTTATTTTCTTTTGCATGAAAAGGAAAACCAAAAAAGCCAAGCATGCTTTAGGCATTCTTACAGTCTAACAACAAATGCATGTGTTTGTGGTGAGCTTCTATTTAGATTTCCGTAGAATGAAAAATATTTAGAGCTTTTGTACCTCAAAGCCAACAGTAAACAGTTGCTTTGTTGACTGAACAAAAATTATCTGCAGAATGTTATTAGCAGAATTTAATTAGCAGAAATTACTCGCAGGGCAACTGTCTTTCTCCTGCCCCTCTCCAAAGAAATTTTCCCAAGAGATCCAAAACTATGATCCAGATAGAGAAACAATGATCAGAGTAGTTGAAATAGATTGACTCATTCAGGTCACAGCTGAGAAAGTCCAAGGTTCCCAAAATTAATAAGTTTTTTAATTAACTGTTTGATATGGAGTAAAAAAAAAGTTAATCACTTGAGGATTAATGTAGATTTCAAATTAATCAAATATATTGCCTAGAAATCAAGATCAAATATATTGACTAGAATACCTTTCGATGATCCGGATTTTCTTTTCAGGAGTATACCAATGGTGGCAAACTTACTGAAATGGCAAAACTAAAGCAAATGAAAATCCTCCTCTTACCAACTGAATCATGGCCTATTTTAATAAAGCTTAAAGTTTAATGATAACACGGGACTTGTATTGGTAGCAACTGCCTGCTATGATACCGCTGTTGTTTTCGTTTTCAGTGTTGTTTTACTTCTTAGAGCTCTTTTACTTTTGTATAGTACAGTAATTTCTTCCTTAAGCATGCATAGCAGAAAACGGATATGTAAATCTTCTCTTTCCTGATGAGGCTGAATTGCTCAGATGAAAATGAGAGTTCCATGTGTAAATAAGGAGAACACACTCCTGTAAAGAATTGTTAACATAACTGGGTCATCATCAGCTATTGAGGTATTTCTGTTTTTTTTTATGGACGTTAATCTGGGTCTTGTAGAACTTCTCGTATATTTCCTGCTCTTTCCAGTCTCAATCAAGAACATGACTATGCCTGGAAAGATTGAGAAAAATGCTGCTTTTTTGGAGAATCACAATAGCACACAGAGGGAGTCAATTATCCTTGGACAGGCACCATTCAAATTCCCAGTAGCACTAGAAGTGCCAAGAAAACCCCAGAAAGTTCAGTGGCTTTGTTTGGCTTGGAAAAACACTCCGAAATTTGGCTTTTCATTTATCCTTGATCCCTACAGCATGCTTCATCCCTGAAGCCTGACTGTAGCCACATTACACTTCCTTGATCAAAAACCCCCTTGGAACCGTATGCAGGCATGGGACTTCTAAATGCGTTTTGGGTCTGGGCTTCAGGCGTTTCTACTGACTTCGGGGTTTGAGACTGGGGCCTGCTTGAACTATCTCTGCCTGCCAAACTGAAGTACAGTTCTCATAAGATTTCCAGATCATCCTGTTAGTAGGTGGGTAAAAAAAAAAAAAAAAAAAAAAAAAAAAAAAAAGAAAAGCCTTTTGTTTTTTGATTGTATTTCTGGACTGGAAACAGAAGCAATCAAATCAAAAGAAAGGCTTGGAGAGCAGACAGTATATACATTTCAAGGCTACAAGCAGAGCCAGTTTCAGCTGACTATTGGCAGTATTCCCTGAGTCCTTCTTTTCTATGGACAGGTTTATCTACTCCCATATGTTAGGCCCTGCTTCAGCTCCAGATCTGCCTGCTTTTATTCTTTTCAATTCATATGTCCTGCCAGTGCTCTGACTCGAGAATTAACAGGCATTAAAATTACAGCCAGTTATTTCCATGAATTTTCACTCTTCAAATATAACAAACTCACTACAAAGCTTTTTTCTGTACCTTCCATGTACATATAAAATGTGTAGAAGCCAAAGCTAAAAGGCAGTGTATGTCCAAAAATGACTTCTTGGCTTCAGTGACTACTTTTCAGAATGAAAGATTATTGAATGTTTCCCAAAGCAGCAGCTGTACAAATGACTTCTGCTCAGGGAGGAGAAAGTGTATGCACTAATCCTTGAACTGGTGATCTATGCTTAAATATCCTGAGGGCAAATTAAATCCACAGGGAAAAATGTTAGCTTTCATGATCCCTGAAATGCCAAAATTATCCTCTGAGTTTCTCTCTTTCCTTATCAGTTTGGTTTGTGAAGTCCATTTGCTGCCCTGAGGCAAGGATGCACCTAAAATTTTTCTGACCTCCAGCAATCATACATAGACCCTTGACTTCAGTAATACCCTACAAACTGGAGAATTATCAAACTCTGGTGATTAAAATACATAGGGGTTCTTTGTCTTCCCTCCTACCCCTTTAATGTTAATCTGTTCCTAAAAATTCAGTCTTGGTAAGTACATTATAAAGCCTGGGGAGAGATGTGGAAGGAATGAAGGTAACCCCTGTTTACTAGCACTATATTAACCACATTTATATCTCTTCTCAAATCCGTGCCAATGTTTTTTCATCCATAACTCAGGGAACCTGGTAGGTGTGCTGCACCCTCTCAATGCCAAAGCATTGCCTTGATGCTCTTTCATTCAGCTCTATGGAGAAGCACGTAGCTGCCTATGTAATCCCCTTGGAATAACACACCACCTGATCACATGTGTTTTAGGTCTGATTCTGTCAGCAAAAATGAGATCTATAAATACGTCCTAATCCTGTGTCCCTCATTCCTGAAGCAAATCCAGTTGAAGTGCAGAACTGCTGTTCTGTACTGTTCTAGTAGAATATAGTTGATTTACAGTCAAGTGATCTGATGTATTTGTAGTCCTGAATTATGAATGAAACCTAATTTCTTAGAACATAAATATATCATTAGGAAATTACTAACAGCAGTGTTTTTCCCTTCACATATGCATAATGTAATTAGCTTCAGTGTTGCACTCTCCTTACATACATAGATCTCTTAGCAAGGTCAGAAGATGACCTAACCTCATGTGAGAAGAGTACAGAGTTACAGGAGAGGGAAAGGATAACCACAAATTTCTCTCCAAATTAGCACTTCTTGGTGCTGAACACACATTCTAGGTCTCCAGCACCTGTGTAAAATCTCAAATGATTCTCAAGGAACAGTGTATTGAAAAAGCTGATATGATTCCTATTTAAAGTTCATGGAAATCATCCATTAAGATCAGCAAAAATTGAGCTGTATCATAAACATAAGTTCTTGCATTTGTGTTTCCTTTTATAATTTGAACAAAGAATCTAAATAAACAATAGACCAAATTAATTTGTGTTAATATCATAAATTATTTTGTTCATCAGCTTTTCATTTCCATCATGCTACTTTCTTATGACTTCGAGAAAGTAACATTAAATCATGAACAGAGCTGATTAGAGATCCTGAATTGTTCGCAGTTAAGCCTCACTGTGCAGCCTAATTCCTCCTTTAATATGTATAGGTCTTCCATGTCCTTCTTTGCCCTGTTCACCAGGGGAGGCTGGACTCACTGATCATCTCTAAGAACACAAACACCTCAGAGATGATGTAGGTGTGAATGATCTCCTCAGTGGGCTAGCTGAGCTGCCAAGGCCCCATCTAACTCTCCTCATCTGGGTTTCTGTGGGGTCTAGAGCCCTCAATGAATTGATTTATAGAACCTCTGTTTATGAAAGAAGGATGAACGCTCTTGTTGAAAGTTGTCAGATATGGTAACCAGAAAGATGAAATATTGCTTTTGACTCTTAAAATCTATAGAGTACGAATCAGACGTACATTAGTTCTGCTTCTTCATGTTAATAGAATTCTGTATGTAGTATCAGTATTAGTAGAAATGTTTTGTAGTTGCTTTCCTGAATAATTTGTTCTATAAATTGTTATGCATCTGCAATAGTCACCAGTGAACACAGTGATTTACAGGATTTACAGTTAGGTTGTTGTTCAGATGTGAGCTGAATTCTGTAATGCATCTATGGCTTTTTAAAAATTGTTTTATGATACATATCAATGAAGTATAATATCAACATTTCATATTATCTAATAATATTGTTATAAAAAAACTTTAAATCAGATGGGGAGTGCAAAATATTTTTGTCATAAATATAGCCAACTATTTCTTTTCATTCTGTCACTGATTGCTCTGTCTCTCTCCAGAAACAACTACATATGAAAGTCTCATTTCTCTTCCCTAATTATTCTCTGTAGATTTGTCGATAAAATGTAAGAACTTAAACACATGTATCTGTATCCAGGCAACTTACTATTCTATAAGTGTTTCTCATTAGTGATCTTGGTATTCTTTTTATTTCTGTGGTGAAAATGGGCTGCCAAATATTTGTTTTGTATGTTATGAGAATGGCAACAGGTCATCCAGAGAGATTGTGGAGTCTCCATCCTTGCAGATAGTCAAAAGCCACCTGCCACAATCCTGGGCAACCTGGTCTAGGTGACCCTCTAAGCTGGGAATTTTGGACTAGATGGTCTCCAAATGTCTCTGCCGACCTCAACTATTCAGTAATTCTGTGATTCTACTTTATGATACTTTGTACTTTTCCTATTTAGAGTGTTTTTGCGTTTGAAAGAGGCACGATTAGCTTATCTTCAAAAAATCATGTTGTCCTTGAATGCATGACTGGTTCCTACAGCCTACAACATTATTTGATTGCTCCTCTACTTTTGAGGTGATCAAAAAGGATTTGTCAAACAAAGATACTAGAACACTTTAGATTTTAACAATTCCCATTCTTTCTGACTTCTGAAATACAAGATAAACTGTATAATTACTAAGTGTGAGTGTAAGAAAGATTCAGCAGATGAGTTAACTTGAAGAAACTAATGGTAATTAATCCATTCAGGTTATTTTTGTTATGTCTGTACTTCTTTGATCTCATTCCTGATTGAAAGAAGATGAGCATATGCTCACGTGCTCTCACTTTTGCCCTCAAAATAGTTTGTACTAACACTTGTGACAATGCTGCTAGAAGAAGCACCTGAATTTCCTCATGGGAAATTTCCTCATTCTCAACAGGGAGTCAAAGACGTGTTGTTTTTCCCTTTTGCTTCAGCAAAACTAGCAGAGAAAATTCCGCATGCTGTGTCAGAAGAGAAGACTTATATTTACTAGTAGAATAATAGCAGTTCTAATAACTGTTCCTGGCCAATCTGAAAAACAATATTAAGTTTACATTTTTATCTTGTTTTCTCTCTGTTATTTGGTTATTTCTAAATAGTATCCTGATGATAATAGTTTTCTCTTCCAATAAGGTGGACAGTTTTCCATTTGTCATTTCATTTTTTACTTAGGTTACACTGAGGAAGTTGATGCTTTGCATTTCAGTAAGTTGAACAATATTTAAAGGCAGAGCTAAAGCTTGTGTAAAGTTGTTCTGCCTCTTTGCTTTCTCCCTAGGGTGAAAGGTACCTGAGGCCTTTTATGTGACTCCAGTCCTGCCTCTTTCCATCCTGATTCTGGCTCCTGGGAAAGAAAAAATGTAGAAGCAGATTCTGCAACAGCAGGAAAAAACAAAAACAAAACCCTTATCTTTAATCTGTTTCCAAACTTTTTTTTTTTCACCAAACTATCTGTATGTTACATATCTCTGTAGAGTTTTTGTACAGTGGTGAGATAAATGCTAGAGTATGACTCATTTAAGGATAAAGATTCTGTATTTTGGAAGCAGGAAAAAAAATGAGCTTCAATGCTCCGAGAGGAAGAATGAAGCAACGCCTGGAGGGGCGGAGGAAAAAGATGAAGGGTTCTCAGTTGTAACAGAGAAGAAAAAGAGAAGCTACAGAGTAGAAATGTCTAAATTAACTGTAGATTGGAGAAAATGAGTACTTTGAGAACAGCATAATTTCCCCATCCCAATTTCTCCATTCTCCCATTTGCTTCCTCCACTGCTACCTTTAGTCCAGTAGTCAAAAAATAAAAATAAAAATAAAACCTTGATTTGCAATGCTGCCCTGAATATTAATCACAATTCTATTATTTCTGAAGTAGTAAATACCTGTAATTTTCTGAGAAATATGTTATTTCAGAAATAGCTCATTCATATCAGTAACATTTTCAGGAAATTTAATGCTATATAGGGTAAGTAAATGTGTTGTTATCTTCTGCCTTTCCCACTTAAATTCATAGGTTCATTTAACCAGCTTGCCCAGATCTGCCTCTTACAGTCATGCTTGCGCTGCACCCCTCTTTTAGCATCTTCTTGTGCCCCTGTATTTATGAGGATCCAAGTTTGGAAAAATTTGATTCTATATTAGCTTCTGTATAATGAGAGAGTCTTTGTATTTCTTTATCAGTAGATTACAGATCAGCTATTTGCTTTCTTACATAGTGAAGGAAGCTTCAGTGTTATAACACTATCAGGAAGAAGAGCAGAGATATTGGTTGTATAACCATGACTATATCTAATGAAGAAATAGAGCTGCTTCAGACTATTGTATAGTGTCCTTCTTGCTGCTAAGTAGGTGTGCCTTTGCATTCCAGCAATCACTTCTGAAAGATTTTACAAGTTCTCTTCCTCAGGAGAAGCAGTAAGGGTAAGAAGGAAGATATAAAATATTTATTATATTTACTTATTACAATTAGCAAGATGGAACACGCCAATGTTACTTTATTTAAAGCTCATTCCTCTAAACCAAGGTGATATCTGAACATAATTCTCAATTTATCTTCCAAATTTTTTATTCTCACAGAGTTATGGGAAGAATATAGATTGCAAGACAGAAGAGGAGGAAAGCTTTCAGGCCAGCATGTCTAGATATTGCTCTCATTAGGCTTCAGTGTGGAATCACTGGGCTTTGTTTAGCTGAATGCATCTGACATTTTCCCTCTCATTTCAATGGAGATATGGTCAGACTTCAGTGATTACATACACTTCAGTAGAGGCAAAATAATTCAGTCCTCGATCTGCAGATTTCCGGAGGCAGCTAGGCAAGTAGAAACATTTTTCTTTCCTATTCTCGATCGGGCTTTTTATCAGCCATGTGGAACCACTTTTGTTTGCTCAACCACAGTTAGATTGAGGTATTCTTTAATAAGATCCATGTGTTAGGAGGATTTTAAAGCCAAATGCTATATACTCTTCTCATTCCATGTTGGAACACAATACAAGTCCTGTACAGATATAGGTGTATGTATGCAAGAACCCACATATGTAGGTATGCATATATTTTCAGTTGTTTAGAGATTGTTTCTCAGAAACTGCAGTAGTTCATGATTTCACAGGTTTTGCAGGCAAGTAGTATTGCATTTTCCATTTCTCATCTTGAAAGTACCAAAATTAGATCCTTAATCTGAACTATGTAGTGTGGGTAGAATTATAACTTTTTCTGTTTAATTAAGAGAAAATCAAGGACATATCATTGTTCTATTTAGAGGTGAATTGAATATAGCAGTACTGTGAAAGCATAAAGGAATGGATATTTTGAGATTGGATGTGGTTTCAAAACATGAAACATGAATCCACTTTGTTGAATTTATCCTAAGGGAAAAAATGTCAGGACCTGTAACTATTTTTCCATGTCTCTGCATTGCAGAGAACAAGATGAAATATGATAAGAACAGAATCCTAAAAAGATTTAAATTGATTTTTTTAAGAAGAATATACTCCAAATTCTTTTTTTTTTTTTTTTTCTGGGATGTGCAAGGGCTAATTCTATGCATTGCTGTAGCTTTGCAGTGGTAAAATAGTCTCTCAATAGAGTCAGACCAGCAAAAAGACTGTATAATGAAGTGAAGAACGAAGCCTATTGTTCTCAACAGGAAGACAGTTTTCTGAGCTATATGAACAGAATAATTGATTGATTGCCCTATTCCTTCATCTCCAAGAGAAGACACAGCTGGAAGTAGAAGTGTGTATTCACAGCACGTGACTACCTTGGTACCAAGGCTAAGAACAGCTTTGCTAGCAGATCTAAAATACACAATATTTTAATACTTTCAGTTGCTGTAAAAATACCACAAGTTACTCCAAGATGAGCAAGTCCATCAGTGCTCACCACCAAATGTGAAAAACTGTAACTTTAGAAGCTAATCAATTCAGCCAATCCAAAATATTATGAACAAGGAATTATTTCATAGATGAAAGAGAAATAAGTACCCAAGAAAACTGAGTGGAACGGGGGACAATTTACTGCTGTAGGCATAGAGCCTGCAGAATTGCTATTAGTCAAGAAGTGACCTTTTCCTCTTTAGTGGATGTGCTTGTGTATTGGCCTATCTTAAAATCAAAGTAATCAAAGTAAAATTATCCATTGTGTATCACCTTGGGATTAGAAATATATTCTGTCGCTTTTATGTATTTCAACCACTGTTTGCAGGCTGACAATTAAAGATTCAAACTAATTGACTTGTTTTACAAAAAGGAGGAGATTAAAGAGAAAACATTTTTCTTGACTTTCCTCTTTTACTTATTGTAGTCTCTTTCTTGATTACTTCTTTGGAAATGAGATCAGCAACCAAAGCTGAATTGAGTGGTATTTTTCAAGGAAAGTTTGGAAAGCGGGAGGGAGGAGGAAGAGAACATTTCTTCTCCTTCTTCCCCATGGGATTGGGGGACCTTTGTTTCTAGATAAACTTTATTTTTTGAAAATTTCACTCCTTCTTGAGCCACAGACAAGAATTGTACATTTATATTGTGTGTTCCCTGGACTGATTCCTACAATACAAAAGAGTTTCAAATGACATCTCATGCAGAGTAATGCAAATCCTGCTGAATAGGGTCCTTAATATGCTTGAAAGCAGCCAATGTACATCAACAACATTTTTCCTGATATTTCATGGTTGGAAAATATTCCTTCACAAATATTTGCTTTACAACAAAGTATCTCAGCACATTGAACTATCATGGTGACTGAAGAGGGTTGAATTTCCAGTGTCTGTCCAGTAGAACATTTAGCAACCTAAAAGTTCAGGATCTGCATCTTCAAGGAATTGGGACAATTTGGTCAACTCTGGCACTAGAAAATTTGAATCTTCTTAAAAGATCAGAGATTTTTCATTTTTAACTTTCTCTGTCCTCCTACCATGTAATTGGAAATGCTGCAGGATGCTGCTGGTGTCAAGGGATTCTGGACTTTCCTCTCAACACATTGGATGCTTCAGGCTATCTTGAATTTTCTGAAATTAGATGAGCTTGTGGCCCCCAGTTTCCAGAGACCACCCAGGTTGTTCCTCAGAGTCAATCATCTCAGAGCCAATGCTCATTCTTTCTGAAGCATTTTTTTCCCCTTGGAAACTCCTCCTAAAGAAAGTTCAGAAAATGATTAGTTTTCAATCTGAATTTGATCTTGCCCCTTATTCTCCCTCCCCAAATGTCAGCATTTCCTGTGGAGATCAAATCCTGAGTTTCAAACAGGTTTTAACATGGAATCTAGCTTCCACAAGACTTAGTTGTAGTAAATGGAGAGCCAAACTGTGGAAACTGTTCATGCCAGTGCTCAAAGAAACCCAAACCACAGTCATCCTGCCTAGAAATTAATCAAAACAACAAAGGCATCACTGAATATGGTTTTCAGCTAGACTTTTACCCGCCTTCTGGAAATGAAACACACATTGGAACCAAATGTTGTTTAAATCAAATGAGTGATTATAGCAGGCGGTAAGACATGAGAAATGTTCGCTCATTAGTGATCTACTGGAATGCATTTGTGGCTTGGACATCCTCTTGACTCCTGAGAATCTTTCTCCCACACTATCATTTCTTTTTCCCTCCTTGGCTGAAGAGCCAAAGCCATTTTGAGTAACTATCTTTCAACGGGTTAAAATAATTCTCTCTGTCCTAAATGGTGCTAAAACAATGTAATTACTAAGTCAGAAGAATTTTATTCCTTCCTTCTGCCTCAGAAACAAAGTTTTAAATTACATTAATAGGATCTATTTTATAACGTTCTCTCTACTAATTACCTAAGAGGGTAAGGTAAGAGGGAAAGAGTCCCTCTTACCCCAAATCCTCCCAAATATCCTCTAAGCTGTCTGCTTGCTACTGTCTCCCAAGTTGTAACTATTTGTAGTTTGCAGTTCACAGGGATGTTTTATGCAGTCAGCTAAGACAATGCCTCATTGCTATCTTCTGGAACACTGGTTAAAAGATGATGTGCAAAATTATCTCTTGCAACAAGAATGTTACTGCAAGCTAGGTAAAATTTAATAAACTGAACTTTCATACAGCGACAGGCAAAACAAGCAATGAATAAAGTTCACATGGAAAGAGCATATGACACTTCAGTTATGAATTATGCTTGTTGCAACTTCCTAAATCTTAGAGAGAGCTAAGATGTCGTATCTTTAATATTACATATATTCAGAATTTCATATTTTCACAGAGTCAGGTGAGGAATATTTTTGTTAAAAAAAAAAAAAGGAAAAGTCTCCTCCATCAGTCCCCTAAACACAGTGAAGAATAAAACATCTTTTCATGACATGTTGACATAAATTTACACATGAAAAAGAAAATATAATAATCAACTGACTAAGCAACCATTTGTTTGATGCTGCTATATTCAGCAGTTATTAAGAGTATTTGAGAAGTAAGTGCAGTGATGATTGGGTAACCTTTAGTAAAGTGAACTTTACTTGTCTTTTCTCTCTTCCATACAAAGAAAACACTGAAAAGCTCTGCTGTTTGCCATGCATTTTCTCTAAATGATTTAAATATGGATTTCTGTTTCCATAAATCCATGTCTATCCATAGGACTATAATTCACATATGACTTCATTTTACCACTGTCTCAAATCCAATCACAAATTTTAATATAAATAAATATTTGCTCTCAAAGTCTGAGATATCTTTTTCATTTGTCTCCCATTAAAGTCAGTAACATAAATCCATTAATAAGCTATATAAACTTTTTGATCAATAATATTTGCAGAAAATTAATAAAATAAAATAGAACACCTGGTCTCTAATTGGCAAATTTTTCTTTTCATCAACTTTTTAAAAGTTAAGGAAGGACAATTTCCTCTACTTTCTTTCACATAAAAGAAATTTTGAAACTATAAAAATGTTAATAGAGTGTTAATGTGAGTTTATAATGGAGAAATAGTTACAGCAAATAATTCATCCTAAACTATTGTGAACATTTGTATCTTGTTAAATTTGGCATTTGAAGGGAAAATTTTCCAGTACTGTACCATAGTTAATAATAGAAGTAGATAGAAATCATTATAGTAATTGTGTAAAACTTCACTGAGGTTTGTCTGTCTGGATCTGCCGTCAGATGTATGTATGAAAAAAATAGTACTCAAATATTGACCAAAATTGTATGTGGAAAAACAGAAACAAGGTAGAAAACTGCATAGCAATGTTTTAATCCTTCTGTAATGGCACAACATCAGATTTTTATGTTTTAATATATTGATGTGAACTGTGCTGACCTCAGTGATTAGCCAAATTTAAGGTCAGGCCATTTCTAGTTAGGATGCTAAACTGCTGATCATTACCATCCCGTTTATTTATTAAAAATATACAAATTTCCACTTCTCTTGTAGTGTGAATCCCACAGCAGATAGTTTATTTGCTCACAGCTTCAAGTCCCCCAAACAGAATCAGAGAAAAACATATCCATCTCTTGTTTTTTCTTATGTGCTCCAAGTCCTCAGTTTAGTGGGGTATTTGGCATTTTGCTCCTCTTCTCCATCTTCTCTAATCTTTCATCTCTTTTTGTAAATATACAAACTTTCATTAAGAGACTAAAAAGGTCATAAAGTTCTTTCATTTAGACATAAATTATATGAGCTCTTTTTTACATTTCATGACAATACTTTTTGCTGTTTTGAGATATATAGTCATACATCAATTGTGGACAATTTGAAGAATTTAGGGAAGTCAAGAATAACAAGAAAAACTTTTTCAAATACATAAACAACAAAAGGAAGATTAGAGGAAACGTGGGTCCCCTAGTGAATGGGATGGGCACCCTGGTTACGAACAACACAGAAAAAGCAGAGTTGCTGAATGC
>JAWLRI010000266.1:518356-549771 GCA_034781795.1 Crypturellus tataupa
CAGGGGGGTTGGACTAGATGACCTCTAGAGGTCCCTTCCAACCTTAGGCATTCTATGATTCTATGATTCTATGAATTTCTAATTCTTTTTTTCTTGTCACTCATTACACTCTCATTAGACTTTCTGATGTTCATAGCAGTTGTGCCATATGACCTAGCTTTAAGCACACATATATAAGTACATACATCTAAGAGTTCATGAGAGGGACAGAGTAGTATATTACCACTAGTAACAAGCAGGTAGGTAAGTATTTCTGAGGTAGAAATACTTCATCAAAACTTGTGATTAGCATAATAGTAATTCATTCCTGCATGCATAAATATATTTATTTCCCTCTGTTCGTGGCTGCATCTTTATCTCTAATATGCTCAATTTTCTGTCAACTAAACTGAACTGGATAACCGGTTGTATTGGTTTGGATTTTTGCACTTTGATAGAAGGTTGCAAAGCTGAGGAAGGAAGCTTCTTGGGCAAGAATATCTCTCTTGGGCAGTATCTAGATATACTGATTAAAAAAACTAAAGAATAAGTAGAGGTATGAGACATTTTGCTTTTTTGTTTATTTGTTTGTTTATTTGTTTTTAATGGGGGAGGTGGAACAGAGAGGGAGGAAATGGAGGGAAAGAAAAGTCTGCCTAGGTTAGCTGACAACCCAAATTTTTTTATTCTGAGATGTAGATTTTATCTATTTAGCTGTTTATTTTTAACTCCGAACAATTCCTCATAGGCTTCCATAGGCTTATAACCATCCTTGCATGCAGTTCTATACACATGGGTATTAAATATATTAACTTTGAAGGTTTACTGAGTACAGTTCTGCCAACTTGAAATGGCTGTGATTGTCATTGTCAAATGCACTACCTTTATTTGTAAATTTGTACATTTCTGAGTTTTAAGTCCACTCACAGTTTACCACTTTGCAATTTTAATGCCTTGTCTTCAATATAGTTTTAAGCCTTAAATAAATATCCATCTGTGTACACACACAATCATGCACATATCAGGCACAACTAGCTAAGTGGGTACGTGTGTATTTCAGTGCTTGTGCTATTTTACAGTCAAAGGCACTCAGGTACCATATAGAATCCTTTGAAGCCACATACAACACCTAAATTAACCTATAAATAAAGAAAGTAGAGATTCTTCTCTTTCATTGACAGTTTGTGTTTTCAAATGCACCAAATTCTCTGCATAAGGTCACTTTTATTGCCTCCGTAATAATTTGCTACTGTTCAGACTGCCTTTCGTGGAGGAGGCAAGCGCTCCACGGAAGAGGCTTCTGGAGGTCATCTCATCCAACCTCCTGCTCAAAGCGGGTCTAATTAAAGGAATAATAAAATAGTAAAATAAAAAATAAAACTTCCAAGCCTTGAAAGCAATGATGCCCTTCAGAATACTATTTGAGCAATGTGTTCTCTTCATAGAAAGTGCTCCCACAGGAACCATTCTAGCAGGAATTAAAACTTAATCTCTTCAGTGTTCTAAATTACAAAGTAAAAAGGCCAGTGACTGATGTAAATACTTCAGTCAGATTATATTAATCTATAAATACTTATTGCTGTTATATTACAAGCTACATTTAAAAGTCTCTGTTAATAACAACTTTCGGGCACTTTTCAGAAACTTCGATTATTCAATTACATCAAAGGAAAATAAATAACATTTTCTGCCTTAAATTTCTTTTGCTCGGCATTTAATAATGGAAGAATGCATGAAATTCTAACAATTGATTAAAGAAATTAAGGGATGAAATATTCAGAATAAATTGCTCTGCTCTAATTTGATAACTATTTTTAAAATAATTCAGCTTGGAATTTTCCTTGTGCAGGAAGCAGCTTTGGAAATAACTAGCTCAACATAAAGTTGAGCTGCTTTGCATGCACAGACAATGTTCAGCTTCAGTGTTACCTGTGTCTTCCTGCTACTACTTTCTTGATTGCATCTGTTTTCTTGAAAGAGCACATTTATTTCAAAGGGTCACCTAAAGTAAACATAACATTTCAGGTAGCTCTCTTACCACTATGCTCTTGGCACTTAATCTGACTATGTTTTTGTCATGCTGATGTTCTTCAGCTCCTCAGGTCTATCTCAGCAGAGCTGTGTGAGACAGCAACAGCCCACAGAATTCTCCTAACCAAACCAAGGACATTGCCATGCAGCCCCTGATCAGGTATGCCTTGTGGTGGATCTTTGGGAAAATACACTATTTGTGCACTCAACTTCTCAGGGTTCCTCTCAAGGTTCTTTAAGGACATTTAATCTTCAGAAAATACGTCCTTTGAGAACAAGACCCTTTTGGCACTGAACATACATAACTGCTAGCAACCATCAATTATCTTTCTCCGTAGATGCTTGAAGCACAGGCTTTCTATAGAAAGACACAGACTTCCTATAGTTAAAATCCTGGAAGAGATGCTTATGAAAGAAACATAAGAACTGTCTAGCTGAACAGAATTTTGTGCCATCAATAATTATTTTAAGCAAGAGCCACTGGCCAGATTTTCCTGCCTAAATCTGTAAATGAAGAAAATGTTCAAACCTCTTTCTGAAAAGAAAAAAAAAGAGGCAATGGAAGGTTGATGTTATCTGTATGATATGTTAATACAGCATCTTGCATGTCTGCCCCCAGGCTTTTCAGAAACCTGCAGGGGGTCACCAGGATTTAATGCAGGCTACAGAGGATGGAGGTGGAGAAGGTTGGAGAGAGAAATGAGCAAAGGGAGCTTATAGTGAAGAGGAGCTCACATCTTCCTCATGACCCCCACCAACATAAAAGATGGTAGAGAAAGGTCGCATCCAGATTTGGTTTCCATTTCTGTAGAATATATTAAAGGCTGTAAAGAGGCTGTCTTTATCCTTGCTAAAGCCCTGAGAGACTGACTAGTCTGTAATCACATAGGAAGCCTGTGGCAAAACATAATTTGAACTTGTGTCTTCTGGTTTCTAGTTTAACTCTTGGCTTTTCCTTTTCCCTTTTTTTTCTGTGGGACTCCTTGGAGGCAAGTGAGAGGGATCAATTGATGGTATGGAGCCATAAAGGGACAGACCAAGTCAGTTCAGAGACAATATGCCTCAACTCAGGAGTACGCCTGAATAGATTCTCTCTTTGATAAATTCTCAGATGTATCATAACTTCAGATCTCTTTTTGTCAGGGTAAGTCTACTCTGCTACAATAGACCAAAGATAATAATGAGGGCTGCTGGTTCAACAGAAAAGATATTCCAGTTTAATACGTTTAAAGCGTTGTAAAGTGAGGTCTGTTTTGTTCTGCTCCGGGATCAGTGCGAAGTCTCCAGTTGTTGTTGTTTAAGTTAACAACTGGAAGAAACGCCCTTCCTCTGAGATCACCGATGGCTTTAAAACTCTGCCATAATGTTCTAACTTTACCCCTAAGAGTGGTATTTATTGTGCTAGCATTTAAGCTTAGTATGGTACCTTAATTACAGCTGTATCAAACATGAATCTTCACAATCCAAACCTAAAACCTAACAACAGTTATTCTTTTTTTTTTTTTTTTTTTTAAGAATACCAGTTTATAGCTATAATAAAAAACATAGGAAATATGATAGTTAAGCACATATTTTTTGGAATGATTTTCATACTAGAACGAAGATCTTTCCTTTGATATTCCCAGTCATAAGGATCGATAGAGGCCTTGCAAAAAATGTCTTATTTGTAGTGGCTAGAATCCCTTTTATTACATCAATAATGTCATATATCATTCTGACATTTATCATTCATTTAATTTAGGTAAATTTATTATGTCTGAGGTAATTGCACTGAGATAAATCTGCTGTGTGCTTTTTACGCTATTTCTAGCAAAGATATGTTTAAGAACCTTACTAATTAAAAGTTTTTGTACTAATTACCTGCTATTATTTTGCCACTATGCACTTTATTCTCATTGCACAACTTCCTAAGGAGATTCTTCAGAGATTTAGAAAACTATATAGACTCAAAAACTCTTATATTTTAGTGTAATGTTCTATTGCTTTCTCAGTTTCAGGAAAAATATTGTCAGATATGTTTACTTTTCTGCTACTAATTAGGAGAATCCCATGAAATTTCAGAATGAAATGGCAAACAGAGAATGCTCCCCGATTTTCTCAAATAATACTGAATTATTGAAGTCTTATGTAGCAAATATTCCTGCAGCTAACTCTGGACTTTGGGTGTTACGTACACTGATGCTCGACTTGAGAAAGGCTAGTATTCTTTCAGTTTTCCCAGTGCCTAGGTCACATAACGAATCTCATTCAGTCACATAGACTCATGGAATAATTTAGACTAGAAGAGACCTCTGGAGGTCATCTGTTCTAAATCTCTGCTTAAAATAGTTCAACTTTGAAGTTCAAATATTGCTCAGGATCATATCTGGTCAAGTTTGGAGCAACCTCTTCCAACGTTTGAAGACACTTGTGGTAAAAAAAAAAAAATCTCATGGAGAAGTGGCTGAAGATTCAGAATCTGCATAAAAAGTCAGCCCTGTATCAGTAGTTTAAAGAGAGAAAGAGAGAGCCTGAGAGTCTGACTTTGTAAATGATTTATGACTTGGTTACTTTGCAGAGTTTCCTAAAGTTTCCTACAGTGGATGCTTAGCAATAAAAAGTGGAAGTTCAGTTTTCATGGGAGATTTATTTAAAACTGGAACAACATTGCCTGAAACAACTGCTCACAGCAAAATAATAAAGTAGAGTATCAGACTATCTTTCAGGATGAAGGGTATCTTCCATCTAAAAAGGAAGCAGAAACTAATCAAAAATAGAAAGTAAAACAAGCCTCTGTCTTGTGATTTGAATCAGTATAGTGTAGAGTTAACATTTTGTCTTTCAGGTACTGAATGTGCTCCTTGAATATTTCCTCTGATGACCTAAACATGGCCCACAATAGCCCTCATAGTTTCCTATCTTAAATAACTTGCAGCTTGATTGTGATTTTATCTCCTTTTTTACTGAGACAGTTATATGAGAGTGCTGACCTTCAGTTAACTGCCTGTTTCCTCTGAACAGGGTACACAGGACGTGAGAGCTTGGTTCAATTAGGCACTTAAGTTGCATGTAAGTAAAGGCCTTGATCTCCACAAGTGATAGAATTGTTTTTGTTGTGTGTTATCATATCTTTGTGTCTCAGGTCTGCTTAAAAGCTGCATATTAGAACAGGACAGTCCCTGACTCATTTCTACCTTACCAATATAGACACAATGTCTTAAATATTAAAAACATTACCCAAGCTTACCAGTATGAACAGAAATAACCAAGTTTTAAGTTTGTTAAAAACTTCAGCATCTCAGGTGGTAGTTTGCTTTGATTGTTTAGTAATTTAAAACAAGTTGCATAAAACTGGGATAATTATAACCACCACGACTATTTATTTCCTTCGGGAGAAGAAAGGCTTGGAGCCTGCAGATCTCACTGTCTTCTAGCTGAGGATCTTCTGAGAGATTCAGCCCTAGATGAAGTGCAGCTGTTAGATGGTAGGTGATACCAGGAGTTAATATACAAGTAGATACAGGTCAACACAACTGCTGGTACACACGTGGCTGACCTAATATAAGGCAAGGACAATTGAAAAGGAGACAAGAGGTGAGCTGGACTGAGAACTGAAGACTACAATCATCCCCTATATGTATCAGATTTCTAGACCTGGAGGTTCACCTCCAAAACTGGGTTTTACATTTTGGTAGGCTTCATTTCGGATTATTTAATTTTCCTCAGAAAGAGAGTGCACGGGGCACAGCTTTCTAAACAGGGCTAATGGATCCAGCACACAAGCTGCTGCCTAAAATATAGCAAATGCAGTGCTTAGTGTTGTGCTAACTACATCCCTTTTTTGCATCTGGACTGCACGATTTACTCTACCTGTGAGGTGGGAAGGGCAATGGCTAGATAAGTTCACCTCTGTATTATGGCTGAGAAAGGCCTCAGTGTTTTTGGAGAAATGCACAGGACTTGGTGCACTTACCAGGTGGGCAGACAGAGAACGAATTTGGCAAGTAGCTCCGATTAAATCACATCTCAAGGATGGAGAATGATAGATTCTAAGGAAAATATATTTTTAACTGTCTTCCAGCTCTCCCCTTAATTCTGCTTCATTGATTTCTTAAGGTTGTTTCCCCAATGTTTTGGATTGCTGACACAATGTTTTATGATAGGTCTGTGGGGAATGAGGCGAGACAACAAAAGCTATATAAACAGCTATTCATTAATTCTGTCATTATGGCATAAAGCAGTCAGCCTGCCTGATGGAGATGGAATGGTCATTCCTTACTGAATGACATAGTTTTGATTTCATTGGTTACCTGATCATTTTTCATTACAATATAACCTTCTCATAGACACTTTTAAACCTGGTATTCCCTAGCTTTCTCATCTGTTTTAAAATGGAGCTTGATACATTTCGTGGGTGGGTTGCGTGATGAGGCAGTCAAAGGGACTCATTCTATTGAGTTATATTCTTCTGCTTTGTAGCAATGCAGACTGCATGGTGTTGCACCTCCAGAAATCCCTGCCCACTTTGAACTAAAGGACTTAGCAGATGAGTAAGAAAAATATATGCCCATTTGGAGAAACATCAAATGGATGGAAAATGACAGAAATAATGGAAATTTCCTATTTTTCTATCCACTTTTAACATAACTATTAGTTTTAAAACCTGCTTAATTGATAAGGTATATAACATTTAAAGTATGTTGAATTTGTTTAAACCAGGGCTACTCTATATTAATATTTTAAATTATGGAGAAAAAACCAGTCATAGGATTTCATTGTTGTATTGGCTCATGTCTCTCTTTTTCTACTTCCTCAAACTAACAGTGTTCCTCAGTTGTATCAGATGTTAATATCTTTTAATATCAGATGTTATCAGTAAAATAGTTTCACCTACAGGACTTTTCCTAGAATAGGGTCTCCATTTGCTACCATTGCAGGACATAGAAGAATGTGATGATCCATGCCTTATAGAGCTGCGGACTAGCTTCATGTTGGCTAATTCTACATACTTAGCACTCCTATAATTGAAAGGGAATAATCATTTATGCTGATCCCTGATTAGATTACTATTTTATGCTATTAACCAAATGTTTATCCCTCCCTGGAAAGAATGAATACACAAAACTATACCAGTAAGTGCTAGGCAAACCTGGTCACAGGAGATTAACTGAAAGATCCTAGAAGAAGCAACAGTAAGAAAATATAGTGAACATATCTGCAAGAATTTTATGCTCTGATTTTAATCTTTGATCATGCAGTACTTGCCAATTGTGGGAAGCTTTTTTTTTTCCTTCCTTATCTCAGCATTAATTCTGTTCGTGCCCGCTCAGATCAGCAAATGGCAAAGCTATTGTTCTTTATATGAATGCTCTTGCTTTGAGAACTGGGATTTAGTTGGGATAATTTCACATGCTAATGCCAGATGCATCAGTGAATATTGATGTAAAACCTATGCTCACTAGCACAGAAGAACCATCAGTAAGCAAAAAGCCTATTTTAGCCTCTTTCAGGACAGCATCATTTCAACTGTAACTAAAATGTGCATTTTTAAGCTTTCTTTGGCTGTAATGTGTCATCTTAATTACTGTACAGTATGTATCCCACCCTTTTGCAATAGCATTTTGCCTTACACCTCCTTTTAGTGGCAGAAAGTGCTAGCATAATAGATCATAATGTGTTAGCAGGAAATTAGAGGATTCAGATGGTATGTTCTAATCTTTCTAGGATTGATTTCTCATTATCTAACTAGTTTATCCTTCACTCGTGAGAACTGTGGTTGAATTACTTACTGATATGATTCTTCCCCGTATTGCTCTGTGCACATAATAGTGATTTCCTTTTAGCTCTTCTCAGCCACAACAAAAACAAGTGTGAAAAGGGAAAGTAGGAGGGGGCATGTGAGAAACACAAGCAAGAGAAAAGATAGGTGGTCAGCATATCTGCTAATAAATGCTATTTCTACATCCCGTTGTTATTTTCTGATGAATTTTTATTCTTGACAGAATAGCTATGTGGAGGCAATGGCATTAGCGTGGACTCTAATTAATTAAGATAGCATGTATAATCGTTCTTATCTTTATATGCAATAGGTTATACCCACTTACTATTTCAAGTTACCTTGGAGAGTGACAGCAGGTTTCATACAACTAGGAGATCTAAAAATGTATGTGTAAACTTGATGGCTGAGCTGAACTGTGATCTTGAAAAAGGAATGAGTTGCAATGCTGCATCCTTATGTGTTATACCACATACTTCCTCGAATGGTGTTAATGAAGGTGGGGGTGAGAGGGAGATGGTGAGAAGCCCCTTTTCCACATACCTCACCGTGAGCTATGCCAGATGACACAGCAAAGAATTTGCCAGCAAGCGCAGTAGCTCTCCCAGATGTCTCCTGCTGAGACAGTAAGCGGGAGCACTGCTAGATCAAATGGAAGCAAACAGTAGGTCAGTTCTGAATAGCCACCTCTATAAATCTCACTGTGGTGTTACTCTGTCAAGAACATGAGGTGTGGATTTAGGAAGGGTGACTTTTTTTTTTTTGACGAGGTTTATCCTATGGTTTAATTTCAGGTTGGCAAATTGTCTGTTCACAGGTTTCCCAGAAATTCATTTTAGCACCGGAGAATGAATTATCACATACCTAATGTGATTAATGTGTATATGAAAATAAGCTTTCCCATAAGTGAAAAAACATAAAAGTAAGCTTCCTATGGTCATTTATGAATACAAAGACTACATCCATCTTACTCTGGAAATCCATATAATTTCACATTCAAATAAAAGTTAGTGTGTGTGCATCACATTTAACAAAGGTAATATGAAAATCACTTTGTCATATCTACAGTGAACCAGTGTTACTATATATTATGGTTGTCAAAATCAATACACATGCTAAATATTGCAATATAGCTTTAAGTACCCACATTTTTCATATTCCATTGAAGAAATCATATTTTCAAAATGCATTTGCCTGTCATCCTAAAGATATGCGTATATAAAAAGCATATAGTTGGATAGTTTCCAGCTGAGACTATTGCCTTACTGTGTCAGGCGCTGTATACATCTGGGAGGTTAAATAGAAACATTGCTCCGAAGTGTCAGTAATGCAGAGATATGGGATACATTTTCTTTCTTCAATCTGTGTGTTATGGACACAAACCTTGTATTTGGATGGTAACTAAGCAGTGTGGGCTAGATCCTCAAAGCTGCACAGTTGACTGTAACTTCTAACTTTAGGTGCCCTCTCACTTACCCGAGTCCCCATGAAGCACTGATGACGTGAAAGGCATCCTAACCAGGAGATGTGAGATGTATTTGGCTAGCAGGGCCAGATAAAATAGGATTCTTCTGCTCAGTATTGTGAATAATTTGTGAATTTTTCATAAACTGAACACCAAAACTTCATTGTTGAAGAGAGGGGAGAGACATGATATCCCATGATATTCACTAGTGTAATGGTTAGAGCCTGGTCCATAGGAGCCAGAAGATCATAACAAAGCTTAATCTGGGTCCCAAACTCGCATCCTACATTTAACCACATTATAACCACACTCTGGAATGCAGTTAGAGAGGAACATTCACACGTATGTGGTGAGTTCACCACATCCTCTGATAAGATGCTCCAATGTTTTCCTCATTGCTAGGAAATAGTGTAATTTCAAGTCTGACTTTGTCTAACCTCAACTTCCAGTTCTGAAGTTCCTGTTACTGTTTTGTCTATATATAAAAAAAAAAACAATTTAACTATTTTCACATCATTCTTCCACCTGACAGGCTCTTCAGACCTCACACCATGAGTGTCTAAAATGTCTTTGTGATTCTCCTTGACAATTTCCCAAAGTTTCCAATATTCTTTGAATACTAGCGCTGGATACAATATTCTATTAAAGGTCTTACCAGCTCTGTGTACAGACGGAAGGCCATTTCCCTAATTCTCTGGATATCACGATTTATGCATTCAAAAATAACATTAGGCTTCCTAGCTTCAGCAGTGTCCTCGAGAGCTCATGCTGAGGTGATTATCTATGAAGATGATCTCTGCTTTAGTTGGAGATCTTGCTGTGGTATGATGTATTAGGGTATTTTTCCATCGCTATTTTTAGTTTATATTTGTTCCTTTTTTTTTTTTAATTTGTGAATTTGTGCTTACATTGTGCTTACATTGGATTTTACATTTACTTTTATTTGAATATGGAACCAAAGGAAATACATAGGTTTAATATTTTGTATTATCTTAAATACCTGATACAACCTGATCTAGCATAATCCTGTTTTATAAGACAATTTACTATAATTTTTCAGAATATTGGTGTCATTGCTGTCTTCAAATATGCAATTTACAGCTACCTATGCACCAAAACATGGATCAATATAGATCAGATCTGATCCATTAATTTACATGGGCTTCTGCTGTACAATGAAATAACCGGAGTTTTCAGAAATGCACGTGCATAACCCTAAAAATGCGCATGGAGGGGACATGTAAAGTTGTGTGTAACCCATTGAATTATCTCAGTTTGGTTGGCAGGCCTTGCTCAAATTTCTGTATAAATATTATCATTTTCATAACTTAAGAAGTCCTTTTATTACAACTGGTTTTAGATGAAAATCTTGTTCAAATTCTAATTTCCTATCCACTAGCAAGCAGCTTTTTTGTTTTTTGTGGATTTAAATGTACCTTTGGCAAGTTTAGCATGGAAGCTATCTCCCACCTACCTGTCACTGTTTTCCTTCAGAGCCAGCTGTTGTGACAGAACCCCCTCCTACTCCTTCTTTCTTAACCCCACTAGAAAGAGAATAAATTCCAAGACACAGGTTATTTCTAGCAAATTCTTGTATTCGGTTAGCCATGATTGAACAGCACATTAGGGAAAATACTGACTATAGTTGTTGAGAATGGTATTAAAATTGTTTTAATCTGCCTCAGATATTGAGGAGAAAAGGCCTGGCTGTAGACTCAGGTGTGAGAAGTAACAATACATTGCTATACCCTCTTTATTCATTAGTCATCCTTTTGCTAAGCTTTCTGAGGCATCTTATGTGTCCTGAGTACAGTGTAATGTTTTTAGGTTACTGAATGTTTTTTTGATGGTATTCAAGAACACATGAATTTTTGTGCAAGTATGGTAAATGACTGAGTTAATTCTAATAAAAATAAACTAATTACAAAGACAACTGGCACAAGTATAGATTACCCTATCAGAAACAGAATAATCACATTCTGTGCATAGATGAAGAAAAGAATTAGAATCATCTGCAGAAGAGAGCTCTGCAGTTTTACCTCTTTCAACTTTTTATATAAAGGCAAGATTTGATGAACTGAATAAGTAATTTGGTCATTTTGGATCAGATTCAAAATGTTTCACATACTCAGAAAATCCCACTGGTAAAAGAACAGTCCAACCCTATTAACACCTGTAATAAAGAACTGTATTAAGAAACAGCTGGCAACTTAAGTAGACAGTCAAAACAAAGCACCATTTAGTGTAATTATCCCCTTCTATTAAATTTCAGAAGCCAACACAAGGAACTCTGTTTTGGAAAGAGTTGTTCAGTTTATCTTGAATAAGTTTCTGTTCCTAATAGTATTGTGTCAACAGAATAAATGCCCAGCAAGTTCAGACTTGCTTAGCAGAAAAAATAGCACCCCTCCAAGTGCCCGGACTTGAATCACAGGCTGCGTCCCCGCTCCCAGCCTTTGACACTTGTCTCTGCTTCGAGAAGGGCACAACAGCAAATTCCATCCCAGAGCTGATGCTGTTAAGTGACATGGTGCTGACTGATTAATGCTCCAGCGCCGGCTCCAGTTACACCACAGAGGTGATATTTTCTGAAGCAAGGCAGCAGCATTGCACATCGTTACCCAAAAAATATGATCATATCAAATTGACCTATGGAATTCTGTTTGTAGCAATCAGGTTAGATGTTTTGTCATCCATTTGTCTTTCAAAGAGTGTCAAAAAACAATAGTAGTCCCTGTCTGAGAGCACATATAGCTCTCAGAAAAATCAAATTGTATCTAAAAAAGAAGGATTCAACTTTTATGGACAGGGAAATCAGGGGACCGAGTTTTGTAACAGGTTGCAGAAGACATAAAAACAGAGAGAATAGACCCCGAGTTGGCTGTCATAAGTTATTCTTTAGCCATTCAGCCATAAAAATGTTCTTCCTGATTTCCAGATATGAAACTGCAGTTCATGTTCTTATTTTAGTCGTATCAGTAGACTACAACTCAGAATGATATGACTTTTCAATTTCTTTTTTTCCTTTTTTTTTTTAAATTCTGAATTCTAACAAGCTGTTTCATGAATTTAATCACACTATTTTTATGGTACTATCAATTTTGTTTTCTGCCTGTTTATGCTTCTGCTTAAGTCTCCAGCATACATTTTTCTTGCTCATTTTCAAGGAAACCTGAGCTTTACTGAGGTTTACTAGTGTTTCCTACTAGAAGTATTTTCTTCTCTACTTTTAATCATTAGAAAGAATTTTAGAACCTTTCTGATGTCATTATTTGTTTTCCTGTCTCCATGCAAATGTAAATTAGTTTGCAAATCCTTGAGGATTTCATGTCTATTTTAACTGTATTTATATTTAATAACAATGAAGAGTGATACCAGAAATAGTAGATCTAGACACTGTCTGTATAAGAATTCTGCCTTTTAAATTTTTAAGGTTTTGTTTAAGTTTGTTAAAAAGGTAGAATTCTATTTTCATAATTCCAACATCTAGCTTTCTTTGAGCTCCTGAAATATTATTTCAAACATAAAATAAAAATAAAGTAAGCAAATCCAGCACTAGAACATGCAGTACGAGATGTAGTTCTGACTGTTCTTTAAAATGTCAGCCAGTATTCAGGAACATTTCAAAAGGTGCAACTAAAACAAAACAAAACAAAAAAGCTGTTTTCTCCATCATCAACTTTGTTCCCTGACTTAAAAATCAGAATTTAATCTTGGCGAGTGGTAAGACCTCCCTATGACACTATGGGACAGGATCCATCTGTTAAAAGTGAATATCCTACCATTCCTGACTTAGCACTTTAAAGTCCTGCCAGTTCCCTTAGCACTTTTATCTAAAAGCCTTAGATCACATGTGTAAAAACTTCCTCTGGAAATACAAAAGTTCCACAGTACTATGACTAAAACATAACTGTGAGAGAGATAAAAGCAAATTTGGCACTTAATGGCTGGAAAATGTAGAATCTACTTTTTTTCTTTTCAAATATTCCACATAACACACCCTTATATCATAAATACACCCTTCAGATACTAAAAACAAAAAGTCTTAGCATAAAAAAAAATAAAAAAAAAATAAAAAACCTTATGACCTTCAAAGACAAAAGATATGACCTTCAAAGAGAAAAGAATTACATAACCATGAAACCATGAAATGGGCAAACTACTGCTATATTCCCTTCCTTCTGTTTGCCTTGGTTTGTCTAGAAGTTGCATATCAAACACTGCTATCAAATTTGCAACTGGCAGAGTAAAGCCTCATCCTTAGATTTTGCCTGCAACACATAGTAAGGACATTTTGCATGGATACACATCTTTAGTCTATGCACGGATCACCAGCATTGTTATCTGACACACTATATGAGTAAATGTGCCAAGGTAGTGAAATTAATGGTAGTAGAAATCCTAAAGCTTTGTCTGAGTTCTTAGCTGGGTCCTATGTTTGGGAAATAGAAAGGGAGGATGGATACCGGTAATGAGAGTAAGAATTGCCATGCCCAATGGCAGCAGAACCTGGATTTCTACTGAGGTCAAAGGAACAAGTCTCCCTGCCATAATTCAACAAATAAAAAAGTAGATGTATGCAAAACTGCAGTCATTATGGCAAGGCTATGGCTTGGCTCTCTGAAAACAGTACCCGCTCTATTTTTGCGCACCTGTAAAAAAGAAGAATGTCACTTTTATTTACACAAACCAGGATAAATATATGTATAAGATTTTCAACCTTAAATTTCATGATATAAAACATGCACTGCTAATCCCTTGTTGGGTCAAAGTGACACCTTCCTCTGGGCCATCTAGCACAGAGTGCTGTTATTGCAGAATTGTGAATAACAATGATCACCAATCTGATTTAAAACAAACACTTCTGTGGCTTCAATAGATCATGTGAATGCTAAAAGGAATGTTCAGAAACTTAAAATTTATAACATAAAAAAGATGTCACTTCTGAATACTGCAAAGCCAGCCAGTTTGGTGATCTGGTTTTCCTCTTTGCTTTTTGAATATATTTAGTTTTAAATCCAAGTACACATCACCATGTATACTGTCGCCAACATAGCTGATGAGGAAGTGTTGTGTGATTTCTGACAACATTTGAGCAGACTAACAATCATTTCAGAGCTGGCCTCCAAACCTCATTTTGAAATCAAGTGCAGTGGGGCACTTCCTGCCACAATTTCTCCTCCCTCCCCTTGTGTGACCGTATTCCTACAGATAATGAATATTCACAAGGCCTGACTACAGTCAGTTAAGCTGGCTCCAATCAGAGGTCTTTTAATAACCAAGCAACACTTAAGAGCTCTTACCCCTACACTGGAAAAGAAGTTGTCATTAGCCGATAGGATCTGGCACTCAGAAAAAAAAAATGGTTGTAATACCGCATCTGCTACTTGCTGAGTGCTTTTATGCAACTTCTTTATTTGTTTTTAAACTGTGTGTTTTAGGCTCTTCTGAACAAAATTTGTCTTTATTCTATCTAAGCTAAGGCATTATTGTAAAATAATGAAGAGAGAACCTTCTGCTTTGCATGACAGGAGTGGATATGTTTTACTATTCGCTTTTTTGAGGTTTTTTTTACTTTGTTCTTCATACTGGATCCTTTATGGTGAATCCTGAACTTTTTGCAATAGAAAGCCAATGTAATACTCATCATTTCAATTATTTTGACACAAAAATAATAAATAGAATAGTGACTAGGAATATCTGGAACAATCTTTGGACCTAATTTCCAAACTAGTGCAGAAAAGTGACCTACGTATTCTAAATCTGCCTGTGCCCCTTGTTTTTCAGACACTGGATATTCTGAGGGCTGTATAAGTGAGATAAACCATTTTAACAGGACTGGCCATTGGGAAATAAAAGATCAGTCAAATCACTCCAAGTTATCAGGAGACTTTATAATAAAAGCTGCACTTTCCTGATTATACATTGCCATCAAAAATACCAGGAAAGTGACTGAGTTTTGTATGGCTTGCATATCTGCTCTAAGGCTGCTGTGACAGCAAATCTTGGCAGAATTAAATATGAATCTTTGCATGTGGTTTCTATAAAGCCGACGTTTTCCACTATACAATCCAGAAAAGATGATTGAGCAGATGGTAATGCAAGCCACTGGATTTATGCATTTTTTTTTTGCTAAAACTGGGAGTTTTCACTCTCAAGAACAACTTATATATGAGGGACTGAAATGGCTGAATACTAATTTTTTGGCAAAGCACCGTGCTTACATAACCTAGGTACACAAATGCTAGTTATAAATAAGGTAACTGTAGGCGTTAGAGAAAGAAAATTTATTTTGGTGTCAATCAATTTTCTCTCAAATAAACTTTGTATATATTTATATATTTGTACATTCTTTTAATTCATTTAAAAAAAAACTAATGCCTTTGTTAATTTAAATAAATAAATTAAAACTATAATAAACCCAACAAACAAAAAAAAAAAAAAAAAAAAAAAAAAAAACCCAAAGGATTGATATTTATAAAGAATGAGTAGGGACATAATAAAGAATATATTTTTATTTTAGGAATTCTTCTCAGGAATTGTTGTAATCAGTGACTCAGCTATGTAACATCCTAATATTGGTTCATGAAATGCTCTTTCAGCAAGTTCTCCCCTTTAGTACTGGGGCCACATACAAACTAAAAACAAAGCCCGGCATTTTATTATTCTTCTAATATTGTTCTAAGTTTTCCCTGAAGGCAAAAATCTGTCTCCTCTAGCCTGGAACCATGATAGAACAAGGAGATTCTACAGTGACTTTAGTGATCATGCTTTCTTGTTTGTCATTGACTTCCCATTTGCCATATGAATTTTCCACGATAATTGTCATGCTTATGCTACATTTCCATTCAAAAATACTTTACAGATTAACCTGAGTCCATGACTCGAAAAGCCATCTCTTCTACTGTCAGGAACTACAGCACTGAGGTTGAGAGAGTTCTCAAGCTCAGATGCGTCTTTGGTGAGCATGAAGGGAGAGGCTCTTCCAGGAAGCAATTCAGCCAAGTTAAGATCTGACTGGCCATCCAACCCTGCCTTTCTCTTGTTCTTTGATGTAGATTGCCCTGGACAGTTAGATGTCCTCCTAAGACCTTTGCTTTTGTGATTTGTGTCTCCAGCGTTTTTATACTGAAAATCTTTCTGGATATGGATGAACTTCCATGCTCTACAGGAGTTAACAAGCCTTTATGTAAACCCAGCTGTCTGTGTAGGAAATTTGCAGGACCAGGATTCTAGTCTGAAGGATCCTCCAGCAGGGACTCTCTTTATTTGCAACTCATACAGAGCTGAGCACATTTTTTGGCTTTTTATTCTGAGCAATAATTCTTCATAACAGCCCTGACTTCATGCCAAAAATGCTCTGATTCATCTCAGTTTGTAATTCTGGAGCCTGTATTCCTGTTTTTATGCTGCTTCACCTTTTTTTTTTTTTTTTTTCCTGTGTGGACCCTACATGTTTTCATGTCAGCTGGAGTAAGATTTTTATTGATTTTTAAACTGTGATTTCCAGATTCCCCTACCTTTTTAATACCTTTTAGATTTCCACTTGCCTGTTTGACTCTGCTGCAACCCAACATATTAAAATGCCCACAAACCTTGGACATCATAATATTTCAAGGAATAAATCCTTGCAGAGTGGTGTCAAAACTCAAGAATCCTCCAGGAATCTCTGGAGTGTTGTGATTCACTTTGGCCGCTCTCATGAATTTCCCATAAGAATCATTAAGGTTGTTCTATAATATTATAACTTCATGATCATATACAGGTGGTTTAAATGAATGGCACAGCTCTCAGTTAAAAAAAGTGTCTGCTCCCTCCTGCCTCTGCAGTTCCCCACCTGAAGCTTTTGTTCAGAGTCCACATTTCTGATCAGTGGCAGATGGGAGAAAATGATTAAACTTACATATAAAGGAGCAAATTCTGCAGTCCTACCTCCTTTTTTATTCTGGCACTTCTCCCTCTGACTTCAGTCCCAGCGTAATAAATGTGGAAGGACAGCTGGATCTGTAGCAAAGATATTATTGTCAACGTCCTCTACATTTCTCAGAATATTTTTCACAGACTGATTACTGAGATGTAGAGAAGAATATTTTCCCCATCCAATTTCTTGTTTATATTCACCATCTCTAATGAGATTCCACAATGCCCAAGTAATGCATTTTGAATTTAACATTCAAAGTAGTATTGCACAATAACTGTGTTTCAAAAGGAGCAACAGGATCCAGAAGACTTGACATCCAGTTTATACAGGTAAATTCTGTTTCTTGAGACTCTTGGCTTGAGGTTATCTATAGCTCGATGTTTGTGAGTAAATCAAATAACCTATTTGTCCATCTGTTTCAAGATAATAATTTGTCTTTGTCAACTATTTCTGGAAACTCTAGGTAAAATTAACTTTGCAACTAGTAAGTAGTATCACAAATACAGCAGAATGCATATGGAGCACACTGGCCACCTCATGGAAAGTAGTTTACATTAAAGAACAATCACGATGAATCATGCCACATGGATTTGTCTGCTTTTAAAGGAGGTAGCTTGTTTTCAGACTCTGATAAACAATTCAAGTGAGTCATTATTTTAATGTTGTATACCTTTCCTGTTTATAAGCAGTAGCAAGAACAGTCAGGAAATTATTTAAGAAATTTTTTTCAGTTTGGAATACACACTTCCAGACTTTGTCTTCTACAATACTGACTCTCCTTATAGCTCATGCACCTTGGGTATTTGGATTTTTTTTATTTTTTATTCTAAACTTTTGGGATCAGAAATACTGATAATCTGTAAATATCTGTATGCAAAGAAGGCATGACAGTATATCCATGAATTTACTAAGTATAAATCCTCAAATTTACAGTAAACTCAGTGGAAGAAGAATGAAGATCGCATAGTTAGGTTATCTGGGCACAGTTTCCTTTCCTCCTGTATGTTTCCTGTACAATGTAGAGTATCTGAGCTTCATAATTCTTCCCTTTTAGGTACCTAATTGAAGCATCAATGTTTCTACATTGTCTCTGCAATCAATGGATAAAAATAGGCACCTGCGGAGTGCCTATAAAATATGTTTATCCATGTTTGAAATAGAATGTCAACAGTGTTCTAAATTCCTAACTTCGTTGCCTGCTGAAAAGTGTACAATAGTAGGAGGGATTTATTAGATTTTAGGTATTTGATTTTGATAGGTGACTAACTTCTTATGTGGATCTCAGCCCCATTTTTCCTGAGTCTCTTTCTCATTTTTAAAATAGGAATAATAATAATAATGCTATCATAATATTACCTTGGTGCTGACATTTAGGAAAATAATTAATAAAGTGTGGGAAGACAGACAACAACTTCTTAATGACACTTTTATGGATAATAAAGGAGACAGAATTTCAACACAGATACAGTAGTTGCAATCAAGAATTTAGCATTATCACCTTGTTGGTGGGGCATAACCAGTGTAGAATGAGTGTAAATGTAATAGCTTAAGTAAGCTTGACTAAGGTCCAGGTATTTCTTCAAGAGGCAAAAAAAAAAAAGAAAAAAAAAAAGAGGATTAGGTCACTGCAAGAGTACCAGTGCTCAGATCCATTCCCAAATACGTTATTTTGTTCTGCAGAAAAGCCAAAGTTTCCCTCATGGGCTTTTTAACGAATTCACTGAACTATTCTCACAATCAGAAGTACATAGACTTTTTCTTAGTGCTGACGATATTATCCATTTTTATGATTCACCATTTGCATATAGTGCCATGTGTATTCATGGTTTCCATCACAGTGTACGGAGATGCATTGTTGGCCTATAGTTTTTCAATTCATTACCCCAAGAGAGATAATGCTATGAAAGGACATTGACCATTTAGTGGAAATAAATTTGGAGGCAGAGGGAGGAAAAAAAATAAAAGGAGAGGGTGGCTATAACCCCATGAAACTCAGAGGAGTTTCAGTGATTACAGGGTAAAAATGACTATGAGATCTGGAAATGAGAAGGAATAACAAAAACAAAGTTGGATGAATGCTGGCCTAAATAGGAACAATCAGGTAATAGGGTAAACAGTAAGGAGGTAAAGATGTGACTCAGCAAAGGCTGCTGGATTCTAATAAAACAATTGGGTAAAACTACGCAAAAGAAAACATAGGCAGAAAACCTCTGAACTTTTCTCAGTAGTGAGCTTTATTAAACTAGAAATAGTCTTCTGGGAAAGTCAGTGGAAACAGTATTAGCTGAACCACTCCATTACAGAATGGAAAAGCTCTGAGTGCAGGGTGAAATTTTCCACTCGAAATAGATAAATGGGTTTACCTACTGTTTCTTCATTTTGCAGTTGAGAAAAATATAAGAGAGAAGGAAAAAAAATAAATTGGGAGGGGAAGATCCAGGTATGATTCCCAGACTTGCTATGGCTTTTCTAGAAGAACTTGATTAGATCACTAACAATCTCATTTAGAGACCAAGAAATTAATTCCACTTCCATGCAGGTTCAAGAAAAATTTAAATTAAAAAAATGTCCTTAACCAGGATGAATGTTAGCAAATGCACCAAAATGAAATATTGTGGGAATAAGACAGGCAATGCCGTCCTATTCTCTTCAGCTCTTGTGTTGGTCGCTTGGCACCCACCTTGAGTGAGAACACTGGGGCAACCTTCCAGCAGGTGCAATGCAGTGCTTCCTCCATGGTAAGCAGGGCAAAACACAGATGAAAGCATGCACCTTTGGGGTTTAACATTCAGCTTGGTCTTTCCTTGCTCAGTAACATCTCTTGTGCCATCCTTAAACTTGCTTGCACTTATCACCTTGGGGAGGGCTGTGTTGGGCTTCACAGCAGAGGCTGGTGAGAGCTGTAGGACTTGGGGAATGGGAGAGGTGGCAGCAGCAGCAGTGTGCACCTTTGCAGCCTTGTTCCCCTTGGACTTTGTGCTCTGGGACCTTCATCTCCACAGCAGCTTCCAGGAGGAACAGCTGTCACCTGTGCCTCTGCCAGAGCTCCTGTGCTGAGCAATGTGAGCTTGGTTCATAGGAAAGCTGCGCCACATTCAGCTTCTTTGGTAAATGGAGATCCCACCCATGCCCCCACTCCTTGCACTGTCACACTTACTGAGCATTTGTGAAACATTCCTCACAGCCTGAAGCCGCTTGCATGACAAGGAGCCACTGACTATGTTTCTGCCTCAAGCACCTTGGTCTTTACTGATATATGTGAACTGGCCTTGGCTGCTCTTTCTTCTCTTTGATATTGCAAACTATTCAGGTTCCTTGTTCATTACTCTGTTTGCTTTCTGCACAGCATGTTAGCAGAGAGTGCTGAGTGAAGCAGGTGTGAGTAAGAGGAACAAATTAGGGAAGTAATAGATCTTAGAATTTCACTAACCCTCAAACTTCCTGCTAAGTCATGGCATTTTTGAGCACACAATTTTAATTTTCCTTCACAAAGACTTTTCTCTAACAACCTGTCTGCACACACTACATTTTTTTTCCCCATCGATCACTGCCCTTACAGAGTCAACTGCTTTGACTAGTCTGTGCTGCAATTGCAGGCATTTCATTATGGGAGCATCGCTATCAGTGACTGTGCCTCTGTAATATGACTTCTTGTCCTCAGAATTGCACAGACCTGTTCAGTTGTCAATACTGAGCCTTAGAGCTTATTTGACTTAGCGTAACTATATTGTTACACTGCAAAATTCTCTAGGTTGATAGGTGCAATTGGGAATTGGTAAGACAGGAAGTTGGCTCTCTAACAAGAACTCTTGATTATGTCTCATAGGATTCTAATAGTGGTTGTACTTAGAATTCTCATGTGCAAAGAGGTCACGTGGCACTAGGTGCTGTGCTCACATAATGTAAAAGACAGTCTGTCTTGAATAGCTCTCGGTCTAGGGAGGCAGGAAAAAGAATAGAAGTGTTTGCTGGTGCAGAGTGACCAACAACACAGTACGTGTCAGTATATTTGGTGTAGGAAGCAGTTAAATCTTAACTCGGTGTTTTTTCCACAAGTTGTTCTTCTTTTCCAGTCTCATTTTAGTATTTCATTCAGCTATGTTCAAGCAGGATTTATGTAGACCTAGTATATACAGCTGCCTGCAACAGTGGTGACCTACAAAAGAATTCTCAGTACCTTACTATAGTGAACTGTATCTTCAAAATATATACAAAATTAAATCTGAAAATGACTACCTAAAATCTTCTATGACTTTCTAATTTACCTTGATATTTGTCAAAGAAACTTGTATTCATGACCATTAAGTTCTGGGCTGCAGATAAAGCTTGAGAAAGAACCAGGTGATAGGATATAGCTGGATATAAATGTTGAAAATTACTGATCTGCAGCAAACTTGCAAACAGACCTAGTTTTTCTACACAGCATCACCAATCAGAGGCTAAAAGATGCTACAAAAGAGCACTAGTGGGAGCAGAAACTTGACTACCTGTATATAAAAATATTTTAATCCTAAAATACAGTCAAAATCTGAGTTTACCAATCTGCTCCTCCCTTATGTATCTGCAAAACCAGATTCCAACAGAAAACACTGAGGAACAGTGAGGATATGTGTCGCTTGGATCTCCAGTGCTCTTAAATAATAGCCTGAGGCAGGAACTGCAGTTAACTAAAGCAGAATTTGGTGCACTGCCATAATGTAATAAAGGTCATTTCCATATAGTATGAAGGCTTGTTTTTGCTCTGACTCAGTATATCTCACCACCATACAGGGTAAATGGAGTATGCAGTGTCAAACAAAATCCTCTTTTCAGACCACTAAATAGCAACAGTGTAATTGTGCTATGCTGAACATGCCAGGTCCCAAACTTCTGTTGGGGACATACTACCGAGTGAAACTCGCTTGACAGAGCTGTGTATTTTGAGTCTGCAAACCTATCCTCCTGAGCAACTTTTCAACATTTCCTAATGTGCTGGGTATTGCAGTTAACCTTTTTTCCTAAAAACAAAATTAAGTGAAATGCAACCTCACTTCTCAAACATTTTCTGAAGTGCAAGCACAGATAGTTTGCAAGCCCACTGTTAAACACACATGTAGACATGTGCAGAACAGAAGCCAAAGAAAAGAGTTTAGTCTAGTGATCATGACTGTAATTCCTTAAGTATGAATATGACCAGTTCCTTGTCTTTTTTTGCTTTAAATTTATGCAAATTACATGAATAATTTCCAAATCTCAATTCTCACCAATAGGTGGCACCAACATTTTCTATTTTCTTCATGACGCATTTCCAGTAGCTGGATTTAAAATCTGCTCCAGTCCTATATCTGTTAAATTAAGACAAGTTCTGTAGTTTTGTGGGATTTTTTTTCCTGCAGATTGCGACTGATCAGTGTGCAGTGCTACATGTTGTGTTCTTTAAGCATTTCAGAAACTTTGCATGCTATGTTTTACTAGATCTATTAGCCATAATTCAGACTGCTGCTCTCTTTCATATGATGGGAGTCATTTCAACAACACTTTATTGGAGTTTGGGTTTGGAGTGATTTTCTTGATGCTTGATGGGGTCTTCAGACCTTCCCACAAAAATGTTACTGTATTATAAATTTAAAAGAAAAATCTTTCCTTTGTCTCCTTTATAGGTAACAAAAAATTGAAAAGTAGACTTGTAACAAAAGTCAAGTTGCATTTTTTCCTTTTTCATGATTGTATCATTGAACCTTTCCAGTCAGGTTTCTACTGAGAGTAATTAAATAGCTATTCCCTGAAAAGTTTCAACTGTGCAAATTTTATAGTCATTTTGCAGAGCGTGACATTAAAACTTTGCCAGAGGAAAAGACACTGAAAGCAAATACAAACATGGTAGCAGCAAAGTCTCTTAATTGCTTCAAAATTCTTTCAGTGCCCTCTTGGATTTGGACCCTTGTCCACAAATGGCAGAACCCTGCTAGTAAACAATACATTTTATCTCTGCATTAGAGTATGATGCTTTTAGTTTAGTTTTCTCATCATAGCTAGCCTGGTCCAGATTATTCCCAAAGACCAAGAGACTTTAGTTTCACAGTTAAGACTTGCAGAGCATTATGACTTTCATAATTTTAGGGATATGAATCTTCATTCACAGCCTATTTCCTATTTACCTGAATAGCACTGTGGATCAAGGAACAGGAATGCCATTTCACGTAAAATATTCAAAAAAATTCAAGTTAAACGCCTGCCTACCTACCTCTATATGTGTATAATTTTAAAGTGTTTATATTTGAGGAAATAACATCTAGAGAACACTGTGAAAACAAAACATATAGGCTGGTTGCCTGCCAAGCTTAACTAAAGTTTGGGTACCCAAATGCCAATTACATGGAAGTTAGTCTTCTGCTAGCATAATTTATACATCTGGCTTGTCATCTTTATATCTTGCTTTTTCATTAATCAAATCAAACCTCCTTACTGATTCTGTACCACCTTGCTGCTTTTTGAATATTCATTTCCCCAAGCCAGACTTCTCAGGTGATGAGAGTTATTTCCACAGTTGAGCTCTGTGATCACAATCATGACATAGAAGAGCAGAAGCAGATACAACTCCTAAGAGACACAAATGCACCAGCAATACTCCATATATCCTTGATGACCTTATGGACGAGTTCTGTTCACACCGCATTGGTTGACACGATTTAAAAACCATTGACAACATCATAAGATACTGTTTGACTTAAATTAATGTTAGATCCTGAATTACTCTGGTGTCTTCAATGGTGTTAATATGCAGTAATTTTATTCACCTTTTACAAGATGAATAAAAATGAGACATCACCTTATTCAGTCTTTTTAAGAAAATGTATTTCAAGCAACCATTATCCCTAATGTTTAAAAGATTTTACATTTTACTCGCCTTTATACTTCCTTAATTCACCTTCTATATGTTGAACTTTCTGGAGTTTTCCATTTCTCTACAACTGAATGATTCCAAAGCACACACCTAAGACTGACAGTTGTTTAATTTGGGATTTTACATATCCACCCTGTATTGCAAAAGTAGTCTGTGTGATGCAATTTTGTTTTCAGCAGTAGACTTTTTTTTTAAAAAAAGGTATTGAGTAATCAGAATGTATCTTTCTTCTTGTGTGTGCTTAGAAACATTACGGGTCTGTCTGACAAAAAGAATTTGCCCTTGGACAGCAATTTAGCAATACACAAAGTACGCTGGGTAAGGGAGGAATAAAAACTTCGATAGTATTTCACAACCAAAAAAGGGTAACTATAGACCCTCACAAACTATTTTTATATATACTTTAGGGTAATATTTGAAAACTTTCACTTTTAGGTTTAACTAGTCCTGGACAGGTGCTCTAGGGAAGTTTTGAAGAAGGAATAGGAAATTTTCTCTTCTTGTACCCTGGAGAAGCTGTTGGAAGAAGAGCTGTGCAAATGCAAGACACTCTTTTCACACTTTGCCTTAAAACTAAACAGGCTTTGTTTAGTAATGATGACACTTTAAAAATAATAAAATAAATGACATAAAGGAATAAATGACATCGTGGAATTAAATTGAGTCTTAGTGGTGATACTTTCCAAAGAAATCCATAAGAAAAATTCTTATTTACATCTTCCAAGCATCATATAGTGTTCCAGGGTCCCAGAGTCCAACAGAATGTGCTGTGTGGTATAGGCCATATAGGATGTACATCAACATTTACCTGTCATCTATTTGTAGTTATGGTATAGTTGGTGTGGAGGAGACTATGTTTAAGGGGTTTACATGTTCAGGAGCACAAGACTAAGAAAGCACTCTCTTCCATAGAGTTTGAATGCTATCAACCAAAGTGGCACAATCTGAGTCTTCTGCTGTCAGCAGCCAAAAACAGCGTGTCAAAGAAGTTTTGACTTCTTTTGGGTGGTCTTATGAGGTACCTTAGGTCAATGTTTTTATTTACAGTCTTTCTATTTAGTCTCTGTTCAAGTGCTGGAAAATCCCAGACTTTCCCAGCAGTCAACACTGGAAATGACTGAATTATCTATCCGCTCAATAACAATATAAGACTACACGGGACAAATGCGAGTTACTGGATCAGGCACAGAACCTGATAGTTTAGAGCCAGAGTTAGGCCTTATAGATTTTTATGCTTAGCAGCAAATGTTTCCATGAAGGGAAATCTGGCTTTCCAAGTGAGTATCCTTGTTCAAGCTCCTGCATCCTCCACTAGGTGAGGAATATCAAGGACTTACTTGCAACTCTGACCTCAGGTTTTTGCACAAGGTCGCTTCTGCCCTACTCACCCTCACTCACCCTCCTCAGTGCTCATGCAGGAGAGATTTTCTTTTTTTCTAGGAGCTAAACACCTAAAAATGGTGTTTGGTGCTTGGTAGGATGAAAACATTGCCAAAACAAGGTTCATACCCTAATTTGGAAGATTGAAAACTCTAAAAATGTGCCATCTGTGGCTTAATTAGATACAGTTAATGCAACTGATCTCTCACTCTCAGTATCTACAGTCTAGGTAGCAACATGCGAGCTACTGATTCTAGGCTGACTAGAGAGAAATAGATGCTTTTAAAGAGTGAGTCATCTAACCTATTTTAGACACTTCTTTTAGGATGAGGCAAGTGGAAGTCTAGAAATACCTTTTTTCTTCTTTTTTTTTCCTACTGACTGTAAAAAGAGTCTAGATCAGAAATTTCCCATGTAAGTACAGCTGATCCTGGGTATCCCGGGGCACTTACTACTGGATTGTAATTTACATTATCCAACTCTGCCAGTAACTGAGAAAGTAATATTAACATTCACAATATAATATACAGAGGTGGTGCAGCTGTCTGTAAAGGGATAAACAAGATGCATTTGCTTCCTCTGAACTCAGACTGCATGTTTCTTTGTTCTTACAGTTTTGACCAAGTATCTGTTGTCCACAGTTCTTAACTAACATAAAGTATCACTGCATATAACTGTAAGAGGGAAGGCAGAATTTGCATTTAACAAACTGAGTGGGTGGGGAGGTAATATTTGCACTCTTTTTAGCAAATAATGACTTTGTTAACGAAAAGTGCCATGTTAATAGCTTGTATCTAAATATTAGTTTGCTGATGAATTGATCATTCTCAGAAAAACGGCTGAGGTTTCAATAAATTCAGTGGTGTGAGATGGGTTCTGGTGCAGATACATGTAGCTTACAAACCTCATTCTCCCCAGTGTCTGCAGGAAACCTACTTAAGTCAGAGATCAAACCACAAGGCAACTAGGAAGATATGAGGAATCTCTGGGGCCTCCAGACACTCCAGATCAAGTCTCTGCCATCATATCTTCTCTTCAAGAGACTTACAACTTTAACTATCAGTTTACTCAACTTGAATTGCAATGATGCTCTTGCACGAGAGATAAGTCTCCATCTCCTTCTCCTTCTGAGCAAGTACAGGTGACTAAAGTTAAGCATCTATGAATTTTTCAGGCTAAGTGGGCAGTCACTACAGGATACTGGACCCTTGTTTGGATTTTCAGACTGTTTTACGTATCAGAAATCTCACCACCAAAGGACAGTCATAAAGAGGCTGTGCATTGAATTCACATTTTTGTATATGTTATTCGTTCATCTGGGGATTCTTTAAGTGTTTTAGCTGATCGAGGAACTATTACATTAACATCTTGTGTACACCTGAAATTCCTCTATTCTCAGAAAAGTTTAAAAATCACAAACAAACACAACTGCTTTTGTTTTATTAATACTAAATTAAGAGATGTCAGGATACCCTTACAGCACTAGGTCTATCACAGATATCCCATATTTGAGAAATTTTGTTTGTATCTTTGTTGTCAGCAATGCAGGAAGAAATGAAATGTATTCATATCTTAAGCTCCTAAAGATGTAAGTCATCTTTGCATGGAATGTCAAGTGGATATATCTTGGGTGGCTGCCCAAAATATTTAATCTGCACAGAAGTTTCATTATTGATGCAGCATTGTTGCTAAAGATAGAAAGTCAGCTGCAGCTGGTCATATGTACTCAGACTGTCTGGTACAAACTTTTATATATCCTAGCTTTCTCTAACAAATGTTCCACTGTCTATCAGGTTGCTGTGATACTACTTTATGAAATATAACAGGAAGTAATGAGATTGAAACCTGTGGAATATAGCCTTTGATTTCTTCCCCTAGAAAGAGTACTTGGAAGAATGCTGCTGCCTTGTCAGATTTGTCAGGATGACTATTTGCTACAAATTCCTTGGATGGATAGTTTTCAGCTTCGAGGCTGTTTGTGAATTGCTCAAACTATCCTGAGTTTTCACTACTCACATTCCGAGCTTAGTTTAAGAATTTATTGAAATCATAAGGTTTTATATGTTATACACCCATCAAACTGTTTCCAGCTCCTCCTGCACTGAGCATGGCACATTGCTTGCTGCACTTCCAGCAGGCGTGGTCTGAGAAAGCCAGGAACCAAAGACACCACTATTGACATTGGTAGTGTACTCTTCACAGTTAAAAATATGGGCTTAATTTCTGATTTATACTGTATGGATTTAGCTTCCAGTTGTTGGTTCTTATTATGGCATCTGGAGCTTGTCTATAAGCTGGCTTATGTGACTTAATGACTTACCCATATGTGACACTGCCATTTATTTCACTCCTGGATTGTGTCAGCTCTTAACCAAGCATTAACCTCAATTGGCTGTGGTATGGGGGGCAAGGGCGCGAGGCACTAAGATACCCTTCACCTTTTTTTAATACTGTCTATGGGAGCTCACGTCCAAGCTGCCTTTACAGTTGACAGACCATGTTCAGGTCAGGGTGGATCCCCTCCCTGTATCTCCTGGATTCTCTGGGATATTTGGCTTTATTAGTTTTTCTTCGTTTTTCTTTGTTTTTCTTTGTTTGCTTTATTTTTCCTTTTAAGCTGCAAGTAGTTTCTAAATACGAGGTGGAAGTTAAAATGCGTAGCTGCCTGCACACAGACGCTTTCAATGCAGCTTGTGTCTGTGGCAGCACATCAAGAGCTCTCCGTATGCAGGCACACCTGAGTAGTTAGCAGAGCTGCAGGTGCAAAACATCACCTGCTCTGTTTCCATAACTGCAGTTTCAATCAACTATGACTCATGCTCACCAACCTGCACTAGACTCAGGGGTTTAAAATGCAATGCTATTGATCCACCACTGTGTAACTGGTAAGTGTGAAAGGTTTTAAAAATACATGTAGCAAATATAAAAATAAATGTCAATTGGTCTGCGTGCCTTTGAATGTTACGATAAGCTATCTCACATGGAAGGCACAGAGCTGAACTTTCTATTCCACCCACCCTTCTGCGAGTCCCCCGCTAAGGCAAGGGATTTTGGCATTCCAGGAAGTATATTTAATCACTTATGTACCTTTCAGTGGAGTCAAAAATGAACAGTGAAAGAGAGACAAAGCATAAAAAACCTTTCGCAAATTTCAATTTATTTGAATTAGTTGCAATAATCGAAGGTTAATTTAAGTAGGGAAAACATTTTGAAGGATTTAGGGGAGAAACAGACTAAAAATCATACACAAGCTATCGTAAAGAGTGATAGAGCAGTAAAATAAGAGTCAGGATAGTGCATGGAATTTATATGTGGTTTATGTACAGAACCTTTTATTTGAGAAGTATACTGCTTTTACAAAGAAGGAAAATGTTATCATCAACATTCTTCGGGGAAAACACAGACTCAGAAACTGAGACTGTACTGATTATATACTGAAGAACAAAGAGAACTGCTAATGGAAGTAGGTTTCTTGACTCCCATTGCTTTGAGTTTTTTCCTTTGTTTTGTTTTCTTATTGCACTTTTTTTTTGTTTTAATTCTTCTTTATCAGGTATTGTACCTTTTGTTGTTTGCGTAATGCAAAAGAGGAAGCCTATCTTTCCTGGGTATCCTTCACAAATACGCTTTAGGAAATTAATTGAAAGTGGTCAGAAGCAGGACGGGACTTACTGCAACACAATTAGCTGAGAGTAGTCCATACTCATAGAATATTTTTAAATTAGAGTTTTCAACTAGTTTAAACTAGAGTAAATGAAAACAATGGTATAATAGGGAGAGAATCTGGACAGTGGGCTGTACCTTTAGGAGAGATGCAGAGCATCTTTAACGTGCACATAGATTATATTGCTGCCTTGGGCTTCTCATGGGGTTACGTTACACTGAGATGACACCTGTCCTTTGGCTCGCCTTCCTCGAAGCCGTGCTGGTGATATCTTTGCTCTGCAGACATCCAGCTTTCACTCGGGCTCTGTGGACTCTTTCTTCTGCCTGCCTGTAGCCTGAGCGCCAGCTGTCCCCACAACCCCGCTCCAGGGCCTGTGTTGGTGGCCAAGAGCTGCTGCTCTCTGCTGACAGCTGCTTGCCCCACCTCGTAGTTCCTTTTGTTTCTTGCTTGCTCCCTTTCTCTCTGTATATTTATATCTACATGTAATATACGTAATTTTATAATACCCTTGTAATGATTTATCTGAGAAGTAGGGCATCCTAGTATTGAACCTCTCATATCTGTAGCTTGCCTTCCCTGTGGCACCAACAGAATCCAATCTTATTTTCTTTCATGTTTCAAAGTAAGGGCAATTTATTTAAAGCCCCTGCGGAGCTGTTTCTTTTCTCTGTGGAGGTTTTTATGGTGTACCTATCTCAGCATGGTACAAATTTCAGTGAGGCTCATTTCCCTCCCGCCCACCGTTGTGCAAGCGTTCAGAGTCAGGGATAGGCATATTTTACAAATTAAAAAGAAATCAGTCAGTACATTGAAGCAATTAGTGTAAATGAGTTCAACAGACAAACAGGCAGACAGAGTTCGTTGTGCTGTTTGTCTTTTCCTGCCCCACAGCCTTAAGTGTAGTACAAGAGCTAAATGAACAGAGTGAAAAATGACCACATATAATGGGCCAGATTCCAGCCTCAGTGACAGAGTTGTAAATCCAGAATAAGAACATAAAAACTGCCATCCCGGGTGAGCGTGAAAGTCCTTTTAGTCCTTTTAGTGCAATCCTGGCTTCAACAGTAGGCAAAAGTAGAAGCCTAGGACTAGAGGAAGACAAATAAAGGGATATTTCTCCTGCTATAGTCTCCAAGCTAGAGGGTGATTTAAGGGAGTCAGAGACTTCAGCTGATTTTAGAGTTTAATAGCCACAGCAGATCCTCTCCTTCGTGATCTAATCCTTTCTTACATTTGTGCATGCTTTTCGTCCCCCTAACATCCCAAATCAATGAACTCTACAACTTTGCGTTTATGGGGAAAAAATTCTTGCATTCAACCATCTGTCTGATAATTTCACTGCCCTTCTTGTACTGTGAGAATCAAGGACCGTATCTTCCTGCTCTCTATATCTGTGCCATTTGTGATTTTATGGTAATTTAGCTGATGTCACTGGAGGCCCTTTAAGCTGACACCTCTGTAAAGCAAGGTCAGAACCTTGTTTTTTAGAGAAATCTGATTAATTCAAAAGACCAGCTGCTAGCTTTGTCAGGAAAATCTCCCCAAACAGGGAGAAGGGAAGGAGGTTAGGGGTATGTAACCTGGGTGGTGCCCGGAGATACTCTACATTTCAAACACATCATGTTCCGAGACATCCGGATGGCACAAAGCGAGTCGCATTCCTTGTTGCACCTGTTCTGCAGGTACGGCCGGGACCAGGCTTGCATGTTGGTATGTAGAATTTGCAGCAACCCTCAAGGGGCTAGAAAGTTTGTCCTTCCTAGACATTAGGAGTGAAGCTGCGCCTGGCTCCCGGAATTCTTGACAACTGCTCTTTGGCTATAGCCACACTGTGCTACAGTCCTCACTGCCCTGGACTTCCTCAGAATAATCTTGTAGGATGGAGCATCACTTACAATTATCATTAGGTTAACTTCACACTTAAGATTGCTCCAGCCTGATGAGGCTTATGTTTTCCAACACCCATTTTGTGTGACCAGCATCACTATATTCCTTTGCTAGGCCCCTGTGCTCCTGTCTCTGTGTATACACAGTTCTTCAAGTATCATCATATAAGCTGCACACACTGCTAAATTTGCCAAGAGGTAGGACCCCAAGCACAGTCTGTTTGTAGGAGGAGACCTACATATTCCTATCAGTATCACCAGAGCGCTCAGAGAATTTCAGCTCTGATGTTGTACCAGTGTGATGATCACTACTTCCCCAGTTGTTATAGGTATTTTATTGTCCTGTTGTAGGGTAGGAGTTAGATTAGGAGGAAGAAGGAAAGGAAAGGAAAGGAAAGGAAAGGAAAGGAAAGGAAAGGAAAGGAAAGGAAAGGAAAGGAAAGGAAAG
>JAWLRI010000266.1:550157-578647 GCA_034781795.1 Crypturellus tataupa
AGCAATGAAGGAATTAATGAAGGAAGGAATGAAGGAATTAAGGAAGGAAGGAAGGAAGGAAGGAAGGAAGGAAGGAAGGAAGGAAGGAAGGAAGGAAAGAGAGAGAGAGAGAGAGAAACACCATAATCTTAAAGGGAAACAATGGGCCTTCAAGGCCAAGGACAGCAGCTTCCAGCTGCAATCAAGGAAAAGAAGAGTATCTTCAGTCTCCAGCTTTAAGGATACAGTTAAAGCCTGTGGCAGCATTCCATTAACACATCTTTTATTTCATGCCCTTCAGTATTCTGGAAATGACCTCCCCTAGTCAATGGCATATTCACTACACTGTCAAGGATGATGCTTTTCAGCAGCAAGAGCATTATCCATACAGGAAGATATCTATACTCACCCTTTTGTGTCCATCAAATTATCTGGTACTCCCAGTTATGAAGACTTTCTACTAGCAACATCCAAGTGGAGCCATCCAAGAGCCAGGCTTTATTCCTCTACTGCTAACATTTTTTTAAAAAAAATGAATGATCAAGTAGATATCGCAGGGCTGACTTTTCAGCAGCCAGATCATCTCTTCCTTCAGTCTCCCTTGATCTGTCCAGTCCTTCCTGCAGGAATCTCCCCAAATGACTACCCAGATGCATATTGTTGACTTTTCTGCTATGTAGAAATTGGTCTTATGGGATATATGCTGTAGAAGTTGATCCCAGGATCATCAGCTCCCCATCAACAGCAGGTTAGGATCAGAAACATGGGTGACTCTACTGCATGTTCACAAAAGCAAAGATGGAAGGTGCTGCAGTGGAGCATCTCCTGAGAGTGCAGCCGTGCAAAATATGGAGGCAGTAGATGTAAATACAGATATGGAGATCCATCCTCATCTCCCTACTGGTCTCTTTTCTCTTCACAGACTTCTTGTTTATGAATATGACACACTTGCCTGACATAACCACCTTCAATTCACAGTACTTGCAGCACGCACATTGGAATTAGAATGTACAGGCAAACACATCAAGCCCATCAGCTGTATATAGGTAAGCATAGCTCTTCACTCATGTCATAGAACACGAAGCACTGCAGCTAGGAGAAACAAGCTCATTTTGTACTTTCCCCACAGAATCTTTGCAGAATGTTCCAGTGCTTACTTATTTATTTATTTAATTAGTCTGCTACCGACTGAATATAGTGCTTGACCTCAGAAACCTTCAAAATTGTGAACAGAAGTAAACTCATCATTGTTAAATAGCACATATTGATATAACCTATTCTGACCATCTTTGAGAGGGCTTTGAGAGGGCAATCTTATATTGCTAAATGAAGACTTAAAGACAGTTGTGTTACTTCTATAGAACGGATATTAACTCCTCACACAAGCCATGAATCTGTCTTTCTGCCTCCTGAAATGAGGGCTCACTTTAGCTTATAAGAGCAGGAGAATATTTTGGTTTTTTTGGAGAAAATGTCCAGAATCCTGGACACTTTTCAGCAATTCAGACCTATTTTCTATGCATTGAAGTTTGATTCTAGCATCACTCAAGACAATGTAAATTTTGAGATAAGCCAAATGCTTTGCAATGCATAATTGCTGTTTGTGTTTTCTTCCCCACATGTTTGTGAATGGAAACTGTAGATGTTTTTTCCTCCTTTGAAGTTACAAGACTCAGATCTAAAGGCAAAGCACTTTATATACAAGGGTGTGATGGTTTGCAAGACCGTGCACAGTGGAGATGAATCAGTTCAAGACAAGTTAAAGAGAAAAAACAGCATTAGTTATCAGGAATTTTGTAGGTGTGATGAGGTGCACAGGGCTCCAGTGCTTTGTCTTTGTTCAGTGTAGGCAGAAGTACTTTGGACTCTCAGTGTTTGGTGAAGAAACCTTTTAGGTCTGCAACGCTGATGGGAAACTGGGATGTAGATGTCTGATGTCATCTACAAAAGGATATATGGAGTTCCTGGAGGTCTTGCTTCACAATCCTCCTTCAAAAGGGGAAATATTTCCACCTATCCTTTTAGTGGGGAGAGATAAAAAAAGAAAGATCAGGAGTGAGTGGGCCATACTGACTGGTTCCAGCTAATCCTACTATTAAATTATTATTCGCAAAAGAGGTTTGATTTTTTTTTTTCTATTTTCATAGCTACAGTTTTCTTACCACTGTTTCAGGTCATCTCCTTCCATTTTGTCAAGTCCCTTTCTTTTAATGCATCTTCAGGTTCCTAGTTCCTATTCTTGAAATAACATGACTTGTGCTTTTAGTAAATAACACCAGCACAGTTAGTGAACAGCAACAGACAACTTTTTCTTCCACCCTGTCTGGCTGCACATTGCCGTTATATTAAATTCATCACTCATTTCTCAGCTAGAAGAAAGCAGAGGCAGCACTACAAACATACTCATGGTCCATCTGATCCTTGAGACTTACTGCAGACTGGAAAGATGCTTTGAATGTTCTTAATATAAGGGAATATAACTCTGGTACACAGAATGGAATTAAAAATAGTAAATAAAAACCTATTGCAGAGCATATGAATCCAGGAAAATTAATCTTATATAGATTTTAGATCAAATATTTGATCTAAATATTTGATCTTAGTCAAATATTTTATTTACTGGACTTTCTGACAATATTATCTGATCCAAAGGATCTCCTGTCACAGAAAGAGTTAGGATTCCGGGAGTATCTTCTGCTCTCCTTGTAGAACAATTATTTACACTGATTAAAGAGAAAGGGAGAGGAAAGTGTATGAACATGTGTGTCAGAGAGACAAAAACAGTCTTACTGTTTTGTCTTTGATTTCTTCTTAACTGCACTAATCCAATGTCTTTCCCTTTGTGTGTCATAAGATAGTGTCTCTAAAGGGTTTAGTGCCTGAGAGCAGACATATCGACCACTTTTAGAATTAGTGCTTAATGCGTACAGATTGAATCAACACACCAGGAAACCCTAATTCCCAGGGAAAAAGGAACCCCCCCCAAAATCCTTGCAGTTTCTTAGGCCCAAGATAGCATGGAGTGACACATCATCAGAGACAGTGACTCATAGTGGCTTAAGTTGTTGGTGGGAGTTATCTTATCTGTTAGCTGTATCAAACTAAGAAAGATGGAGGTGCAACCCTGAATGTCTTATTAACTGCCAAAATAATTACATCATGGACAAAAGGTGGAGATGAAAAGCATTTGCATCAATTTCTGTTCTTAATCAGTTTTATCTGTTCTGGAAAATGTCTGTATCTCGTATCAAAGGTCTCAGGCAAGTTTCATACTTTGCAGTCTCATTCCTTCTACCCTTTCAAAGTAAAATATTTATCTTGATGAAATATATTTATTCTGCCATTCATTTTTTCATTATCTCATTCATCTATTTTTGCTATTTAAATCCCATCATAGGATTTTTTTCTTAAATATATATTTTTTAATTTCAGAATATTATAATGAACAATAATATTAATGTTATATTCCACATGCATTCAGCTTTATTCAGGGAGTTAGTCCTCCTCCTAACAGTGAATTGGCTTTGATTAGGTATGTGCATATGTGGGATGAGAATCCAGCTGATTTGTAAGGTTAAAAAAGAAACAAAGCAGTAGTAAGAGAGAGCAATTGTAGCTGTTCTCAATAGAGAATGTGAACAAAATGTGTGAGCTTTCACTAAACCTGAGGTCAGCAACTTTTCTACAGTGGTTTGCCAGATTGGATATTTTTTTCTTAAATTAAACAAAAGTGGAATTGTCAGAACCGTGGTGTGAGCCAGGAGATGTTGCTGCTGAGAGAGGTGGCAGCTTATGGGAAATCTCAAAACCTACAAGAGACAGAGTGCTGCAGACCATCTCCTTGCAGCACCTCACACCCATGGACAAGATCCAGGTTTGTAGACCGAGGCTGGAGGCTGCTTTCTCCTGTAGATACCTGTGTCTCGTGGTGCTGCAGCCCCTCACTCTCACCGGGGTGCTGGCTCTGCTGGCCATCTACTGACAGCTGCCCACAGGCTGCCCATCATGGTCAGTAGGTGCCACATGGTGCAAACAGAAAACTCGCAGGCCAAGATCCAGGTCTGCAACTTCCATATCACATCTGGTCCCTTCAAAACCATTTTGCCCCCAGGTTCCCAAAGAGACGAATGAGAAGCAGTCTGTGAGAGGCTAAGGCCTTCAGCGACAGACTCAGAAGAGTTACGAACCCTGCAATGAGGGCTGGATGTGTTTGCTGCCCAAGCTTTTCCCTCGCATGGGCAGAGTGCTTGGGGCATTGCTCAGAGAAACTGGAGGGAAAAATGTTTTGAGGAAGATGCAGGAAGGAGTCCCATCCTGGGAGCAGGAAGCATGCAAATTGCTGTGATACTGGAAGATGTGCAGGGCCTCTGTGCAGGTGAGGAGATGAAAGAGAGAGTCTTTCATCAGTGGATAGGGAGAAACTCAAAGCAAGCTGTTTGACTGTTTGCATAAGAACACCCAGTAGGAATTACAGAATAAGAGAAAAGGTAGATTTTGATATTCTGAGGGAAGAGTTGGGAACTCACTGGCTGCCATCTGGATTTTGTTTCAAACATCAGAAATGATTGTATCTGCATAAAGATGCCTGAAATAATTTTTCAATAGGGGAATATCTAATTGCCCTTCCCGACACTTATTTTGGAGCGTCAGCTGTTATTGCATTAAAAAAAAAAAAAAAAAGCCATCCTCTTGGCTCCTATGAAAGGTGAAGGAGAAAATATCTTGAAGATTTAACCTTTTATTCTTCAGGAATCTCGTGTTCTTTGACCACTTTTTTTTATGCCTTCTTCCTTTCCTTTTTTTTTTGCTCTTTTTCCTCTATCCAAACAAAAGTGCAGCACACATCCAAGTGTATGAAATAGTCCACACGTGGCATTTTAAAATCTCCTGCTGTATGAAGCAACACTTTAAAAAGGGCAGTGTCAGAGAGGTGACACTGCTTTGCCAGGTGTGGAGCTGCAAAGTGGAAAGCAAGTTGTTAACTGATGTAACAGAAGAAAGGTAGAAGAAAGGTAGAAGACCAAAACTGCCAGATATTTCATCGGACAGATACTCCTGTCTTTATGTCAGCGTAGCAAGCTTCAGCCATGGGTGAATATATGCTTCCTTCCCTTAATGTTTCATAGTTATATCTTCACTCTGGAATAATTCCTCTCTTTCCACTTCACCATATAAAGTTGCTTGTCTTCAGTTATGTTGTACATATGTACATATGTGTATACATAAATATATGTATGTATGTATATATATGCACTCGTAGACATATTTTGTGGAGAACTATTCCTATCTGGTCTTGGGTATTTCTAAAAAGCTGTAACTATTATAATAAACACTTCAGCATACTAGCAATGCTACCACTGACTAAACTACTTAGACACTGAAGTGTTAACATCAGCAAATTTCTGTGCCACTGTGACTTGATGTCTGCCCTCCTCCCATCACAGCTGGCCAGTGCTAGCAGCTGACAGCCAGGAAGAAAGCAAGTACCTCTGTGTACCGAACTGTGTGTTCGGTTTCCTCAGGGCTATAAATACTGCTTTACACAAGAGAAAAGCTACAAGAAGGAAGACTTGATTTTGATAATCAATCATTTACACTACCGAGATCTTAAGACTGGAAATGCTGAAAGGAGAGAAAGGGAATTATTTTGATCAGATTTGAGAAGAAGAATCAGAATGATTGATTCAATTCAAATTAATTTTGAGATAGACTTTCAGAAAAAACTTCCTGTGTCATAAGGTCTACTAGGACACCAAACAGCTGTGTTTTGTGGGGTGCTATTTGAAAAGTAACTGGACAAAAAGCTCAAGTATGTACTCTAGAAAACAATCATTTGGCACTAGGATGGAGTAAATGGCTTAATAACATGTCTTTTTCCTTGTCTAATTTCTGTGGTTCCATGATTGATTAACAGTCTTCTGCTTGCAAGGCTAGCATTCACTGTTAAAAAATCCTGTGGCATGAAATGAATCCAAGTTTGAACTGAATGCAGCTAGAAGGGGCTGTGTGAAAGTAGTGACAGTGATGCAGTAGAAACCACCACTGCAATGCAAAAATTAAGTTTTAAGACAGAAAGATGAGGCAATGTTTTATAAGGAGCTATTGGTAAGTTCTTCCTCCCCACTGTGTAGTCAAAGCAGCCAGCATGCAGGACTGTAAATTCTTTAAATCCTATATCCTAAATCCCTGTTCCTACAAACATCTCGACACAGATGAAACTTGGCTCCCTTGAGGAGATTCATTGACCTGACTGGGACGGCTCCTATGTAATAGTATACCCTTTCTGTCGTAAAGCTGGAAGGCCTTGTACAGACATTAACTACATGGCTACAAATCACACAGATGTACCCAGTGACTCACTGGCACAGCATGGCATAGAGCTCAGGTCTAGTAAATCATTTTTTTCCCTTCAGGAAGAAAATGCTTTAGGTGTTCTTACCTAGCACTTGAAAGATTCTTTTTATTTCCCACAAAATTAAATAAAAACAAAATCTTAGACAGTTGCCACACAACTCATCTCTGCAAACACTTGTTTTATTTATTTTTCCTGATATAAGCCATTCACAAAATTATGGCCACATTTGTGCTTGTGTGTATGTGGGGCTGAGGTCTAAGTACTCAAACAGAAACAATTGTATGACAATAATCTACAACATGGACTCAAGTAAAGGCACAAGAGTCATATAATTAAAACTCTGTGCTGTCAGACTTTGAGAGGTCTTGACAGAAAATAACAAATCTTATTTTGTCTTCTGGTTGTCTAGGTTTAAGATTATTTAAGACCATCGCAACTGATTTCAGCACATGGTCAACATTCACTGCTACTCGTTTGACTTCAGAAATTATTTCATCTATGCAGCATCGGAAACTCAATGTTTCTTTTTTTGTCTTCTTGGATTTGGCCTTGCAAGAAAGACCCGCTGCCTCCCTTCTGCGAGGCCTGCTCTCTGCTTGCCCAGTGGCAGCAGGACATTGCTCATGACCACAGACTCACCACTAACACTTCAGAGTCTAACAGAAGAGAAGAGACTATGCCCTGCTCACGTGGAGCTGATAGTACGACTAATATTGCAAAGTGCTCAATTTATGGACTGCCTTCATGCTTTTGGTATCTCTGCCTGCCAATCAATCATGCACATGACTGCTCCGTGCTAGAGGACAGGGTAGTGTGACGCACCCTTGATGAACACCTCCTATCAGCATCATGACGTCTGTACAGGGCAGTGAAGACAAGAGGAGATGTTTCCTCTTGCTTTTGAAGTATGTCTTTAACCTTTGGACAGCTGGAACAGTAAGAGAAGTTTTCCTAGGGCCTCCACTGCCCTGAGCAGCAGCAAATCAGGAAGGATCATCCTGCCACATCTTCTTTGAACAGTTTGCACAATGACACTAGTAGCAGTCATAACGATAATAACAACACAGATATTTCTTTGCACAATAGTAACAATTAAAAAATCTTCATTATTGTCAGACTCTGAGTCAGCATGAAAAATAAAAACATTTCCTCTCTAAAGGTTCCTGGAGGGTTAAAAAAAAAAAAAAATCAAGTAAGTACCACAGGTTTTAACCCTAATAAGGATGGGAACAAGAGAAGAGGGAGAAACTTTTACTTTCCAGTTTACCTCAGCCTAAATGAGATTTTTATTTGATGATTCAAAATGCACTTTTACAAAATAGGACCCTCCTTGGAAAGTTCCACTTCTAACCAGTTTCCCATGGTAAGACTGAAATACTTTTTACTGTGCTCTCCCTTCAGCTGCCCTAACTGCCCAATAAAATACTGAGATAATTAGAATCATCACTTTATCCTATTTATGAATTTTCACAGGAAACAATCCCTGTCAGAAATAATGAATGCTTCGTATTTACAAATTCATTGTTAGTCCCCTCCCTCCCCATGCTTTTCTCACTGGAAAAGAGAATATTTGCTTTTATTATCCATAAAAATGATTTTTTTCATAAAATCTTGCCAAGTCTACACAGGGCACATTTTCCAGCTTAGCAATATCATTTAAGGTTATTTTTATTTTAACCACTTTTAAAATATATTGTCATAAACCTGACGCAGATATAGTTATACTGGGACAAAAAGTGCTTTTGCCTGTATAACTTATTCCACTTGGGAACCAGTATTTTCCATCGCAGCAAAATTAATCTTCTTTTCTCTCTCTCTCTTTTTTTCTTTCTTTTGAGGCCAGTAGAAGCTGCACCCACACAGGGTTCATTTGCCAGGACAGTTATATTGGTAAACTTTTCCCCATGTTGACCTGGTCTCCAAAACAGCATCGCATAAATAATACAGACAGGTGGGAGCAATTGCAAGTGAATGCCAAAAAAACTGGAGCCGAGTTCATGCTTGTGTCACAAGTACTGCGCTGGTGCAGTTCTGTCAAGGGTCAGCTATTTTGGGCTGGGTGGAGAAAACTGCAGAAGGTGCTGACACACTTCAGCATCTTTTCTTAAATTCTACTTGAGAAGTAACTGTATCAAAAGCTGTGCTGAAAGAGAGTAGGGCCAGATTATGGCAATTCCTACGTTGTGAAGTCAGGGTAGAAGAGACGAAACAAAAGAAGTCCTCACGGGCTCAGCTAAAGAAGAGGGAGATGTGAAGAATCCTATTTATTTGAGCCAGGGAAGAGAAGGAGTTGTGTGTGCACTGCTGGCAGGGAAGAAAGGAGCAGGATGTGAGCAGGGTCCCCAGCGTGTGTCGCAAGCAGTTGCTTTTTTTGCCTGCCTCTTTGCTGGACTAGGCCAATGTGAACACATGGCTCTTTGAACAGACATCCCCATGCTGGTTCCCAGGTTACTTTGGATAAAAATCAAAGTATTGGCTATAATTTAAAAGCCATGACTGGATTGGCTCTGGTGGTCTTCAGTATTGCCTCTTCCTCTGCAGTTGTCTTAAACTGCAAAGCTACAAGGCTGTTCCCAAAGGCTGGACTCAAGGAGGAGGAAAGTATGTGCTCTTCCCAGGAGTGACCAATTTTTCTGACATCTTCTGCAGAGAAGAGCATCCCAACTTATCCATTTTAGCTTTTGTGTGTGTGTGTCTTTATATGCATTCATTTTTACTTATTTTTAATTCATGTGCATTGGTCATGGAAGCTAATTTTTAGTGGATGTATCTGGCATAAGCAGGGATGACCTGTGCTCTGAACCAAATTTTTTTGAATGACAGTTGTTACCAAATATTTCTCTGAACAGCTGTCACATACCTAGACATTGTAATGAATGTCACAGTCTAACTGAGTTAAATAGCATCTCTGTAGTATTTAACACCAATCTGAGTATCTATTGCTAGAATATTATGACATACTTAAAATTATTTGTTGCTGTCAGAAAATACATGTTGTACCCCAGACACCATTACAGAATAGGGGTTGACCTTTTGGAAAGCAGCTCCGCAGAGAGGGATTTGGGAGTCCTGGTTGACCACAGGTTAACCATGAGTCGGCAGTGTGTCCTTGTGGCCAAGAAGGCCAATGGGATCCCGGCTGCATCAGGAGGAGCGTTGCCAGCAGGTCAAGGGAGGGGATCCTGCCCCTCTACTCAGCTCTGGTGAGGCCGCGCCTGGAGTACTGGGTGCAGTTCCGGGCTACCCAGTACAAGGGGGACACAGAGTTTCTAGAGAGCGTCCAGCAGAGAGTTGTGAAGATGATTAAGGGGCTGGAGCATCTATTGTATGAGGAAAGACTAAGCGAGCTGGGCCTGTTTAGCCTGAAGAAGAGAAGATTGAGAGGGGATCTCATCAATAAGTATAAATACCTGAGAGGAGAGTGTAGGGAGGATGGGGTCAAACTCTTTTCAGTGGTGGCCAGTGACAGGACAAGGGGAACGGGTACAAATAAATTGAAACTTTCATCTCCCTATGAAGAAGAACTTCTTTCCTGTGAGGGTGACAGAGCCCTGGCACAGGCTGCCCAGAGAGGCTGTGGAGTCTCCTTCTCTGGAGATCTTCCAAATCCGCCTGGATGCCACCCTGTGCCACGTGCTCTAGGTGTCCCTACTGGAGCAGCGGGGTTGGACTAGGTGATCTCTAGAGGTCCCTTCCAACCTCAACCATCCTGTGATTCTGTAAGATATTATTATGCTCTGTATGAAAGATGAGACTGAAAATGCCAGAGTAACTGTGTCTAAAATAAAACTGAAACTATTCAGGAATATTTTTGATTTTATAAAATATAAACCCATGACATATTCAAGATTTGGTCAGTGATCTTCCTCACTTTCAGTATGCTATGGATTTATAAATACTTAAATTTTAATGATGGTCAATGAAAAGATATACATGGAATTCAAAGTGCACCTATGTGCCATGCCTTAACTTTATATGAAGAAGGATATCCTTACTATAGTGAAGGAAATTCATGCAAAATGAGATGAAGTGTTTGCCATTAATGTCTGGTGTTTAGAAAACAAATATTTCTTGCAGTATTTTTCCACTGCTTACTATTGTATTCATTTTACAGCCTGACAGTGGTGTTGTGGATTGCTTAATCCTTTCTTTTTTAAAGAAGGTCCAAGACCTGCATTCCTGTTTGGCAAGTGTTCCTTTTGTCAACATAGGTTTATGAACAAAATTATTTTCAAGGTCAGATTGGCAAGTCAGGCTTATAATAAATCATCTCATACTTCAGCAGTGGTAAAAAAAAAGAGTTAAAACTTAAGAATTTAACTTATTTTTCTTCAAATCATCAGAATAAAAATAATAATAATAATGGTAGAGCAGTCTGACATGCCACATAAGTTTGAAAACTAATTCATGCACTGCTCTTCTGTTGCATTAGTGGCTAACATCCGCCTTCCACAGAATAATTTGAGGATACAGAAATCCCTCTGCAACAAATGGTGAGCTCCTATGCAATATCAAGATCAGCTTAGGTTTATTAACAAAAGCTGGTGTAATAGAAAAAAAGATTTTATCTTGGTGTAACATTTCCTTTCTATTTTCTTGCTCTTTAGTCTCAGTAATTGTAATTGCTGCATCTTTTAAACTCATTATAATTTATACTGACCTTAGTTCAAAATCAAAATTGGTCAGTTAGAAAATGCCTGGTAACATAACAGTTACTGATGACCCCTGCAGATATATTTTGCTGTTCAGCCAGCAAGACTCCTAAAGACTTTCTAAAATGGAATATCAGGTTTAAATTGCATGTTGTAAAAATCTAGAGTGTTTTCTCACTGATATATTTGAAACAATGTATATCTCGGTAATATTTCAGATCATGTTCAATAGCAAATGTATTTTTGCTAAGTTTCTCAGAGCATCAGGAATGCATTTTTTACAGATGTGAGACCATTTTTCATTGTTGCACTGTTGTGCCAAGGTGCTTCAGCAGAGAGGCAAGTAAACACTTTTTATAAATTCTTTTGCTTTCAGGGAGTCCCAGTCATAGCCCAGTTAGTTAACCTGGAGGACCACAAATGGGATCTGAACTTCTGGTTTTATCTAGCTTTACTTTTGGTCTCAAATTAAGCTGTCTTTGTTTTGCTTTGTAGTAGTTCTGCTTGTACCCCAGCAAATAGAGTGTGTGCAGAAGATGGTCCTGTTTTGACATACGAATGCATAAGGAAGCAGCACAATTCCACTTTCATCTGTAAAACTTAGAATCATTTATCTTTATCCTGCGGAGTTGCCTTTTCTTAAGTTTCATTCACCATTCTGTAAGCTGATCCACATTCTCATGTGGTGATGCAACAATACAGTCTAAAATATGTAAATCTAACTAAAATTAACCCTATAGTTAAGCTATAAGGAGAGCTGTCTTGTAGAAAGAAATCAAAGTGTCAGGAAAAAAAGAAAGCAGCAGAAAAAAAAAAGCTGAAAAAATAGAAGAATCTGTTTCATTGGTTTTAAAAGACTTTGCACTGGGCTGCAGGAAAATAGCAGGGACAAATTTGACTTCAATAAAAATGGATTTAACCTAGAAGTGATGAGTTAGGAACATATTTAACACTCTGATTTCTTGAAAAAGTGAACTCTACTTTGTGTTATCATCCTTCATCAAAAAATACTTCTTTCTCCCAACTATTCAGACTCAAGCACCTCCATCACTCTTGCTTGTCAAACTGTGTATGGAAAAAAAGAGTCTGCTTTTTTGGAAGCAAGAACCCAAATTATGTAGAACTTTAAATAACATTCTATGAGCCATAATTTTCTTTTGTGAATTAATAGGGAATCATAATGTTCTTCTCTCTCTATTGTAAAACTAATGGTATAGATTAATTGTATGCATATTTAGAACAATTTTGTCTCATTCTGCTCTATTTATGAGCAGATATTTACATATATTAAGATTCAACTGTGAAAAAAATGGCATGCTTTGAGCTGTTTTGGGTACATTTGGCCATTTGCCATCTTCTAGCTAAGTTTAGATTACAATAAGTACAAGATACTATGTATAGCAAGTGATAAATACTTGAGAACGGTAACTAAATCCTGCATTTTGGAATTATCACTGTGACCAACTGCCCATGAAATGCCTTTCATTTTAATGTATAGTATGTCTGTATATAATTCTAGATTTGTATTTATATCTACAGCCATATGCTGCTAGATTTCCATCTCCTGTTCAGACAAATTACTTGAACTGCAGTTGCCAAAGCAAACGGAGGATTTTTTTCTCTGAAGCATGTAACACATGACACACTTCATTCTTTCTTATGTGATAACTTTTAAAATAACAACCTACTAATATACACGATGTGCAAATGGGCAGCAAAGTTAAAAACAGAGGGGAAGAATAAGAAAGTCATGTATTTATTACTGGCTGTTAATCAGAACAGCTGTTTGGGGACCACTTCTCAGAAAGAAGAAAGAGATACATGTGCACATCCTGCTGGTAGTCACCGTCCTTGCTTGCACTCTAGTTTAGGCCAAAAGATGTTATTACTCACCTCGGACTGGGGGTTGTGGTATGGTCTGCTGGAAAGTCTTCTGTAATTCGCTGGAGGTTCATATCTTGCCTTCTGAGGATCTCTGGGATCTCTATGCTGGTTTTATTCATTTTGTTGTGGTCAGTTCATCTGAGTGGAATTACAGAGGCTGAGGCTGTATTTTGAAGGAGAATTTATCCCCTTAATGAGGAAAGTAATAATGTGTGGATTAACTGCAAGGCAAGGGAAGACATAGACTCATTGGTGATATTGTCAATGTATCATTAAACAAGGCTTCAGAAAGGTATGTGCCATGTCTCAATGAAATCTTGTGTTCATCTGCTGATTCGACAGCCAGCCTTTTTCAGTGGAGCAAATCTATACATATTTTTCAGCCAAGACTTATGTGTGGGAGTTTTGACTGATTTCAACAACTTAGTAATCTTTCTTTTGGCTGTCAATGAAGCAATATGAATATTTTTTGCAAATATTTGTCTAGCAGGGGCACATTTATATTCCACTGTATGAAAATGTTTGAGGATAAATTAAGCAGCATTGTCAGATACACTGTCATCAATGTGCTTAGGGCACACTAAGTTTTCAAGGAAGAGGATGACCACCTCATGGTTACCTGTATGCCCTGTGACATATATACTGCTTATATATTCTGCTAGAATTCGGTATGGAAACTGACAATTTGTAACAAAAAATGACAAAAGGCACTCATCAATCTAGTATTCAGATTGTTTCTAGAGTCATCCTTACCTCACTTTTAATGGTGTAAAAGCTGGGGATTTAGCTTAACATAGTTTTCTGGATTCTGTAGAATGACAATAGTAATTTAACAATTTTCAATATAGACTATGGAACTGGCACTGTCCCTTATCACAAATTGTTACCATTTTTGTCACTCATTGGCAGCTTAAGATCAAACACAGTGCTTTCTGTTTGTCAGAGTATTTGGGGGAGATAATAGTTTTCTACTGAGAGATGATCTGTATGATAAGTCTTGAAGACTGTGCTTTTGTGAACACTGCCTATCTATGAGACTCTTCAAAAAGAGAATTAATACCTTCCACTGTGGATATGGAAATGAAACATCTAATTTTGACCTGATCTTCTCTTTCAATCTTGATGGAGAATAAGGAAGAATAAAGTTTTCTTTGCAACCCTATTCAAGTGAATGAGATCCAAGCAAACATTAATGAGTTGTTCCTTTCTTATAACTTCTTTCTTGCAGGTCAAATCAATTGAAATAAGGTGGTCAGTGGCATTGCAAATAGTGTGTATTTTTTTCCCAAGCCTGTAAAAAGAGCAGAGGAGGAACAACACTATTCTGAAAAAGAAAGCTTGCTTTGGCTTCAGTGCGAACAGTCTAATTTTTAAGACCAAGATTATCTCATCTCTCTTAGCTTTGTAAAAGACAGAAATCTAATCTAGTTATAGCTCCTTCTGTAGTTGATAAAGATAGTGCCCTATTCCTTCCTACCATTCACACTGCCATAATCATTCCTTGTTTCTTTATCATTCACACTATACTGATTTGAATTATCCTCTGGAGGTGACTGTTTTTCCTTCCTTTGCCTGTAGATAAAATCTAGATATCTATCTTTGTCCAAACAAGTTTAGATGATTAATGTTAGCTCAGATACACTCTAGAGTTTAATTTGTTAGTGGAATTTGAATTGTCCAGCAGAAAATAGATCTCCCAAATAAAACAACATTGAATTATTGCATACTATGGTATAGGACAATGTCTGTACTTTTGTTAGTTGCACAGAATAAACAGCAGCAGAACCTTTTCTGGGGCGAGCCTATATTTTCTCTAGACTGTTGAAGTAAGTTGCAACTGTGTATAGGATAGGCTGCTAATCTTTCACATAATTCCAATGTTCACATGTAGGATTTCACAGCAAGGTTTACTGCTGTTTATTTTTTCCAACTGGTATGAGGCATAAATGTATCTAAATTGTGTTATAGGCATGATAAGAGAAACAGCAATGCTGTAACAGCCAATACATGTACATGTTTGGTCAAAAAATAAGTCTTTACTAGAGGTAGTTAGAAGAAACAAAAAGATCTATGACAAATATTTTAGCCACTGAGATATAATTAAGTCTAAGTCTGATGTTTTGATAGCATTAAATAATGAGCTCTGTTGGGGTAAGAAGATGCCATCATTCAAACTTAATTGTGTATTTCTTCATTTGTTGTGATGAGTCCCCATATTACTTAAGAATTAGAAGAATGATTGTAGAGAGTGATCCAACTGTTAGTTAAAACAGTTCTTATAAAAACTACATACAAAAAAGGGTTTTTTTTCCTCAGTTTATCTGTTTCTTTTCTTTATGCTGAGCCATAGGCTTTGTGCTGAATTATCTCTGTGTGCTAGTCAACATTCTGCAATCCATGTGTATGTAAATTTATTAATTTTAGAGTTCACACACAATGTTGGGTTAAATGCCTAATATATCTTACAATTGGCTTTTTCTAAATCAAATTGCCATTAATTTCAGCAAATGAGAATAGAGAAGGTGCTAAGCAAGACATTTGCTTCATGTTGATGCTGATTAAAAGCAGACATAAATTAGTGCTAGACATGTGCTGACTACTGGCAAAAACAGGTCTGTGCTTCATGTGATTCCAAAAAGCTATTGCCTCTGTTAGACAGCCTGCGTCTACTTTGTCTGGTTCAGTATGAAAAAGACAGTTAAATGAACTAAAAGCGATAAAGGCCAAATTCTATTGCAAGGACAAACTCATCTGCTATAATCAAGGGAAGTTGTATGCCAGAACTACTGTACCGCATCAAAAACCTCAACCAGGATGTTTATTTTTTTGGAATGTTATAGAGGGAAGACTTTTAAGATCTAAGCAGTGGCTGTAGAGCTGGCAGTCAAGAGGAAGAAAACATCATCTTTGTTAGCAAAATGATTGTTTACAAGGTAGTATTGAGACTATGCAGCCATGAAAACAAGCTGCTTTCACAGTCACTTTCCTTGCAGTCCCCTATCAAAATTTTACAAATTCCAGATAGAATCAGCTTCAGTTTTAGAAGAATTCGTAGTTGAAATAATAACTTAGTACTCTGTTAGTTTTTAGAGGGGAAAGGGGAATTCTAATTTTTGTAAAACTCTTCTAATAATATCTCACTAAATACAAAACCAATTCTTATGGCCTCAATTTGCCAGTGATTACAACAGTGATGATAATGAGTATTATTATTATTTTTATTTTTTAATGCCCTTTCCCAGTTCAGCCTCTCTAAAGGAATCTTTTAGGAATTGTAGTTTAAGGGAGTCACATAACCACCAGATACAACCTTTATTTCATTTAGAAAAAAGAACTCTGCTGCAAAATCACACAATAATTTAGGCTGGAAATATAGGGCATCCTTTCAGGGCAGAACTAATTTCAAAGTTAATCAAGTTCCTCGGGATGTTGTCCCATTGAGTTTTGAAAATCTCCAAGGACAGACAGTCAATGGGCCCTCTGGGAGACCTCTTCCAGTGTTTAACCACTCTCCTTGTGAAAGATTTTCCTTATGCACAGTCAGAATTTCCCTTGGGGCAACTTGCATCTGTTGGCTCTTGCCCTCTCCCTGTGCGCTTGGCAGGTGTACTGCTTGGAGCGTCATACAGTCCTGATTCCCCCCGTCATCCCAGGCAAAGGACTTGCTGGAGTGCATCACACACCCTTCCTACTCCTGCCCCACTTCCTTCTGACAGACACCTGGTTTTGGGGGTGAGACATACCTGAATCCTGCTGTGATAGGGATCTCAACAGTACAAATCTGGCCCATAAATCTCACTATACAACACCTTGGTCTGGGTTACATATGATTATTTTTGGTGTTATATTGACACCTCTTGCAGAGCGCAGAGCAAACGGATGGAGCACCTGGAAAACCCAGACTATTCTGGGAGGAGGCTGCACTGCAAATTTTCAAGAAGCCTGGGGTAAATCAAGAGGTTTGAAAAATGTTTGGAAAAAATTGCCAGAAGAAGCATACGGGAGAGGGGAGGTTGAAATAGATGTTTTCAGAAGTGATCATGGGGAAGAATCAGCCATCCACGGAGGCCGAAGGCAGGATGGATCCCCGGGGCCAGGCAGGGTGGAGGGGGGACAGTGTATTCTCCAATGACAACTGGTGGTATTGGCAACTCACCCAGCAGCCGAAGGGCCCAGAAAAGGAAATAACCTTTGGAGAAGTGAGGAGGAGATATTACTCACTGAAAAAGGCAGGCTTATCCACAGGGAGGCTTTCTGGTCCAATAATGATGTCAACAGGATAGAGAAAGGACCATACTTTTTGTTCTCACTTGGGCTTAGATTGACCCATTCTTGCTATCTTCTGAAAACTCATCTAATTTTACAAATCAGAAACACACTACCAGCTCAGAAGAAACCACTTTGGGGAGTGTAACATCTCCATGGCAAACAGAAAATTCCCCTGAATAGTCCCCAAAAGGTAGGTATTATTGGTGTAATTACAGGTATTCAGCAGTACCAAAACAAATAATCTTTTCAGTGACAATGATAACAACAGATATTTATGTACTGAAAACAGCTTGTTAATCTCCTGTCGAATGTCATACAGAACAGTTCATTCATTTTTGGTGCAGTGGTCATAACTATACTGAAATACTGCTTTGCTTATTTTACATGAAATATAAGAGCTCTTTGCTAGTCAGTCTTTTTTAAAATAGACCTTTTAGAAAGTTACCACTTTGTCTCTAGATTCTGTCTTTATAGACCCAGAGAGGATATTGCATATCTGAAAAGACTGGCAGGAAACCTTTAACCCTTCAGGGCTATCTAAATCAGTACAGTAATGACCAATGGCTCTTAGTGGTTTGTGTAAAATGAGTTTATAGCCTCAGGTTTGTTTGAGATTATTGCCCAGATAAACTTGCCCCAACAGGTCTTTAATTGTCAGTCTCGGTGCCTGTAGCAATTTTCCTCGGAGTAAGAAGCAACTGGCTGGGTCTATGAAAAGAAAATCCATCAGTCTTACTTAACATGAAAAAAATCCAGCCGTTAAGAGTTTTTTAATGACAAGGAAAGTATGTTCCCTCTTTAGGTGGCATTAGGGCTGCAGGTAGAAGAATGAGATAGCTCTAAATGTCTTTGTTGTCTGCTGCCTTTGGTTAATCATAGTACAGTTTTGCTCCTCCAGGTGCCTTTGCAGTCCCTACAGGAAGTTCTCTATTGGAGGCCTTTAACTGCATTTTTTTTTCTGATGAAGGTATAAGCCTGAATGAATTGTTGCCAGCTTGTTTACAAGATCCTTTTAAATGCTTTCTCTATTGCTGGGAGCATATCTTTCTTCCTCTTTGTTCAGTTTTTCCCCTTGACAACTGAAAACAACAATAATAAAAAGTGCCCAAGAGCTATTTTAATTCTTTATAGTTATTTTAATTGTAGTTTTCATGGGATTTTCCTGCTGTTGTTTGGAAGCAGAGAGTAGTTTCCATATTGGAGTGAGCTTCTGGTACACAGTAAAAAAATGTTAAATGGAATGGTGATGCTTTAGGTATAAGCCAGATATTTACCAAAAGAGAACATTTTATTGTGTTAAAATTGATACCTTGCTGTAATTGATATGGTCTCCTACTGATAAGTTAATTTGCACTTAAATTCACACAGCAAAGCACAGGATATTCATCTGAAAGGAATACAGCTGTGACATCCTGGCTTGCACTGGTAGGAGCTCTAGTGGAGCTGCTGTAACATGGGTCACCTCTCTTATGCCTCTGTTTTTAGTGCGTTGTTGATATAAGCAGAATACTTTATTTGAGAAAGCTCTGCAGTCAGTCAGTTGGATTGACTAGGTACATGGGTTTTACAGATAATTTAATTACAAGTAGCAACTTGTTAGACTTTTAACATTTAGTTTAATGGTAGAAGAAATTATTATATTTGAACTTCTGAAAAAAAGCAATAGTGTGTACAAGAGAATAAAGAGGTAATAGTCTGCTGTAGCTATCCCCAAGAAAGATCATATTATCATACTGAAGTTTCTTTACAATATACCTTTATCTGATGGAAAGCTTATAGGCAGGGTAGGATCTTCTATTAGGTATACTGCAAGGGTTAAAATAAACACACACGTTTTCAGGGACCCCAAGATCTTCTTTTTTTCCCTTTCTTTCCACTAGTCTAATAAATGGTATCACCCTACAATCTTGGCCTTCTTCCTATCTTGAGAGCATCATGGCTTCCATAATTGTCATTTATCGTGAAAGATGTGTGAGCATATAATTCTTAGTAAGATCTTCAATTCACTGCCATATAGAGGTTTTTAAATAAGATTCATTCTTTTCTTAAAAGATAATTATTTAATTACACTTTAAAGAGAAATTCTTCAGCCTGTAATAGGATAGAAAAGTTGAGCTGAAAGGACACAACAATCTTTTATATCCTTGCAATCTGTGAAAATAAATTTGTTTGTTTAGTCCCCTCTTGAACAGGTCTTGAAGGAGATGAGATTGACTGCAATGCCCTCCATATGCTGATAACTCTTACAGCATTAAGACCAAGTTTCATGCTTCTGAGCTCCAGTCAGTTGTCTGCTGGAATCTGATACAATTTATTTCTCCTGATATGTAATTGACTATTTGAGCTCTGTGAGATTTTGGAATTTCTTTTCTTTCTGTGAAAGATCAAAGATCAACTGCAGTTGAAGATAAGGCCCTGAATGGGGTCACCAATACTCCAAGGATTTTTCTTTTTAGCTGTGGCAATTTTCTTGCTTACACTGATTTGAAGTCAACGAGGATTAGGATTCAGATTATTATATCTAGATGATTCTATCTAAGCTATTTATTGCATTTTCATCCCTAAACACTATGAGACTGCAGCTGAAGACAACTGAAAATCTAGCTCACAATCTACTTAAGAGTTTTGCACTCCACACTATATTTTGTTTGCTTATGAAGAAGACAGTGTTTGGACACAAAATTACACATATATACATAATTATATAGATACATATGCACACACAATCTATCTCACACACACATCTGTGTATATGCATGTAAGTATATATTGTGTGTATACATGTGCATATACAAATATATATGCAATTATATATATGAATTTCTCGAAAGATATTTATTTTCTCAACAAGTCAGTTTGAGATATTTTTTTCTTTTTTGTAATATTAAAATTATGTGTTTCACAAGAAATATGCTGCAGTATTTTTCCCAGCTGAGAGGAAATCACCTGCTAGAAAGCATATTATTTTTATGTTTCTTTGGATTTAAAAAGGACAAGAATGATAAAAAAAAAATACTTTATAACATTTCATTTTGAGGAAGAGTAATTAAGCATCAGGTGTTTCAAGGGACCTCAAACCTCCACTCACACTGCACTCCAAAATTGTGTTCTTTCAAAGATAGTCTCCTTCAAATTTCAGTGTTGAAGAAGTGAAGATAAATCTGTAATTGAATCACTGAAAGCTTAAGAAGAAAGATCAGAGGTATTGAAGTCACCGAAACACTGAATACAATATTTACAACTAACAACATTGAGGCAGTAACACTGCTGTCATGGAAGGATCACTCCACAAATGCTGTTTTGTGCTTATGCCTAAGCACTCTCTCCTGTCAGTCATGGGAAACAGGATACTAAACAGCCCTATAGCATGTCCGTGATGATAGCTCTTACAATTTCTTACACCGTATATTAGGAGAAGCCAAACATCCCCCAGGGGTGGCAAAACATCCCCATACCCTTTGTTAGGGAAAGGCACATTTTTGCATTTTCTATGAATTCATCCCCATCTAATTCTTCACCGTAGTACTGCAGTGCCTGAAAACCCAAGTGAGATTGGGCTGCATTTTGAGTACCACAGGAGATGGTTCCTCATGCAGACAGCTTACAGTGAAAGTAGCCAAGACCTCCAACACAAACAGTTCTAAGAGAAGTTCCTGAGGAATATATTAGAAAATAGGTCCTTAGCTAAAAAAAAAGTTCTAAATGCCCTTACCTTTTAGGTGGGCTTGAAGTTTTACTGCCTGGGACCAGACTCTGTTCAAGAGTAATAAAAGCTGATGTAATTTTGATGGAAATATATATTCTTTTTTTCTAACAACCTTGCCAGAGTTGTCCTATAAAACATTGTTATTTAACATAAAAGCTTTTCCACTCTATCTCCTCCCTACTAATCATGTACTTACTCCAGTTCTTGCAAATGTATTTGAAGAAGAATTGAAGATGGGAAAAGGAGTGACATCTACAGCATATTCCCCGCCTTTCCCCCCTAAAAAATTCAGGAAACTTAAGCATATGGCATTTACATACCTTCTCCTAAAATATTATCCATGCTCAAAGCTGAGAGGAAGGTAAAAGCTCATGTAATCCTTGCCAACATTCCCTGTGGGAAAATTCCTGTTCTGCTTGAATAGCTTCATAAGGCAAAGTATTAGAAAACATATATAAATATATTCCAGATGCACTAGTGGATTTAGAGTTGACAGTATGACATTAAAAAAAAATTCAACCCCAAAATAACAATCCCATGAATGATCTCTTACTATTATTGCCCATGATTTTAATATCGACAGTCCCCGAGTCAGCAACTCAACAGCCCTCTCTGTGAAACATTTGGGTCAGGTATTTACAGACTTTTGCTTATGAACAATTCTTTCTTGTTTGTTTGTTAGCTTTTTGCTTTCCTTTTGAAACAGTCATATGCGCCTATCGAAATAACAGTTCACACTATGTAACATGCAGTTACAGGAGGTCTTCCAAACCAGTGACCCACCAAGTAACTGCTATATTCCTGTGTACTAGTACTTAATACAGGAATAAAAAATATGAATTTAAGCAGTATGATGAACAGTGGATTCTGCTTTCACTTAAACCGTTGTTCATATAAAAGAACTAGTATGTTGAATTTTTTTGGCCTCAGCAGGAAGGCTGAACACTGACAGTAGAAATGCCAGAACTGAAGGAAAACTATAAATGGAGAAGAATCATTCAAAGTGTTTCCCCTTTCTTTCCTGATATGACAGGAGTTGAGGAGAAGGAAGTGGAAGACGTTGATGATGTGGCAGTCAAAGACTAGGGAGCTACATATGCATTTGCTAGAAGTCTAAAAATACAGAGAAATTTGGTGAGCTCATAACTCATCCATAATAAAGCAACAATGACTGGCACAGCTCATTATCCCTGATTTCATGCTCTTTCTTCAGCAATACCTCAGGTACTTTTAAACAGTGACTTGAAACAAGAGCTTAACACTGCCAGATCACTACATATTGTTCAAGTCCGAACAAGAACAAAAAAAAGATTAAAACACTGACTATCAATTACAGAACAATTTTCCACTCTTGTTGAAAGACTGTTTAAAATTGAATTTTCAGTGAACCTATCAGCAAAGGCCAGTTGTTTTGTTGCAAAATTAGACGGAGTGAAGCAAGCTGAAGTTTTTAATAGAAATATCTAGGAACCTTGCTAAACGTATGTGCTTTCAAAAAGCCTTCTAGATACTTCTAGGCTGCTGAATGACTTTGCAAAGGTGACCAGTAGCAAATGCAAGAATTAAAACTGCACATTAAGAATTAAAACTGTCCATTGTATAATACCGTGGAGGAAATATTTAAGAATGGAAGAGCACTCAGATTACTGCTATGAAAGACTGAACATGAACTAAAAATTTAGAATAGTTACTTGATAGATTTATAGAGCTGTCACTCTTCAACTTCATAGTGTTGGAGCTATTCAGTTTTGGAGAATCACAGCAAAAATATTTTAGTTCATATTGCTGTAATACAACAGAAATGTATTAATTCTAACAGCGTCATAACATGACAATTATTAACAGCAAGCATTTTAAAGAAGTAGCATTTGCCTAAGAAGCATAGTAGTAACAATGAATAATTCAATTTATTTACATTATGATTGATTTTCAAATAATTTGCTTTTCATCAATAGTGTCTTATAACTCCCCATATATATATGCATATATTAATAGCTGCCATCACAAAAGGCCAAACTGTGATTCTGATATTTATGAACAATGGTAGTGGAGTAAATAAGAAAGAGTTAAATTTTTCTGTTAGTTAAGCTCACTTGTTTTGCTGAAGAGCAGTTTATTATCCATATTGCCCAAATTAGAAAAATCTATTTTTACCTTCAGTTATGCCATTACTATTACTCAGTAGTATCTTACTTTGTCATCCCACAGTTTCAACTTGTGGAAAATTACTGTTCATTAAGAACTGCAGCAAAACTTGTCCTCAGGGACTGAGACACTGTTGTGAAATGCATTTTCAAAGGAGCTTCTGCTAAACTGTACATCTGTGCCCTCAGTTCACAGGTGTGAAACTTTATCAAATCCAGGGCTAGCTCAATTTGATGTATAAGAATTATGACAAAGATTTAATGTAGTTGTATGTTTTGCAAGATACATAAGCAAGAGCTTTTCATCCTGCTCCTACTATAAGCAGTGGGAAAGTCACCTTAATTTTGACAATACGGCAAGATCACACTGATGTTCCTTGAATTGACTATTCATGACTCCAGAGCTGGTCATCTTGCTGAGTAGTGTTTCTAAGCCCTGGTTCCACATCCTGTAAAATTATCTGGGAGTGTTCCCACGGGTACCAGGGGCATAGAATCAATCACTGTTACTATAAGTAATGGTAAAAGATGCACTTAATTCTAGGGGAATGTGAAGTTGTTCAAATGCTGATTAAGTGCTGCAGGCTGAATAGCAGGAGAGAAACAATTCCTTTTAAGTAAGTACGTCTGAAACAAAGGAAAATTCTTGCTCTCCAAATATTTCTCTTAATTTATATATATTTTTAACTCTCTATGAATGAGGTTTTATAGCCCTCCTGGAAAGAAATACTGTATGCATATCCTTTGTCTCCTCTATATAGATATTTTTATACATTTCTGAAAGGCAGACACTTTCAACGTGGGTGGTAGAAGAGATTTAATGGAACATGGCAAGAAAATACAGAAAACAATACCAGATAAGCTGTGAAAAATTATGTGGATAAGAAGTATACGTTTATTCCAGAATTACTCAACAGCTATGCAATTTTAGTTGATATATTGAATATCTGAGTATCTCTCAAACTAAAAAAGTTCCTATGGCTCAAGCTCAAGACTGTAGGCTCCTTCACTGGGACAGTAATAGAATCATAGAATCATATCCTTTGCGGTTCAGGCATGGGGGAGAAGATGAGGGAAACTGTGATCTCTGCAGATGTTTTTGTTCTGTGTAGGAGATTATTCCATACAGTGTTTGTTGGAAACAGCCTACAGGCTGGAGCTGCTAGGGAGGTCATACAGGTTTCTGATTCAATGTTCCTGCTCCAAACTGCCAAAGTGGTCAACTGATGGGGCTTTAACTTGAATCAGGGAATAACAGTCTCCAAAGGACTTTATATTGTCTGGCAATCTCAGAGTACTTGGCACCTGGACACTTTTCTTCTTCTATCCCAGTGCACGCTCTGGATTTTAGGCAGGGACACTTTTACCATTTGTCTGCTGATGACTCCCTCATAGGAAGAATAGAAGTCACACTTGGAAGCTGGAATCACAACTGCTAAACATCAAATCTTCTAAAGAGTTACATTACAATACAGACTTTCTGTGAACAGCCGTGTTTTTAGCTGCTCTTTCCAACTGCAGTGAAATTATGCTATGCTATGCAGAGGCATTACTTAATCAGGTTTGATTGTAGCCACAGCACAATTTAGGCTCTTTTATATACTGCCACTTAGTCTAGACTGCAAACTCACACAATATTAATGCAACACAGATTAAAAGAATATTGTTGGAAAGTAGTGAAAGCAACCCTTGTTTATGTTCTACTCCTACTAAAACTGAAATTAAAATGCCTATTCTTCATCTACTGAATAGTCACATCAAATGCATTTATTTAAAATCGCCTAAAAAGTCTTAGATTGGCATTCCACAACTGTAGGTTAAACAGAAAGGATTTGAATTATGCCATTTTCCTGACATGAGAAACTAATGCATAACATTACTGTTAAGACAATAAAAAAAGAAATGAATGGATTCTCTTCGTGTTTGTTATGGGGTTTTTTTGTTCTCTTTCTGAGGATATCCTAGGAAACAAGGTAACTGAAACAGTGAATTTAATATAAATCCAGAGCACATCCATGGGAAACTGATTTTGAATTCTGAACTGCAAGTATTCATACAGAGAATATGGTTCTGCAAGAACAGAACTCTCTTTCCAGAAGAGCACTCTGTAGCGCTGTGAGAGAGATTATGTATTTCTGCTTATCTGAAGTCTGAAGGCCTCGTTGGCAGAACAAATTATTTGTTGAAATAGCTGCATTCAGTCTTCCAGGGCTTTGGCCTACAGAATCAATCTAGCTCCCATAGAAATCAATGAATTCTAAATTATGCCCACTGTCTGATATTCCTCAAACTAATACTGTGTGAAATACAGAGAAGTTTATTTAGAAGAAAAAAAAAAAAGAAAGAAGGCTTTGATACAAATTTAGCAGGGTAAAAGAAAACAAAACAACAAAAAAAATCATTTGGTATTTTTCTTTAATACCTTAGGGTAGTGAAAAATTCCCCATAACTTTCTGTAGGAAGTAAAATCTCCTGCATTAAGTAGTTTTAAGAATATGTGTTAAGAACAAGAACAGTTATCTCTCAGCAAGGATATGCTGCCTCAGGGCAAGGAGATAGCAAGATAACAGCTCCCTCCCTAGGGAAAGCAGTGCTTGGGAAAACTCACGTAACATCGGCTCCCTTGCATACCCAGAACACAGTGTAATTCTCCATCCACAAAGGTCTTGATGATACAACACTGGAAAACTGTTTGGTATTGCCAAAATCATGAATAAGATCTTGAAAATACAAGAGTTTGGCTCAATCACGAGACCATGAATTTTAAAGACTTTTCCTGTTTTTTTTTTTGGGGGGGGAGCGAGGGGAGGGGTTGTTTTAGACTTAGCTGTTCTACCCATATGTTCAAAGCTTTCTTTTGCTATCCTGAAAGTTGGAAACTCACTCTTGAAAAACAGAATAGGAAAAATGTCAGAATTGTTACGTAATCACCTAGACAAAATAAGAGTGTTTTAAGAAGGTGTGACAGTTGGTGACACTATTCTGATAACTGTAAAGACATTTCCCGTGGTGTTTTTACAAGTCAAAGAAGAGACTGAAGTTGACTTGGCAATAGTCTGTGCTATGTATAGCTGAAGATTTCTGATAGCATACATCTCTTTAACCACCAAAAAAAAAAAAAAAAAAAAAAAAAGAAAGCAAAAAAAAAAACCATGACTAAATAGCTGGAATCCAAATTAAGCAATACACCTTCTAGTGTGGTAATTTCTCTGTCACCCTAAAACCCTGATGATATCGGAGTCTTAAATATCTGTGGTAGCTAAAAGTTAAAGAGCTTAACTCTGTAATTAGGTGATAATGCTCTTTGACCTGTTTTAGGCATTTCAACATACAGCTCCCATCAGATTATAAAATATGAAAGAATTCTGTTTCTGAACTGCTCAGACTGCCCACTTCTGTCCTGTGGCTGTTCATTGGTACAATTTACAAATCATTCTTGTGATTTTTATCACACATCTTTGATACTATTCTTTGATTCTATTCTTAAAACCATGTTTTCTGGCAGTATGTGCTTATCCAAGAACATTGCTTTCTGTTAAAATAGCTGTTTAATAATTTTTGTGAGACTATGGTTAATAATGCAGAAACGGTTTGTGTTGGACCATGGAACATTTTTAAATATCTCGCTTTTTTCTGTTTTTTATTGCATAGCACAAGACCTGTAAAGAATTTTTCTTAGAAGGCTTTACAAATTAGAATTCAGTTTAAATTTTTATTCATACTTTCAAAAGTTTTAAATGAAGTGGATTTAAAGGAAAGCATGATTTTTTTCCATTTTCCCCCATTGTATTTCTTTTCTATGCCAGCCTATTATTGCTGTATTCCAAAAAAAAAGTTTTTTTGAATTTCATTGAATTCATAAAATTAAAACACACAATAATAATAATAATTTATAGACCTCAGTGTCTGTAAGAAAAAGAACATTTGCAAGAAATGTAATTCAGGAGAGGTATGCATCACTCAGCAGAGAATTTTCACCTATTCCAATTACTTATTTTCTATTGATTTTTACTTCAGTTTTCTATGTTTCTGTAATATTCAGCGTAGGCATGAAGTCAGTGTTTCCTTCTCTTTAATACTTTTAGTTTATCAAGTTATCTAAATTGTGCAATATTTTCTTTTTACCAGATACAGTTGAAATAATCCTTCCAGTGTCATGCTGCTATTGGAGATTCTGGATTTTTTCTTACATTTTTTAACTCCTATTCTTTTTTCAGTTAAGATAAATTCAGATGATGTTAGCAAGTATAATTGATGAGGTTTTGCAGATTTATGCGTCTGAAGTTGTAGTTCATCATTTCAATGTGTTATTTTTAACAGTGACCTATAGAATCAGTTGGCTGAGCATCTTAAAATTAAACCACACAATACTGGAGGCTGCATGGTCCCCACCTGTGCTGGTAGATAAATGATAACTGTGAGTAAATGCAGACATAGCTAATTTTTCAATGAAGACTTGCAGTGTTTGAACCTGACATGTTCATCTCAGCCAGGGACTAGTCCACAGCAACTGAAATAAAACCAGTGCTGCTGTGTTGGGCAGGAGCTTAGGGGAAGCCAGATAAAGGCACTTTTATGACCATGCCTGAGCTCACAGTGTGATGGTTTGACTGTGTGTGCCTAGTCTAGACTACAATTTCTTTTTTCACTACTCTTCAGTAATGATGAATCATGAGGATACATTTGTAACTGAAAGTCTGAACTAAATTTACTTTCATAGCAGACTTTTTGGATAAATTAACTATTCCCAAGATTTAACACCTGGTTTCTTTAATCAGGAATTTGGTATGCTTTCTTGTTAGAGGTCTGCAAAACTAGCTGAGCTAGTTTTGAATTTCAGATGAATTTCATTCCCCTGCTCCAGTCCCGCATTCCCTTTGTGTCACTATTGTGCATTCCCTATGTCACCTATTGTGGCCTTTCCTATGGTCCTCTTTACTCCTTTTAGTTTCCCCTGTGCTCACTGAGAACTGGAGAAAATGCAAGGATCTTATTACCACCTTATTCACTTGGGAAAAAACATACAGAGTGAAAATATCAGAACCCACAGAAATGGGAGCCACAGCTGGAACTGTAAAGCCTGTGCAGCTATTTAGTTTCATTCAGAACAGGGTATCCTTTGTGGATCACTTGTCACTGAGCTTGAACACACGTGCAGGACTCTAACCCAGTTGCTTCTTAAATTGAGAAACCAGATCATCTCCAAATAGCTATGTTTTTCAAATGCTCTTTTTGAAGAGCTTATGACAAATGAGGTTGACTGGTGAAGGTAAATTCAGAGGTTCCTAACAGTCAGAAGTACTAGTAGCTGAGAATTATAATTAATCCAGGCAATGGATGTCTGCACACACTGAAATCATAGAATCATAGAATTCTTAAGGTTGGAAGGGACCTCTAGAGGTCATCTAGTCCAAACCCCCTGCACACATGGCACAGGGCTGCATCCAAGTGGGTCTTGAAGATCTCCAGAGAAGGAGACTCCACAACCTCTCTGGGCAGCC
>JAWLRI010000267.1:0-10961 GCA_034781795.1 Crypturellus tataupa
GGGTTGTAGGACAGGGACAAGCATTTGTGAGGTATAAGTTAGTGCACTCTTGTGATTTCATTAAGTTAGAACATTTACTTATGCCATGTCCTCAGGCTGATGCTTAAGTCTCCACCTATTCCAAAGAGTATCTATATCCACGAAGTAAGTATAGATTTCCAGCAGTGAAATTCACCTGCAAATCCTATAGTCTTTCTCTTGATTGTAAATGTGAAAAAAAAAAAGGATAATAGAAGTTCACCAGACACATTTCAAGACCATTCATCAAAAACATTATAATCACGAGATGGGATAAAAGCAGATATGCACACACAAACCCAGTAATGATAAGACTCTCTTTTTTTCCTCTCTGGTACATAGATCTGTCTTTCTTTCTCCTGGATGCAGAGAACCATTTTTTATTAGAAAATTTGCTCATATACTTCCAAAATAGGACATCTAAAAACTCGGAAGGCAAACTAAATGAAGAGACATGTTTTACTGTTTAAAGTCCAATGTCATGTCAGTAGTCTTATTCCTGATCTATCAATTTTGAATGGACAGAGGAGACAGTGTTTCACTTCTTTGCTTCTGTAACAGCAGTTTGCAAACAGTTCTCCCTAGGCCTTCTGCGACCTGAATGATTCCCTTGGCCTCGTTGTGGCTGCCCTGCCTCTCAATAGCCTCTTGGGGTTACGCTGTAGGCGACGTGAACTGTTGTGGTGCTGGTAGCCCACTCTCACCTGCCATCTTTGTCATGGCAGGACTCCCAAGGATTTCCAAATTTCAAATTCCAACTAAAATCATTCCATCTTATGGCAATTAATTGATTAATGTTTTTGGATAAGGATGTTGTTGTTTGCATGGATAACGTGCTTTAGTCAAAGCCCTGGTTTTCTGTTGAAAAAAAATGTTGTTTGAAAAACTTTTACCGGTCCAGTTCGGAGGAACATGAAGAAATGTCCAGAGACCATCCAAAGCAGGGTGTAGAAGTTTCAGTTAAGTCTGAAATGTAATACAGTGCAAAGTCACTGCAGTTGCTCAGAGTTAAGTATTTCAAGCAGTTGGAAAGAAGAATGAGTAGTGCAAGTGAGAATTTAACATTAGTAACAAAAATGTCAGAGTGAAAAAAACGACATCCTGAGAATGAGAGAGATTTTGTTCTACAAAGGAAGATGTTAAATATAGGGAGAAAGAAATCAACAGAGTTAGTTTTATATTTATTTTTCTATAAAGCTTTCCAGTCATTTCACTCAAAAATGCTCTCAGAAAATGCTCTGCAATGGGATGCAGTGCTGTGCTTTGGAGCTGTCTGCAGTACACAAATTGCTTTCTGAAGAAAGCAAAAAAGGAAAATATCACTAATAGTCTGCAGTTGTGGGGCTCTTGAAAGTGCATTTCTTAGGCACCAATGAACGGTTTAACAAGCTTATTAATAGAGAGCTGTCTTTTAACTTTCAAAAGATCAGTTACAGTCCTGGTAGCTTCAACTACAAAATGTCAAAACCACAATTTCAAAAAATACAAGATGATGCTTGCACTATCCATGTTTTGTGTGCTATGATATGTTGAATAATGAACATGGCAAAAAGAAAATCTGGAAGTATATGGTATATGTGACTAAGAAGCAGTTAGATGCAGGGTGGTACTTCTAGTTCTTGACATACGTCATGTTGAAATAGTTTCTCAGAACATTGCTTGTTTCTGTTCCCTAAAATGCTGTTTACTGAGGGGAAAATTCAAATTCCAAAGTTCAGGAAATAAAAGCCTGAATTGTTTCTGTCTGCTTTAGCAGCCTCTGTTCCTCATTTTCCTTTCCTCTCCTTTCTCTCATTGCTCCTGTTATTTCAGCTGTTGCTCAGCTCTCCTTTCATCTAGTAGATTCCCCTGTCATCAGCGGGGTCTGCACTCCCTTCCCCTGGCACTGGGATGGCACTGCTATGCTTTGCCTGCACTGCCTCGCTAAAAAGACTGTAGCATTGTCTACCTCATAAGACGCTGCTTTCTTTTCGGTACTAGGAACCCCTTTTCCTAATAACACAAGAGCAAGTTGTTGACTCCACAGGCGGAGGTCAGGAGGTCTCCAAGAGAGCCCAACTCAAACCCGGTCTCTTCTTAGGTGGAGGTTCATTTTCTGCCACCCGTTCTCCCTGCTGCCTCTTAAAGCAGGTAAATGAGCAAACTGTTTAACATTTGACGTACGTTCTTCCAGTTCTTTTCTCTTCTTTCCACTCACCTTTTCAGCCAATAACAATTGCAGCAAATCACATTAACAGCTCCGTACTAGCAGTGCATGGAACTCTGCCTCAGAAAACCCTCAGAATAGCTGGGAGCTCTTTGCTTTGGCAAATCAGATAGCGGAATCAGGTATTAAGCCAGTCTACCCACAGTACAGTATATAAGAATGCCCATCATGCAGATGGCATTTGAAAAAGGAGAAATATGTACATACATGTATATGATTGTGCAGTATTTACAAGAATGAGAAAGTGATAAAACTGACCATTTTTTGGTGACATTTGGATAAAGTGTTCCTTTGCTTCTCTCTCTCTCACTTTTTAAAAACCATCAATACAAACATTAGCACATTCTCATTATATAAGCAAACAAGTGAATATGGAATATGAGCAGATGAATTCTGAGTGTTCTGATGAAAAGTGGGAGCTATGGTTTCAGACATTGGAAAATTTTCAGTGGTGATCAGAGATATACATACCCTGTAATGATTATTACAGTCTATTAACTAACTATTCTACATTTCTATAGGTAGAAAAGATACTTATTACATACTATAGAAATTGTGTAGGTACTAAGGTAAAAGAATGGCACAATTAAATGGTAAAGTATGGAGTATTTTTTTCTAAAACCGTGTGAGCAAAACCAAGTCTCGTTCATTGCTATATTCCTTTAAAAGGTAAAAATAAAATAACAGAAAAAAAATGATGTATTCACAATACTGTAATAGAAAACGTGGCACTGAAAAATAAACTCAAAATCAAACCCATAAATTCCCTCTTTTCTCAAGGTAGCTAGCAAACACAACAGTGGGCCTTGCATAGTGTTCTCTTCATGTAAATGTATAAAACATTTCTGCTAGGCTTTTTGGCAGACATATGGGAGACTTCTGTGTGGGAAACCAAATAAAGAAATTGACCAAATTAAAAGTAAGGAGAAATAAATATTAGAAAAAAAAATAAAATGAAAGGCCAAGTAAAAGCTGGCTGTGAATGTGAAATGACACCTTGAATGAAGTTCCAATTTGTTCTAGTCTCTGATTTATTGATACAGTCTCTGGGCACTTGTGGTTTATTTAAACAGGAAAAGTAGTTGCTATGTACAGCCTCCATTGCTCCTCAGCAACTTGCAGCGTTACTGAGAGCTGCACTGAACTTTTGAAAACAGCATTTACCACTATGTAGTTAGTGGCTGCTGGCTGTGGCAATATCTACTGTTGACAATTCCTACCTCTGATTCCTCTCCTGATATGCTTCATTGCTGTAAATCAGATCATGTTATTTACTGAAGGACCTGGAGGAATGATTTGTGGTATGAGGGTGACAGGTTTCTTTGCTGTTCTCTCTCGGGAATCAGATGTGCAGCTCTTGAATAGCAGAGTAACTTGACCTGAGATTTTAAAGAACATTATGAAAGAAATTCTACTCTCTTAAAATCAACAGCTATTATTCAATCAAGATAAAGAACCATAGGAATTAATTCAGTAGTTGACAAATGGAATTACTAAGCACAGAACAATAGTTATTTAGAGCCATTCCTATAGCAAATTAGAGAATGCCTATGTTCTTGAGAGTAACACTGAGTGTCAAGGTCTTAGCTTTGCATATATACTTATGAGAGCTTATCAATCCTCTAGCAGTAAAGGAAGTTAGGAAAAGTTACAGATGTTGAATGTGTGTACTTTTATGCAACTTAAAATTCTGCAAGAAAAATAGAGTGGATGAACTGAGGCCTTTTTGCTCCAGGATCACACAATCCACAAGGAGCAGAGGAGGAAGAGCACTTATGTGGATGTGTGGCAGGAGGAAGCTGTGAATAAGGTGGCCTCACTTCAGTCTGTTGGTAAAATCACCTTATCTTTCTTGAGTGTCCCCATCTAGGTATAACTTAGGTATTGCAAGACTGTTTGAAAATCCTTAAATCATAGATCATTCTTGATGACTTTGGCCAAAGAGCAATTTATTGTGCTGTTCCCTGTGCCTTGGAGTATTGTGTTTGCCTCAAGACCAAGAGGAAGATAACCAAGAATCTGCCTTCTTTTTCCATAGTCAGTGTCAACGTTTCTTTTTCTCTTTCATGAAGTCCAAGAATGAGACAGGACATTCTTGTACTAGTCCCACAGCAAACTGAGGCATCTTTGGGTTTCATAGCTCTTCTGAGAGGGATGTGTTCTGTACCAGATGTAGTTCTGACACTGCTGCACGTACGCAGAAGGGAAGAGGAGTGAAATACTGGACTCTGATGACTCCTTACTCCAACTTGCCTATGCTGGGGAAATAGTGCCCTGTGATAACTTTCCTCCTCCTCAGGATTTGCTATTTGCAGTTGCAAATATTTGCTATTTTAAATTCCTTTAGTGCCTGTGGCAGATGATACAACCACCCACTAATCAGTAAAAATTTTAAAGTCACGGTAAAAAGAGCATGCCAACAGGAGCGTGATTAAGTTCAGTGGCTGCACAGCATAGATGTAGTGTTGGGAAGGACCTTTTGTATGTTGAGTAGTGTTTGCTTCAAATTAAAGCCACTTACTCACAGTTACCAGTATGTATATGAGCAAAGCAGAGAGCTCTGTGGGAGGCTGTGACTCAGAGACTGTACATGTCTGTGTGGCTCAGTGGTCTGTGCTGCACAGAGGTATTTATACTAGCTGTGAATGTGCTCCTCAAGAGCAGGGGCAGCAAATAGATCTGAGAAGCAAGTCATAAGCCTGGATAGAGCAGTATGGTAAAGGAGCTATACATTTTTCTGCACCTGAGATAGTTCTATAGACCTTCATATCTTGACACAGCCTTGTCTTGTGCCATGCAGATGTGGAAGTGTGGAAGGACATGAGCAGTTTGTGAAATGCCCCTCTTCAATGATGGTTACTTTCATGAAAAGTGTGAAGTGTGTTTTTGTCTGATAATAATGGTGACTCTATTACAAATTATAATGTGTATAATTGAGCCTTTGTAAAAGTATCATGGTTTTTCTTTCAATAGGAGGTGTAAATAAAAATTCATTATTCAAATTCAATTGTTCTTTTACTAAAAATGCACAGCAAGCACATGATTTATGAGATGGTGCCTAAGCATAGCTCTCCAATACTGTTTTAGAAACCCCTTAGGGTTTGAGACATTTATTTGAGGCTGTCATACATATCAAAGGATCTGTGGGAGACCTGGAGGCCAGGTGGAATATTTGTGGCAATATATATTTCAGAACACCTATAAAATACTGTTAGATGACTACATTTAAGCATCTGAATCTGCCTATTTTGTCACAGAAATGCCAAGGTTGGAAACCAAAATTGCAATAATTTTATTGTAATCCATGTAATGAGAAATTGCCAGAACGTGTTGAGATGAGTGTTTAAAACTCATAGTGTCTATTGATGCAGGTCTTCTTTCTGGTTAATCACCCAAAATCTTGCAACCCAACTACCTGTGTTTGAGTTTTGGTTTGACCTACCAAAATGAAACTCTGAATGTGATGGACCAGAGGGGAGAATATGCAAAGGAAAGTGTGTCATTTCCATAAAAAAATGCTAGAAGATTTGAGGGGAAAAAAGACTCTGTGTGTGTATATATTTATATACATGTGTATACAGACATTATATATATTTTTCCAATTAATTTTGTAATATAGAATTATGAAAATCTATTAGTATTCATTCATTAATGCAAACATTCATATTAGATGTTTTGTAATATGAAATTGGTAATGATTGGTATAATTGCAAGACTATATCATTGCATATGCATATTTTGTAATATGAAATAATGAACTCTAATTTGTAACAATTACAAGGTTGTAATGTTATGCATTTTTCACATATAAATGCATATTCAAATCAGAAAAAACAACATGTGTGGTAAGACAGCGTGAATTAGAAAGATCCTGTGAGAGCCAACTCTGTGGTTTTATCTTATAGTGAAAGATTTTTTTCTTTTTTGAGATGTACTTATATATATACACTATATACTTATAAATACAGTCACATACATACATATATATTTATTTAAATGTATATAAACATAAGAAGTTCCACAGAGGCAGACCAAGAAGTGCATGGCAGGAAAAGGAAAGGTGGGGGAAACATTAATTAACTGTGTGTACATAAGAGTGATTCTGAACAGATCCTGCCTGGCACACACATCAGCATGGTAGGCGTGTGATGAAGTGCAGGACTCAGAGGAGCTACCACTTGCCACCTAAAAGGCAAGGTTCCAGTGCATGCATACAGTACAAAAAAAAAGAGGTCAGAGGAGACTATAGTTAGTTTGTGTGTGTGTGCGTGTGTAGTAATGAGTTCTGTGCAAGGTTTGGTGTAGGAGTGGGAAGCCAGGTGCCTATGTCTGCTTTGGAATATTCATAGCTTGCCAGTCTGTGGGGCTTTCAGCAGTGTCTTGTATGGCGAGGAATTGGTTTCAGCTAGCTCTTCATGTGTCCCAATGCCATACTTGGCTATGAGCAATTATTCTGTAAGGTCTTCCCATAGTAACAGATTGTTCAGTTTACAGCTGCTTCTGCAGACTGTGTTTTAGGCTCTGCCTTTTCTTTTTTGTTCTTTTTTTTTTTTTTGCAAGGGAATCTATTTTTTCCTTCTGATGTAGCATTGCATGGCAATTGTGGTCTTGATCATTTTTTCAGTGGTAGGCTCAAAAGTAAATTTGTTCTATTATTTCCTCTCCAGGCCTTCCTGAGTCTTGGCATTTCCCAATAAATTATTTCAAAGAAATTCTGCATAAAGTATTTCAGTTGTTCCTTTTTTTTTTGGACCTTTGATTGTTCTTTTTCCTCTGCTCATTTCTTTTTCCATTTGAGTAACTTTTTGAAGGTCTGTTCCAAAAAAAAAAATGGACACAAAAGTCCATCTGAAGAATAGATAAACCCATAAAGAAACAGAATTATGTTATTTGCTTTTCAGGCTGAAGTCTTTTTTCAGGTGTCCTAGAATAGGGTTAACCCTGTTTTCAATATGTTAAACTTGTGAACTACCATTCATTCCCAAACCCTTTTCACTCTAACCAGTTACTCTCTATATATATTTGTTCAGCTGATTATTCCTTCCCGAGGATAGTATAGCTCTTGGCCTTATATTTTCTTTTAATATATCATATTCATTCTGAACATAGTCCTTTTTAACAGAAAGTATTTGCAGATTATTGTCTGCAAATTTTATATATATATACTTTAGTCTTTTATCAGTTTTTTTAAATAAAATATTGACAATCGGATTAATAAGGTATTGACATATACTTATAAAATCTCACCTGAGACATTCTTCAAGTTTAGCAGGAGGAATTAATGACTACTTTCAGAGATCAGTGTCTCAGCCATTTTTCCAGCAGTCCATAGTATTTTCTTTTAGAGTTTGCTTATAAGAATGTTGTATGAAGCAGTGTCAAAAGTTGTACTTAAGTCATGATATTTTTATGCTTTTTCTAAGAAAACCAAGCTTGGTAGAATCATCATGAAGAATAGTTTAATTTGACTTGTTTCTTCTAGACAAATCTATGTTGCCTCTTCATTAATTTATTTCTTGCTTCTACATGTTACAAATAGTGTGACTATTTGTTCTCGTTTATTTCCAGAAACTATGGCTAAGCTGATCGGCCTCTTTTTCCCTAACTCATCCTCTTTGCTTTATAGAGTTGTATTTGCTCTTTTCAGCTCTTCTGGTGCTTCACCGATAAATGGTGAGTTTTCTGACAGACTCTGCAAGTTCCTTGGTTGTTTCCCTAAGTAAGTCATCTGTTAAGTTCATCAGACCCAGCCTGCTTGAAATGATGGAATTACTTATATACCTTCCTACCTCTATTCTTACTGGAAGGCATTGTCTTACCTTGCTGTCCTGTATGTTAATTATGATAGCCATCTGATCACAGAGTACTTTTTATTGAAGATTGTTAAAGGAAAAGCATTAAATTCACACTATTTAATGTGTCCAGTCAGTGAATTCATATCCATAGTTGAGTCAAGAGATAGCAGATCATTTCAGTGTGCAGCGCCAAGACACAGTATAAAGGAACCTGCCCTTTGAAAAATCATCCATTTGAACAATCCTATTAAAAGCAAATTCTGTCATACTTATTGATTTCTTGAGTCCTGATTAGATGTAGATATAATTAATGCTTTTCTATTAGCCTGTCAGGATACTGTTTGGTCCTCTACTTAGCTATTTAAGCTACATATAAGAGAGACTACTTCAATGTTAACAATCCACTTTTTGTACTGAAGCACAAACAATGAAACACAAATAAGCCTGTATGAGAAGAACTTGGTAGGAGAACTTGGTAGGACTTTCTTCTTTAAAAAAAGGTTGTAAGAGGAATTTACAAGACATTCTAATCTTAGGTTAATATTAATTGGAAATTTGATAAAGTCACCGCAGAGCAGAGAGGAAAATCAAAAGACAAAAGTTTAAACTAAAGATTTAGGTTCTTATTGCCAGCCCAGCTGTTAGAAGACAATCTTGACAATATACATATAAAAACTATGACACAGGAGGATAAGCCAAAGCAGGTAGGATTTCAGGTTTTGGTGATAAAGCCTAAGGAGTTTTTACCTGCAGATGAATAAATGGGTGGCCTCCATGACAAAACATCACACACATTCGTTTGCCAAATTCAGACGCAAGATGAAATGAGAAAATAGCAGAAGCTAGAGATGTGGACCACAGTGCTGCTGCCATCTCTTACACATGGGTCTTATGAAACAGAGATTTTCCACCTCAGTACATTGCAGGAGGGGTTGAATTTGCATGGTTCTGAAACTCCTGCAAAGTGAATGGGGAAAGAACACTGTGAAAAGGCTACTGTATCTCACCAAGAGAAAATGGCATAATTCATACACTGAATGGTACCATTGTATTTCTGAAGCTTGATCATCAAAGGATATTTATTGCCAGCTGCAACAAGCTTCTGAGTTGTATCTGCCAAGTGTTTCAATACATATTGGTCCTTGGAGATTTTTCTACATTAATTTCATCCTTTAATTTTTGTTCATATTTTCTCACCCAAGTGAATGCTGTTTAACCTAAGACAGTTATCAGCTATAGATACAACATAGCTACCCATAGATGCTAGGATTGAGCATTTTTTTTTCAGGTGGATAATCCACAGATGTTCTAGATTTTTCAGTATAAATGGTTTTTTGGGGGGAATTTACTCTTCATGAATCTCTATTATTTGTCCCACTCAATTTTTTGAACATGCCCAGCTCATAAAACAGATAGTGATAACAAGTAGTACACTGAAAGAGGGACACTCGAAAAAAAAATTTGAATGATAGTATTTCTTGTTAAGAATTTGGTTTGTTTACCCTTTGCAGGGCAGCAGTGTAGCTATAGTAGCACAGACTAATAGCTAGATCATTGATCCTGTGTTTCAAATCTAATTTGCTACGTGCATAAACTAAGAGCTGTGTTAATATGCTAAGAGAAAAGTCTACATAGTTATGTTGTTAGCTGTTATAAAACTCATTTTAAAATAAGTCAGCAGAAATTTGTCTATTGTGTTGAATCTGGACAGATATCAGTGCTTTTTGATCCAGATTTGGCCATGAAACTAGCCACTGTCAATGTCACAAAGAAGTTTCACCCCATAGTAGCAAGGAACTGGTGCTCTAAGTTTGGTGGTGTAAGCAGACCATGAACAATATACATAGAATATTTTTTTGATGTGAATAAGAGAGAGAACAGCAAGAATAAGGCATAAGAATAAGGCATAATCATGAGAATAATTTGAGGTCTATAAAACAAATTTTACAATGAGAAATTTAAGGAGGTTCATCCATTTATCTCATCAAAGAGAAATGTAAAAGGCAACTTGCCTGTGGTCTATAATTAAGGTCTTTAAACCCTTTTGTAAGCATTCAAGTGCAGAACAATATCCCACAGTTAAGAGAAGAAGATAGAACATTTTAAAGTGAAAAGAATATCTAGAATTTAAGTAGAGGCAGATTTTTTTTGTGATGACTGATTTTCACCATTAGAATGGCTTATCATGTTTTTTGGAAGATTCTCTGTCACTTTGGATGTTAAGCTTAAAGTGGATATTTTCTGAAAGATTTATTTAGCCTAACCACATCTTAATATTGGTTTCAGTCACAAAAGCTTTGTGCATCTGCCCATGTGTATTGCTGATTGCACGAGAGAGAAAGAATACTAGTGAAGTATTCAACTACTGAACTATTTTTGCACTCAAAACTTAAAAATACATAGGATGGCTTTGTGACCTTGAAAACTGTGTCACATAATTGAACATCCCACCCCTATCTGCAGTAATGCATGAGCTAAATAGAAGATATTCAAAAATCTTGTGTTTTGAGGGATACAACTGACACACAGACACATAGGATTGTCAGGGGTTATTATCAAGAGTGCTTATCTTGTCACTTTTCATCATTTCATTGTATTAAAACTACAAACATCTGTGACTATTGCACAATCATCAAAAGATATCCAAGTTCCAGGACAGTTTGTTACCAATGCCTAGAATATTAGAATCAGTTGACTATTGAAGACTGAAATTCTGTGAGGCTATTAAATTAAAGAGGATGATTTTTTTGGCGATTTCACTTTTACCTGTATTATCATACGTGGCTACAGTAAGAACATTCTCTTAGACTTACATGCATTATCTGCTTTAATGTGGCTGTCTCCCCTGGGAGAAATACAGGAGCATAGTCAGGGAATGCAGAGTTATGACGAGGAAAGCTAAGGCGCATTTGGAATGTAAGCTGGCAAGGGAAGTCAAGAAT
>JAWLRI010000267.1:27472-41136 GCA_034781795.1 Crypturellus tataupa
TGCCTATTTTGTCACAGAAATGCCAAGGTTGGAAACCAAAATTGCAATCATTATATTGCAATTACCAGAATGTATTGAGATGAGTGTTTAAAACTCATAGCATCTGTTGATGTGGGTCTTCTTTCATGCAAACTCTTGCAGCCCAACTGCCTATGTTTGGGTTTTGCTTTGGCCTACAAAAACGAAACTCTGAATGTGATGGATCAGAGGGGAGAATATGCAAAGAAGGAAAATGTGTCATTTCCATAACAAAATGCTACAAAATTTGAGGGGAAAAAAAGACTCTGTGTGTGTATATTTATATGTGTGTGCATACATTATATATATTTTTTCCAATTAATTTTGCAATATGGAATCATAAAAATCTTTTAGTGTTCATTAATGTGAAGTATGTTCATTAATGTTTCATAATATGAAAAAATGATATAATTGCAAGACTACTTCATTGTATATGCATATTTTCTAATATGAAATAATGAACTCTAATTTGTAACAATTACAAGGTTATGATGTTATGCATTTTTCACATATAAATGCATATTCAAATCAGAAAAAACAACATGTGTGGTAAGACAGTGTGAATTAGAAAGATCCTGTCAGAGCCAACTCTGGTTTTATCTTATAGTGAAAGTTTTTTTTTTTTTTTTGAAATGTACTTTTATATATATACACCATATTCTTATAAATACAGTCACTTACATACATATATATTTATTTAAATGTATATAAACATAAGAAGTTCCACAGAGGCAGACCAAGAAGCGAATGGGAGGAAAAGGAAAGGTGGGAGAATCATTAATTAGTTGTGTGTACATAAGCGTGATTCTGAGCAGATCCTGCCTGGCACAAACGTCAGCATGGTAGGCGTGTGATGAAGTGCAGGACTCACAAGAGCTACCACTTGCCATCTAAAAGGCAAGGCTCCAGTGCATACTTACAGTGAAAAAAAACCTGAGGTCAGAGGAGACTCTAGTTAGTTTGTGTGTGCGCGTGTGTAGTAATGAGTTCTGTGCAGTGTTTGGTATAGGAGTGGGAAGCCGGGTGCCTATGTCTTTTTTGGAATATTCATAGCTTGCCAGTCTGCGGGGCTTCCAGCAGTGTCTTGTATGGCGAGGAATCAGCCAGCAATTCATGTGTCCCAATGCCATACTAGGCCATGCGCAATTATTCTGCAAGGCCTTCCCCTGGTAGCAGACTGTTCCGTTTACAGCTTCTTCTGCAGACCATGTTTTAGGCTCTGCCTTTTTTTTTTGCAAGGGAATCTAGTTTTTCTCTCTGATGTAGCATTGCGTGGCAATTGTTGTCTTCATCGTTCACTTTTTCAGTTGTAGGCTCAAAAGTAAATTTGTTTTATTATGTTCTTTCCAGACCTTCCTGAACCTTGGCATTTCCCAATAAATATTTCAAAGAAATTCTGCATAAAGTATTACAGTTGTTTCTTGTTTTGGGGCCTTTGATTGTTCTTTTTCCTCTGTTCATTTTTTTTTCCAGCTGAGTAACTTCTTGAAGGTCTGTACCAAAAAAATGGACACAAAAGTCCTTCTGAAGAATAGATAAACCATAGAGAAACATAATTATGTTGTTTGCTTTTCAGACTTAAATCTTCTTTCAGGTGTCCTAGGATAGGGTTAATCTTGTTTTCAACATGTTAAACTTGTGAACTACCACTCATTCCCAAACCCTTTTCACTCTAACCAGTTACTCTCTGTATATATTTGCACAGCTGATTATTCCTTCTCAAGGAAAAGTACAGCTCTTGGCCTTATATTTTCTTTCAATATTTCAAATTCATTCTAAACATAATCCTTTCCGACAGCAAGTACTTGCAGATTATTGTCTTCAAATTTTATGTTCATACTTTATTCCTTTATCAGTTTTGTCAAATAAAATATTGGCAATCAGATTAATAAGGTATTGACATATACTTATAAAATCTCACCTGAGGCATTCTTTCAGTTTAACAGGAGGAATTGATGGCTGCTTTCAGAGATCAGCGTCTTAGCCAGGTTTCAAGCAGTCAATAGTATTTTCTTTCAGAGATTGCTTATAAGAATGTTGTATGAAGCAGTGTCAAAAGTTATAATTAAGTCATGATATTGTTATACTTTCTATAAGAAAACCAACCTGGGTAAAATCATCATGAAGAATAGTTTAATTTGACTTTGTCTAGACAAATCTATGTTGCTTCTATTTGTTCTGATTCATTTCCAGAAACTATGGCTGTTGATCAGCATCTCTTTCCCTAATTCATCCTCTTTGCTTTTTAGAGTTGTATTTGCTCTTTTCAGCTCTTCTGGTGTTGTACCGATAAATTGTGAGTTTTCTGAGAGATTCTGCAAGTTCCTCGACTGATTCCCGAAGTCTCCTGTTAAGCTCATTGGACTCAGTCTGCTTGAAATGATGAAATTACCCATATACCTTCCTACTTCTATTCTTCTTACTGGAAAGCAGTGTCTTATCTTGCTGTCCTGTATGTTGATTGCGATAGCCATCTGATCATAGAGTACTTTTTTATTGAAGATTGTTAAAGGAAAAGCATTAAATTCACACTATTTAATGTGTCCAGTCAGTGAATTCATATCCACAGTTGAGTCAAGAGACAGCAGATCTTTTCAGTGTGCAGTGCCAAGACACAGCAGAAAGGAACCTGCCCTTTGAAAATAATCCTTTTGAACAATCATATTAAAAGCAAATTCTGTCATACTTATTGATTTCTCAGGTCCTGATCAGATGTAGATATAATTGATGCTTTTCTATTAGCGTGTCAGGATTGTGTTTGCGCCTCTTCTTAGCTACTTAAGCTGCATATAAGAAACACTAATGCTAACAACCCACTTTGTACTGAAGCACAATCAGTGAAGCACAAATAAGCCTGTATGAGAAGAACTTGGTAGGAGAACTTGGTAGGACTTCTTTAAAAAACGTTGTAAGAGGAACTTAACAAGACATTCTTATCTTAGGTTAGTATTAATTGGAAGTTTGATAAAGTCACCACAGAACAGAGAGGAAAATCAAAAGGCACAAGTTAAAGATTTAAGTGCTTATTGCCAGCCCAGCTGTTAGAAGGCAATTTGACAATACACATATAGAAACTATGACACAGGAGGATAAGCCAAAGCAGACAGGGTTTCAGGTTTTGGTGATAAAGCCTAGGGAGTTTTTACCTGCAGCTGAATAAATGGGTGGCCTCCATGACAAAACATCACACACATTCGTTTGGGAAATTCAGGCGCAAGAGGAAATGAGAGGATAGCAGAAGCTAGAGATGTGGAGCACAATGCTGCTGCCATCTCTTGTACGTGGGTCTTATGAAACAGAGATTTTCCACATTGGTACATTGCAGGCGGGGCAGAATTTGCATGGTTCTGAAGCTCCTCCAAAGGGAATGGGGAAAGAACCTTGTAAAAAGGCTACTGTATCTCACCAACAGAAAATGACATAATTCATAACACTGAATGTACCATTGTATTTCTGAAGCTTGATTTCATCAAAGGGTATCACCAGCTGCAACAAACTTCTGCGTTGTATCTGCCATGTGTTTCAACACATATTGCGCTAAGATGGTAGGAAAGGCAAACATCTGGAGTGTGTTCAGCTACACAAGTTTTTCAGGATATGCTTCGAAGTATTACTGCTGTATACATCCAATATCTTCAGTGGTATTGATGGCATCATAACACATGATGTATTTCATAAAGTTATTTTTCACTGTTTTATTGTACATAAAATCCCCTTGGAGATGTTTCTACATTAATTGCATCCTTTAATTTTTGTTCATATTTTGTCACCCAAGTGAATGCTGTTTAACCTAAGACAGTTATCAGCTGTAGATACCACATAGCTACCCATAGATGTTAAGGTAGGTTTTTTTTTCATGAGGATAATTCACAGATATGCAAGACTTTTCAGTATAAGTGGCTTTTGGGGGGAACTTGTTCTTCATGAATCTCTATTATTTGTCCTACTCAATTTTTTGAACATACCGAGCTCACGAAACAGGTTATGATAACAAGAAGTACACTGAAAGAGGGACACTTGAAAAAAAGATGTTGAATGATAGTATTTCTTGTTAAGGATTTGCTTTGTTTACCCTTTTCAGGGCAGGAGTGTAGCTATATTAGCACAGACTAATAGCTAGATCATTGTTCCTGTGTTTCAAGTATAATTTGCTACCTGCATGAACTAAGAGCTGTGTTAATATGCTGTTATATGCTTTGTAAATAGCTGTTATATGCTGTGTAAATAGCAGTTATAAAGATGAAAATAAGGCAGCAGAGATTTGTCTGTTTTGTTGAATATGGACAGATATCAATGCTTTTTGATGCAAATTTGGCCATGAAACTAGCCACTGTCCATGTCACAAAGAAGTTTCACTCTGCAGTAGCAAGAAACTGATGCTCTGAGTTTGGTGGTGTAATCAGGCCATGGACAATATACGTAGAATATTTTTTTGATGTGAATGAGAGAGAGAACAGCAAGAATAGGGCATAAGAATAAGGTATAATCATGAGAATAATTTGAGGTCTATAAAACAAATTTTACAATGAGAATTTTAAGGAGGTTCATCCATTTATCTTATCAAAGAGAAATGTAAAAGGCAATTTGCCTGTGGCCTATAATTAAGGTCCTTAAGCTCTTTTGTAAGCATTCAAGTGCAGAACAATATGCCACAGTTAAGAGAAGAAGATAGAACATTTTAAAGTGAAAAGAATATCTAGAATTTAAGCAGAGGCAGATTTTTTTTGATGACTGATTTTCACCATTAGAATGGCTTATCATGCTTTTTGGAAGATTCTCTTTCACTGGATGTTAAGCTTAAAGTGAGTATTTTCTGAAAGATATTTGCTTAGCCTAACCATGTCTTATTCTTGCCTTCAGTCACAAAAGCTTTGTGTGTCTGCCCATGTGTGTTGCTGATTGCACGAGAGAGAAAGAATGTTAGTGAAGTATTGAACTACTGAACTTTTTTTGCACTCAAAACTTAAAAATACATAGGACGGCTTTGTGACCTTGAAAACTTGGTGACGTAATTGAGCATCCCTATCTGCAGTAATGCATGAGCTAAATAGAAGGTATTCAAAAATCTTTTGTTTTGAGGGCTACAACTGACATACAGACACATAGGATTGCCAGGGGCTATTATCGAGACTACTTATCTTGTCACTTAATGTCCTTTTGATCATATCATTGTATTGAAGCTACAAACATCTGTGGCTCTTGCAAAAGCATCAAAAGATATCCAAGGACCAAGGACAGTCTGTTACCAATGTCTGGAATATTAGAATCAGCTGCCTATTGAAGACTGAAATTCTGTGAGGCTATTTAAGAGAAGGATTTTTTGGCGATTTTACTCTTTTACCTATAAAGATAAATTATCATACATGGCTACAGTAAAAACATTCTCTTAGACTTACATGCATTGTCTGATTTAATGTGGCTGTCTAATTTTTATGTATAACATCTTTTCAGATCCAAAGTGCTTATTTAGGGTACTGCCAGCTTTTTGCAATTCACTGTCTTCAAATTCTTGCCAAATTGGGAATTGCTTGAAGAGATCAGAGCTACCTGAACTATCTATGATGTTCAAGATCATGCATGTTTGCTAGGATGTTTCAGGTGTGACTCAACACCTTTGATGGTATAAGATGGATAAAGTGGAAGTTCAAAAATACTATTTACGGCTTTTCCCTTACTTTTTCCCTTTCTGATCCATATCAAGAGTAAACATTATTTTTTTTTCCAGTAAACGTCCAGCAAATGTCTCTCTTTCTTTTCTTCCTAGACTTGTTTTCTAGGGCTTTTGAGGGTCATTCCAGAACCACAGGAAACATCTAGAAAGGAATCTAGGCAGCTTCCCTAGGGTTGTTCTCTGTTACTAATTTAATGAGGGCTCCAGCAAACAGGGCTGGTGAGGTAACCTTGAAAAGCAGGGCAGTAGAGACACCTGATATCTGTTCTGAACATTCACAGCAGGCTTTTAGTCTATTCCCAGAGTAATCCAATCTGAGAAGTCATTCCATTCACTGAGCTGCTCTTTGTGTTGACCTTGTAAACAGGCTCTTTTCTTTTCTGTAGCACTTGTGGTTTTTGTGGTCATTGTCTTTTTATTTGAAAGTGTTAGAACACATTAAAGTCCTCCTTTGTCTTGACATCTAATTCCCATTGGAAACAGGATCTAGTAAACTGTTACTGACCTGTCCTGTAAGGAGGATTGCAAAGACAATGTAATATACCAAGGAAAGATCATATGGCAAGTAGGCAATAGTGAGAGAAATAGACCAACAAGTTACCGAAACAAAGTAGAAAATGAGGTTATTCTGTTTGATCTGGTTTGTGACACTGCTCATTTCTTCAGATAAAGCAGAGACTGCAGAAAGTAACCATATAACCACATTACTCAGTGACCTCTCTTTGTTCTTCCAAGTATGTCATTCAAGACACTGAACAGGTAATGCTTTCGAGAACAAGAACCAGAAATTAAAATCTGAGACTTTTTTTCTAAATATTCAGCAAGGCCTGTTTCTTTTGGTATGCTTCTCTGTTTCCTGGAAATGGACAGAAGACAAACTTAAATGTCTTGAAGAATTTATTTTTGCCGTGATATCCTTCCTATTATTGCAGTATTATCCTTCTATTCCTAGCTCAGGAAGTGTGTGTTAGATAAGTGGACAGTGAGGTGGACTGAGTACTAGCTGAATAGCAGAGCTCAGAGGGTTGTGAGAAATGGTGCTGAGTCTAGATAGAGGCCTGTGGCGTCCTTCAGAGGTCAGTACTGGGCCCAGTGCTGTTCAGCTTCTGCAGACAATGACTTGAATGAGGGGAAAGAGTGCACCCTCAGCAAGTTTGTGGATGATACTGGGAGGAGTGGCCGACACTCTCAAGGGCTGTGTTGCCATTCACAGGGACCTGGACAGGTTGGAGAGCTGGGCAGAGAAGAACCTTATGAGGTTCAACAAGGACAAACACAGGGTCCTACACCTGGGGAAGAACCCCAGGCACCAGGACAGATTAGGGGTTGACATGCTGGAAAGCAGCTCCATGCAGAGGGATTTGGGAGTCCTGGTTGACAACAGGTCAACCACGAGTCAGCAGTGTGCCCTCGTGGCCAAGAAGGCCAATGGGATCCCGGCTGCACTAGGAGGAGCATTGCCAGCAGGTCAAGGGAGAGGATCCTGCCCCTCTGCTCAGCTCTGGTGAGGCCACATCGGAGTGCAGCTCTGGGCTCCCCCAAGAGGGACATGGAGCTTCTGTGTAGAGCTCAGAGCCACAAAGATGATCCTTTAAGGGACTGGAGCATTTGTCATATGAGGAAAGACTAAGCAAGCTGGACCTGTTTAGTTCGGAGAAGAGAAAGCTGAGAGGAGATTTGATCAATATGTACAAGTACCTGAGGAGAGAATCTAGGGAGGTTGGGGTCAAACTCTTCCCAGTGATGGCCATTAATAAGACAAGGGGAAATGGATACAAGTTGAAACACAGGAAGATCTACCTCCATATGAGGAAGAACTTTTTTACTGCTGGGTGACAAGAGGGCTGGAACAGGCTGCCCAGAGAGGCAGTGGACTCTCCTTCTCTGGTGATCTTCAAAATCCACCCGGATGCCACCCTGTGCCATGTGCTCTGGGTGTCCCTGCTGGAGCAGGGGAGTTGGACTAGATGATCTCCACAGATTCTTTCCAACCTTTATCATTCTGTGATTCCATGATTACCGCAAGGCAACTGGCTAACAAGAAGTTAATTTCATCCAATGATGCTGTAAGTCATGGAATATGGATATTGAGATATCTTAACAATTATCCTGGGTCCACAACATATTCTTCAGAGTGTCCGAAGACTAGGAGACTATAGTCTGGTATCTGAAGAACTTAATGAGGCAAAGTTGCCTGAATACTGAGGGCTGGAGAGGTCTGTCACATTTGGAAAAAATATCTCCCTTGATATAAAGGTTTTTACTTGGTGTCTTAATTTTGTGTCCTAAGTTTGAATCAGTTCCCTGTCTACATTGCCTTTTCTTTCTTCCAATGAGAAGGAGTGAAAAATAGTGGACTCTTTTTATTAAGATAGTTCTATTCACTCTTACAGGACTGGGGTCATTTTTAGCATTTTGGATCAAGGTTGTTACCTGTTAGTTACTTCAGTTTTGAGAAACTAATCATTCTTCCTATCCTGAATGGTATGAAAAGTCAACTCTTGGCACTAGAAAAATATCACAAGTGACATTCTTCATTTTCAGTAATCTTTTGTGTGTTAGCTCATGCTGCTTCTTCCAAAATTCCTTAGTACTTACCTTCTTCTTTGATATGTCTGTAACCCTGGAACTCATTTGAGATCTTAGTAATAAATCTGAATACCAAAGCTGTATGAGAGGAAGAGGCCACAGTTGAAAATTCATCCTGTAATCTCTAACATCCTCTTCTACCTACTTTCATTGCAAAAGGCATATTTTGCTCAGTGAAACGGATTCTTGTTGGTGACTGTGAATCTGAGCGGAGTAGAAAGGAAATCTTGGTTTTACATGTGTAAGCTTCTGCTCACCTCAGACCCTAACCTGGAAAAGTACTGATAGGATATGTTGGCTATTTATAAAATGAAAAGTCATACTGACTTAAACATGTTTCATGAATGTACAGTGCCGGAAAGAGATGTAGTGAAATAATACAAAATTAGTGAATTAGTGAAATAATACAAATAATACTAAGCTATACTATAACACAGGTATATGATTTTTGATTTTCAGTAATTAAACAGTAGTCTAATCAGAGTGGTAATATACAATTAGAATGACAGTGAGAAAAGCTATACTAAGTTTCATTAGCCCTATAAAGATAAGTGAAGTTGTTATCATTTCTGTATAGTATAGACAAATTAAATGGATGTTTACTCAGTACCTTTGTCCGAGCGCACTACAGGAAATTTAAAGGACTCTTAAATGCTACTCTATGGGTGGGATTTTTGTGCATGTGCCAATTCTTAAATTAAATGATACTGTCCAAGATAATTCATCAAGCTCGGGTGAAACACACTGGAGATTTAATTAATAGTCATTCTAATTGTATTTTGTATGGTATGAATCCCATGCTAATGTTGCCTCACAGGGGACAGGATTTTAATGAATACCAGAAGACTGCATTTTTTAATTTGACTAAATGTAAAAGAGAGATGAGAAAATGAAAGTAATAACAGCCCATAAGATTAAACGTGGTTTATTAGTTTTGTCAGGTTTTGTTTCTATAATTCAATTTCAACTGTAGGAACTATCCTTATCATCTGTGCTGATGAGCAGGATTATTTGGTGGTGCACACCTTGCAGAGTTGTGTCGAGCTCTCAGTTCTAACTCAACGAATAAACAGCTGAACAGGATGATTGCTTCCATGTTTTTTTTTTCTTGGTGCTCAACTACTCATCAAGGTACCACTGCTACTCCAGCATCTGTGCAGATCTGTTATTCCTGCAGTGGTCCTGAATCAAACTATTCCATTTTTTTTTTCCACCAGCAGCTGGAGTACGGTTCACCATACCAATGGATTTTCAGGTATATTTCACAAGTGGTCCCTCAGCAGAAATTATCCTACTGACTTAAATAATTGTCATACTATTTTGATTGTGCTTAACTGATCTGAAAGATAATCTCTTTGATTCTGACTAAGCAGAAATCAGATGTGTTTCTACGGTGCAGAGCACACACAAGGGTTACATATTTGCCTGCTCTGACCAGCTGAGCTAACAGGAAGCTGTGCTGAGCTGTAGAAACACTAGTGCTAATTTCCAGTCTGAAAGGAGTAAAGATATTAATAACCATATCCTCCTTCCCCTCCCACTTTTCTCACGCTCACAGAAATTCACCTAGTGTTGAGTTCAAACGTACTCTACTCAGGCATTTTTGAGAGGCATATTTAGAGAATAAAATGACTTTTTATAGCTCCTGAATGGAAGTTTATCTATTAATATAGATCTAAGATGTGTGTTGTAACAGATCAATTGTTCAGATTTTTACTGCATCGACTAAGAGGCCACTTGCAAGCAAGTAGCCATGTTATTTCTACTAGGCATCTGCATAGTATTACCTAGGTCACGCCATGAAGAATATACAGGGTTTCATCCCCAGAACATGTTCCAGAAGTTATACTATGAATATTTATTTTTATGCTTATTTATGGATAAAACAGTTTTATCCCTAATGGCAAAGAATGAAAGTAGAGTAGAAAGATCCTGTTTTTCTTACCCTTTTGTCAGTAATTGCAGTTAAACTCTGAGTAGCAGTACCTTGTACTTGTTATCTGTGGAAGCCTCCTTGGTTCATGAAAGGTGACTGCTATACGTTGCATAAGCTGTGACGAAGAATCACTGATAGCCATGTCACTCCCTGCATCAGCAAATATGTCAAAAAACGGAGGTCAGGAGGTTGAAATGCCATCAGCCCTATGATGACCCTTGCTAATGATTTGCATACTGCTGAGGGAAAGAAGTACTGCCTTCTTCATTACAGCTATCAGTTCCAAATTAGAAAATGTTCTTTTCTGCAGCTCTGGAAAAAACTCAAATCCTTACCCTAGGTTTGGCTCCTATAAGCACATCACAGTCTGTTTCATAACTGTTACCGTTTTATCTACGATTGAGTTAGCTAAAGGCCAAGGATAAGAGGCAATGGTTTAATAGAGTGCGTGATGGCAGATGGAACTGATTACAGGTACGTGCTGGATAGGCCAGGACATGAGTCACTGCTCTGTTTACAGGAGTGAAATTGGAGTATCAAAAGCAACATTCACAGAAATATCAAATAGATAAATCACAGACTTTAGATGATACTGAATAGACATTTACAGAGTGCACAATTGTTCTGTTGTTAAAAACATGAGTAAAATGTATTTTAAGACTAAACGACAAGCGCACAGTTATTGTACCATATATGGCCATGTAAGATAAGCACTCCTATAGTCCCTGTTGAAGGAATGTGAAATCTAATGTGCAGTTCATTTTGAGATTAGAAGGTCAGTTCTGCATCAAAACTGAGTAATTGGTTCATGCAGGACAGACACTCACCTTTCCATCTAGAACTGCCAAATAGACCCTCCCCATCTGAGGGACACAAGCCTCAGTCTTTGAGGTAAAATAGTGGCAGCAGTGGAAATCAAGTGTGAAATTAAGTTGCAAAAGGTCAAACAGAATTCTCATTTCAATCATAACAGACAAGTTTTATGGTCCAGGAAACAGGACCTTAAAGGCAAAAGCTACATTTTTAAGAGAGAGACAACACTCCAAGTGTGTTTCTTTTTACCAGATTCCAAACAGTGTAATGAAAACAGTCCTTATGGAAACAAGGCACTTGAAGCATGTTATCAAAAACTATATGAATCAAAGGCTTCATGGAAGAACGTGGCTATATACGTTATATATATATATCTTAAATTCCCTTCAGCTGAAGTAGAGTAAGAATGTATACAAAGTAAAATAGCAAATGGAGAAATTTGAAGTGTTATTACATTACTGGCCAAGTGGAAGCTAACAGGGGCTGATGACCAGTATGGGAAATGATATATTTTTACAAATAATTCTTTGGAAGTTGTTGAATTAATGTGTTCTTTTGCCAAGGGGTGCTCTGTGGATTGTTACAAGAAACATATTTTTTTGGCTACTGTACCTCTCAAAGGGACTATTACTTATCACACATACATAAAGCATCTGCCTACACATAACGAATACTCTCAGTGGCATAATATCCTTCATTGTGTGAAAGAGTACCTATTTTAGAAGATTTGATTCAAGATATCATGGAATATGTTTGTCTAAAGGAAAATGAAGAGTTGATTGCAAGTTTGGATACTATTACCTATAGTGTTACGTTAGTGAGAAGGTGATTTTCAGGTTGTACTGGGTCAGACTGAAAAAGTATCTTATCCAGTATTCTGTCTCCTACAGTAGCCAAAATCAAGACAGAGTACCATGGGCAAAGTCCACGGGCTCTTGGATGCCTGCTAGGGAACAGTGCACTATGCCAAGGATGTTTTGCTTTGATTCCTCTGCCGGTTCCCTGTTTTAACCATTTGATCCTCATCCCTAATTTATTTTTGTTTCTTCTCTGAAGACACGATTAACCTCTGTTCTCACAGAGAGCTCCTGATGTCCACAGGAGGAACTAGGCCCAATAGATGGGCCCAATAGATGGGCCAGGGAAAAACAAAACAAAACAAAACAAAAACCAAAAAAACCTGCACACAAATAGTGATATCCACCCAAATGCTGTCGCAGCCTTTCTGAGGCAGCATGGCCTCTCTTTACAGCCCAGATGCAGCACAGATTTCGCCCCTCTCTGCTACATGCCAGCTGTGGTCCTGGCTCTGGGCTGGCTGGCTCACCTTGTACTGCAGCAGCTTGGCCTCCTGCCAGTCCATCCCGGTAGTGCAGAAATGCTACTGGCAATAATCCGTTCCCTTTTATAGCACCTGAGCTTGCCCGCAGCTCTCTCCTGCTCTGGCACCCAGCCCAGGGATGCCCAGACAAATATCTATTGTTTGCTGCTCCAGCTATTTGATTGTCTTCGGTCTTTGCATTATTCCTGGCTCTTGTAGTGAAAAACATCCGATGGGTGTTTACTCATGGAAATAGGACTTCTGTTCATTTGTAAATCAAATACAAAATCCCAAACTTCCCCAGGTGTCACCTGACATTTCAGCTTTCTGTTTATAAAAAAGAGTTCTTAAACCCATGCCATTTCGCATCCTTCCTTTAATAACTAGTCACTGTAATCCTTCCAATAGGACTTCCTTTTTAAATTAATTAATTAATTGATTAATTAAAAAATTAATTAATTTTTTACTGGAACTAGTGGAGTTAGCTGGCAGAGTGCTAATTGCTATCTGGCCCCAGTTAATTTTCTTTATTAAGTAGGGTCTGACATGCATAGATATTCGGAGCCATTTCAAATGATTTACCTGCCCACATTTGAATTACTCACTGATCTATGCCATTGTGAAAGAGAAGTCACAGAAAATAGGACAAATGATTGAGCAAGAGGCCAGCATGCCTGCCTGTAGAAAGCACACCACCTTTGTTGAATTGATTTATCTGTGCGGTTGGAATGTCATCAGTAGATAGCTGACATTACCTAATGGGGTATAACCAGGATAATGATGCATCCTTTTGTTCCAGATGCTATGGAAAGCAAGGGACCTGATATCTCAGTGCAGCAAACACTTGCCTTTCTATGCTAGTTACTAAATTCTCAATGTGTGGATAATTTCTCTGAGTTAAGTATAAATATTCAGCTAGAAGAGATGGAAGGGGTCCAAGACCTGGATAGTTATTTGGAATGGTGAAGAACAGGAAAGTTTTTCAGTTTAATATGCCCCTAATATTTTGAATTTTGACAGAATAGTGAAACAAAAATATGATCTGTTATCCTGTGTTTTGACCTGCTCTAGAAATAATCAAATAAAGAGATAGAGACTTAAAATAAAGTTCACAATACAATAAAATTTGACTGAATTCACCATCTAAGAAAGCCCAAGAAATACCAACATGTGCGAAGTAATATTAGTGCTAGTAAAATGCTACATTGCAGGAAGAACAGAGCTGCTAAAAGTTTCGTGAGAATTTGACTGGAGTCGCTTGTAATTACCTAAATAGGGTGGGGCCGGTGAGGACACACAGGCAACATGAAAAAGCT
>JAWLRI010000267.1:56952-69415 GCA_034781795.1 Crypturellus tataupa
AAAGACTTCTGCATTCATTCATGCAATACCAACCCATCCTCACTAAAGATGAACTGTGAGTATAAACACTAAAAGAGAGAAAATAAGATAAGGCGCATGGAAGTTTTTACAAAGAGAGAACACATTTCCCTCTTCTCAGAGCCCTACATGGGTTTAAGTGTCTGACCGTGAGCCCCCAATTATGTTATTGTTGAAGTGCCTTTGAAGCACTATGCTAACTCTTATACTCCAAGGAGTCACAGGAAAGGATGTTGTCCTTGTTTTTATGCAGTTCACCAGTTCTTAATGGACTTCATATGGTCCCTGATTTTTCAAAGCAGCCTTCCTTATTACAACTACAGCATGGTGCTGTCATCTTCTGTGAACATTTTCAATAAAAGATTTATCATTTCTCCTTCTCTAAGCATATACACGCATAAATCATTTCTGCAAAGGAATGTGAAGGAGCAACCTTAGCTAATTATGAGTTCAAGCAACAAAAATATAAGTGTAAAAACTAACCTCAGATTAAGTGCATTAATACCTGCCCTGGTGTATCTGGTCAGGAACAAGCAAAATCCAAACCTTTTACTAGAGTAGCAGGGAACATCTTCAAGGCCCTCATGGAAGCATGCAGCTGACTGCATTATAACCATAGCAATGCTTACTTGTGAAGATTATTCAGCCTCACTGTGTGAGACAGTCAGAGAAAGTTTCAGTAGCAGAGCTTGTGCCTGTTGAAGTATCTGACTTTTTATAATCCAGAGAAAAACAGAGGCTGAAAGTAGAACAGAGATGTTAAGCACTATAGTCTGATCTCTGGGAAATATAATTTGTTCCCTGCAATCATTTTTTCAAGTTCTGTACATGACTTAAGGGATGAATTGACTACTAAATTTGACTTCAGTGTGACTTGGAAAAAAAAAAGTCATGAATAGTCCTTCACCATTTCAAAGTATTTTATTGTTCATCTAATCCTGTTGTGAAAGTGACAAAGCGACAGTCTTTCCTGCAGCTGTGTGTGTGACATGAGCCAATGACTCTCTTGGCTTCTTGCTGCTAGACTTGAAAAAAAAAAAGAAAAATAATGGGCTTATTTTCTTGTTATCAGGCTCTTCCTCTCGAAGTAGCTACTCACTTTGTTTGAGCCAGAGCAGCTTCCGCAATTCAAAGTTCGAAACTCTCATGTGAACCTGATGCTGCAGCTGGGGAGGTTTCACACCTGCGCACACTGATGTCACTGTGCACAGAAGGTAGTAAAGCTTGTTAGACGTGGGGGGTGAATATGCTTAGGAAGTAAATACGTGGTATTTATGTCCGAGGAACTCATGTTCAGGGAACAAATATGTTAAAACAAGGATTCTTTAGCTGGGTGGTTTTTGTTCTTGCTGTTTTACAAAGCAAAGCATCTGGCAGTTGGGGATTGTAGCCACACAATGTTGTCATAATAGTTTTATGTACCATTTAAATATAAAATAATGCAATTAGTAAACATAAGTGCTTAATGTCTCATTAAGGAGAACAATGAAAAAGTTATGAGACAAGCGCAAACCCATCTGAAGAAGGTGAAAATTGAGTTACCGAGCTGGCCATAGTCCTGTTCACCAAATCTAAACACCACTGGCCACCTTTGTTCTGCACCAATCCATTTAGAACTAAGTTATGCGTCATTATCAAACATAGGCTTTTGCACTTCCAAACTACTTCCTGACCCCAAAATACTGAAAAAACGGATTTATCACAAGGATGATATGTCAGAATTTTGGCTGAAAGCAGTAGTGTAGTTTTGAAGACCCAGATGTTTCCTCTAACTACACACAGCTTGGTGGCACAGCAAGAGCTGGAGCAGGTGGACCAAGCTGTTTTTGAAGGCACCTCAATCAGCAGCTCAGTTGCAAGTGTGTTCCCGGTGGCATCAGCTCCCATTAGACAAGCAATGAGGCCTTGAGGCAGCTTTCAGGCCTGGGCCCAGTGGTGACTGCAGCCTGGGAAGCCAGACTAAACTCCTGACTGAAGTAAAACCCCAGATGAACAGTGTGTGGGTGCGTGTTTGGCCTAAGAACCAAGTGCTTTGACCTAATGATCTGCTCTTATGGAGCCAAATGAGAGAGCGATCCTGTACAGATACAGGTCCTGCCTCTGCCTTTCCTGGGAGCATAAAAGCAGGGCAAAGAAATTCTGAAGGACTTAGAGCAGGTAAAGTTTTTAAAGATCTGCTAGCAAGGGTCCTAGCTGCCTGAGACTGGGTGTAATCCCTCAGTGCCACCCCGAGAACACACAAAAGGGATCCAGTAAGGGGCTAGGACCCCCTGGGAAACCGGAACATTCTCCAGGCATTCCTTAGGCAGGACGGTTTGCTGCTGATCCTCGAGCTCAGGCCGCGGTGTGCGCGCGAGCGGTACCGGCCGCCGGCAGCGCTGGGTCCTCACCAGGCAGTGCGCTGGGCGTCCCCAGCACCTGAGCGGTGCTGCGTTTCCTCAGCCTGTTCAAGCAGATCTTGTTTCAGCCTGTGTTCTCCCACATGTAAAAGTGCTATCTCTCTGAGCAAGCTTGATATATACATAGGTATTTTATCTTCTTTAAGTCTTTTGTTTCACTGTTTGATTTCTCAAAACTTGTTAAAGGGGTCCTATCTGGAGCTGTCTGTGTAGAGAAACAGTGATTTCCTGGTTTGCAGCCAACTTGGCTGCTGGCCCGTTTCTAAGTAGGGAGACTAAAGTGGATCTTTCAAACTTAAATTTAAATTTAAATACTCTTTTACTTGTGTAGGAATGAGCTCACTTCCTTAGTTAATAACTACCAGGGATGCTGGTTTACATTGCTCGGTGGAAGAAAGGATAAAGATTGTAGACCTTATTGGCTGTACAGATTTCTGAGAATTTTCAATTTCACTTTTTTTTTTTTTTTTTTAAAGAGACAATGATCTATGGCAAGCATGCTATTTTTTTCAGGTGAATGAAATACATTCATATAGAATGTGTGTCGGTAATTTAAATTTGAAGGAGAAAAGTGTAAATGATACTGTCTGAATTGTTACTCACTGACTGATTTTTTTTCTTCATGTTATTTGTCAAATGGTGCATCTGTGTCTAATTCTTCCAAAATTTACAGATTAAGATTCACTAAAGCAGCTCAAATGGAATATGGGGGGATAACTATTGTTATGGTTTTGCTAAGTTTGTGCAGTCATCTATTCCAGCCTCAGACTTAAGGAGCAAGATACAGTGGTCCAGGCAGAGCACCCAGGCAAAGATAACTTTAAAGGAACTGACTCACATACCTCCATGCAGCATGGTGTCGTGTCACTTAAACCTGCTGTTTCTTATACTGTACTGTTTTAAAAGTTTGCATTTTGTGTGAAATCAATTTTTAAACATGAAATTTTTACAGAGTTGCTTGCTAATTTCATCCATATCAAACACAAAGCATGTTTGTATGGCAGGTTTTCAGCCAGTGTTAGATTCTTTTTTGCTGTCTTTATAGTCAGGTACAATACAAAAAAGCCCACTTACACGGAAAGGGAGAATCAGTATATAGGATGAACAAAATACTTTTGAGAACAAAAAAAAAAAAAAAAAAAAAAAGGCTATAATATGAATTTTACTTATTGGTAAAACTGTCCTCATTCATGACTTATTAAACATCAATCTCTTTCTTCTCTGTTGCTACTTATCTGTATCTCTACAGGATATTCTGTTTTATTTGCAATTTGCAGAAAAGAGGTAGTAGCAGCCAAGAGAGGAAGGCTGATCTCCTAGCAACATTTCCCTGTGTCTCACCTTCACTACAGTATGATTTCCTCTTGGCTTGGCAGGCCTGCAAAGCTTAGTTTGCCTTTAGAGAGAACTTTGAAGCTAACATCTTTGCAGATTGGATAAGTGTTGCATTACAGTGGCGTGCAGGTCTTGATAGAGCCCTTATCTGCTTTGAACTTCAGTAACAAGCTCAGAAAAATTCAAATGTCCTTTAGCAGGCAAGAATTCCCTTTCTACACACAGCTTCAGAATTCCACAGCATAAAAAAAGTGTCCTTTTTCATCATCGTTGCTGTAAGCAGGGCGAACACAACCGTAGCAAACCGTGGCCCATCCTCGCAGCCTCGGCTCTCGTGGAGAGGCCTCGCTGGGGCAGGTCGATACTGATGGAGAAGGGCTCGTGTGTGCGAGTGCAGCTTGCTTGCTGCAGCAGCGTTGTGCAGTTAGGCCCTACAGCATCATTTCACTCGGACAGGAACAGCTGAAACCTTTTGAAATTGTTTGGACTGTGCGTGCCAGCAACTTAAATCAAAAAGGTTTTCTTTTACACAAAGTTGCAGTTTTCTCCCTCCTCCCAGAGTGATAATTACAAATGTAGTTAATCCGGCTCAGACTGTATTGGGAGATAGCTATAACTCATTTTGGCAATGTGGCTTTGCCAGCCATTTATAAACACTGTGAGAAAGAGCTCAGCCTCGCTCTGCTCATGTCCTCTGAGAAACATTGTCTAGATTGCTGGCCGGAATAGTGTAAACGTATCAATATTATACATGCTGCTTGCAGCTTAAAGGAAGCAACTGCTTCCAAAACTTTAGCAAGCCAGTCTCTGCTATAGAGACATGCTGAGTTGCTTCATTCACTGTGAAATACTCTTTCTTATCTTAACTCTGATGTGTTCATAGTTAGTCTTCTACCCAGTGTTACAGCCCTGGGGAGTGTTGGCCTTTCTGAAGTTTGATGCAAGTCTTCTGAATCAGAGAAGGGGAATCTGGGCAAGGCTCTGCATTAGTAAAACTATTTATCTTATGTTGGTAAAACATCTTAAACAGCAGTTCTTAATACTCGTTACAGGCATTTGTAAGGGTCTTGTAAGCACCAGTTCTATAAATGGTCCTGTAGAAGGAGGTGGGAGCTCCCTGAAAACAAAATTGTGAGCTTCAGTCCTTGGATGAAAACTTGTCAGTCATAAAGTCGAGGCAGCTCTGCCATTGACTTCCTGGGGGAAAGGCCGTATTCCTGTGGTTTAACATTGGATTTATCTGATATCAGTGTGTGTCCAGTGAGTCCAAAGAGACTTTTGCTGCCTGCATTTTCAGTTTTGTTGCTGCCTGCATATTTAGTTTTGTTTGGAGGATACAAGAGTTGCTCTAGGTTATTTCTTGCACTAGCCAACATTACGTATCATGCCAACCTTTATGAACCCGTTTGCATCTGCTGTGGTACAGACATTTCATATAGTTACACTATTCAAAAGGTCCTTGAAAGTTCAGAAGTTCTATTTTTATTAGCTGTTAAAGTTCCAGTAAGTGAGAAATGTATCTGTTTTGAGATAACACAAAAATAGCACACTAGTGAGTGGTTAACAGGATTTTTACAATACATGAAAAATGTTAGAGCAAAACCTTTTGCAGTGATTACTAAATCACAAATATTTTTTTTTCCCCTCGGAGAACTTGGGACTGATCCTGCAAACACTTACCAGTGGCCCAGCAGGACTCTGTAGTGTTTGCTTAGTGCAAGCCTAAGGAGACTACTGCATGCAGAAGTATCATTCCGTGCTTAGAAGTTAACCAGCAGCCTGAGTGCTTTGCTGGAGAAGGGCCAGAGCAACCAGCATCTTGGAGAATGAAGCTCGCAAGCTCAGTAGTAAGAAATTGAAGGGACAGGCCTATAATTTGTAAAACTAAACCCTGAAAGCAGTCTAAACAAGTCTTCTGTGGCCATTTTGTGTCCCTTTTAAATAAATTCCTGAATAAATGACCAGACAGTGCAATTTGATAGGGTGAAACTGAGCGACCATTATGCTCAGAGATGAATAACTTACACAAGTACCTTCACTGAAGCTGAAGAGACTATTTGAGTGAGCAGAGATTTAATAGATTGACTAAGGACCTACTGCATTTTCTCTTTAGTGAAAGATAAATGCTCAACAGCTTAGGTCTGAGAGGGTTTTCTTGAATCACTGGGTACCTCTATACTGATGTGCAAGATGAGATCAGGAGTGAAATTCTGAAGAAAATTTCCTGGTTGTTTCCAATTCCTGTGCCTTGGTTCAAGGAGTGATCTGGGGGGGGTGTGTGAACTGGATTTCTCTGGGACGACACAAAACTCAAGAGTGTGTTCAAGGGTGCATTTAATGCAACCGAACCACAAATGGGCAGCCAGTCCACCAGACCACACTTGAGCTAGTCTGAAAGAAGGTAATTAAAGTGTCTGAAATGTATAGAGTGGAGATACCAGGTCTTCAGCATCACCGGTTTTACCCCATGGGTATATTACTTTGTTCCTCACTCCTTGCTAACGTAAGCACAGCCAAGGAGTAGGGCCTCCTGCTACTGAAAGGCATTTAGGGCACATAAATCCTCTCATAAGAGTAGTGACACCTAGACTTCTAAGAATGGGGTTATCCTGCTTCAGATCTCATGGCTTGCCTCAATCTCAGAGATCCTGTAGGAGTTACCAAACTTATTTCAGTTCTTTTAGCTCCCTTTAGGCATAACCTTCCAGTATTTTTAGTCTCACCTTACCTCATTATTAATTTTAAATTATAATATTTTCATAAAGTATTACCTTAGGGCCTTTGTTTCCTGAAGTGAATCCTTTTACGTGAAATGTTTGTTATTATCAGGCACATGCATTTTCCTTTGTTAATACAGGATCATGCACCAGAGTACCTATCTATTACTGTTGAATGCAAGAGTAACTAACCCTGCCACTCTATGCAAAAAAAAATATTGTATTGATTGTTGCCTTTTGATTCCAAGTAACACAATGCTTAAGTAGATCCTTTGGGACTTTGGCACATGTACCTTCTCTGTCAATGCTCAGGTAAATCTCATTTCACCAGCAAGTCCTTCATTGTAATAGGCTTTCATCTTCCACAGTATCTTTCACTAAAACTGACACTTAAAAAAATAACTTAGAGACAGTTCAACCTTTAATTTCTGGTAGTTTCCTTCTTTTTCTAGAAAGGAAATAGATATGTATTTATATCTATGGCAGAATATTCTTTAGGGTACAGGAGATAGTACCAGAAAAAGATTAATATGTTATGGTCTTATTGTACAGTAAATGGTCAGAGAAACTTTAAGCCGGCATGTTTTAGCTGTAAAAGTGAATTTGGACCTCCTGAATCAGAGATGCTATTTTACAGACTCTGGACTTGGAGAGGAGGAGACCAAATGGTGAGTGCTGTCTGTAGTGGCCCTATGTGATATCTGCCATGTCACAAAGGGTTGCTGAAGTCCCCCCACACATCTGGAGGCAGCAAGGCTGTGAGCAACACGTCCTTCAACTCGTCCTTGAAACCCAAAGCCCTTGTGCAGTGTGTGGCTTGTGAGTGCCCCGGTGGCTGTGGCCTCAGTCTGCCTCCATTATGCAGAAGGAGAGGCAGAATAACAGCATGACTGTAGGGCTGGCTAATCACTCGGGGGCCTTGTCCTTCTCAAGGACCTTGGAGGCAAGTTTGCGCAAATAGGTTGCTCTTCCAGACCTCCGCGTGGACTAGAGCTGAAAAGCACCATCTAAATAGTTAAACAATAATACAGGCTCTAAGTACAGCTTGTGGCAATTTATAATTGCCACTTCCACATGGCACTAAATGCTAATGCAAAAAATACTGAGGGCTCCTTTCTAATACATTTTAAAGCAAAATTGGAAACATATTTCTGTGTAACAAGTCACTAGGCATAACTTCTTGGGGAATAATGGTCAGTGTTTTATGGGATTGCTTGTTAAAGTTGTTTCTAAATGGGAAGGACCCCAGGGAAGCTGGCATGAACAGTAAACATTCAAAGGAATAATTTGTGGTGACAAGCGATTCCTTCAGTATTTATTTAACATTTAAAATTTGTCTGAATGGAAAAGGAGGCTAAAGACAGCCTGAGTCTCTGCTTTGCTCCTGACTGCCTTCTCTGTTCATCACGGGTTTTTCCAGGTTAAGGAACCTCCCGGGATGCTGGCAGGAGATAGCCCAGCTGATTCCTGGAAGCCATAAACACAATCTGCTTTGCTTATTGTCCTGCGTGGTTAGCTGTGCTTGCGCCAAACTCATAACACGCACCATGCTTTGGGTCGTTTCCCTTCCCCTAGTGAAATGCATAGGAGCCGAGTTTGTTCCGTAAACACTTCATGCGCTGCGCATTCCGGGGGCAGCACTGCCGTCGGGATGCAGGGCGGCGCGCTGCCCTTGAGAGGGGGTTTCGGCGTGGAGGGAGGCGCAAGGGAAAGCGGCTGCGATGCGGCTGCCCCATCCCGGTTCCGGTGCTGAGGCTGCACCCTTGCAGATCAACTCCAGACCCGTGTGAGAAGCTTGCAGCAAAACAAACCCATAATCAAGGTGACGACTAGATTTTTATACAGAGCTCCTAAATTTTGTCATGAATTTCACATCCTTATGAACTTCACATCCTCCCTTCATTCTAAAATCCACACCATTCCCCCCATCTCTCTTAGGATCTCCAATTCTGTAACCATGCAAAGAAGGAAGCCTTTAGTACAGTCTTTCAAATATATGATATTTCTTCTGCCACTGCCAAACAGGATTTGACAGGAACAGAAAATATACATGACTAATATTATTTCTTTTCTGAATATGCTCCCAGACTGATTGATGGCGACAGTCCTTGGAGAAACTCAGAGCATTGAATGGGTAAATTTTAATCAAATTAAGATAAATAAAAACCAGACGTAGAATGGAAGGCAAATACAAAAAAGTTTCTTCAAGGCCAAACAAGATCCATTTTTGAATTCATAATTAATAGTTAGGGAAGAGATTTTTCAGCATTACCCAAGATCTATAAACTCAAGAAAATAAATCCAAATAAATTACTGTGTTTTAAAACACTGACAGTTTGACTAACACGGGCCTTTTTTAAAAAAAAAGATCACATGGCCAGTTTCTTCTTGATTACTTGCCTATTTTCTCGGTGTTTAATCTTCGTAAACACAACTAATGTTAACATTTGTAAGGGTTTAGTTTTTTCTTTCTTTCTTTCTTTTTAAGAATAGAAATATCATGGTCTTTTTGCAATTAATGCTTTCTACCGGGGAAAGAGGAAGGAAATTGGTATTTGCATTGTATTTCCAATTGTTAGACCTTCTGAACTCAACCTTCATGCTACTTGCATGTTAACTTCTGCGCCTCTCTTTGCATGTCTTTGTTAGGAAAAAAACAGCACACACGGAAAAAGTCAAGATATCTTATCCGATTGGAACAAAGGGCATTTAACCTTCGTTCCCATTGCTTGGCAATTGTTCCTGATTTCTGAATGAGCAAAAGAATAATTGATTCATGGTTGAAAAGTGTGTTCATATAGTCTGTTTGCCCTCCAACTGGGGCCCACACAGCTGCTTACTGCTACAGCCCTTGTGGGAGAGAGTTTGAACCATTTCTTTATTGAAATATGCCAGCACAGGGCTGGTGTTACACAGGCAGTCTGGCGCAAGTTCCTCTATGAAAGTTTTCCGGTCTGTGGAGGTATAACATAACCTGAACCCTCAGTATGACTACGAGTAATGGGAGTACTTTGACACACAACTCAGTATTTTTTATCCCGTGCTTGAAATACATTGTATTAATCTCATGTTTAAACAGGGTAGTAGGGGGTTGGAATTTATTAAAGATCCAGGTAAAATTCTCACTGCACTAATTTCAAAATTCTTCTTGGCTTTCAGGAGACAGAATTTCTTTCTCAGGTTGCTTGACTTTGTCAGTAAAGGAAATACTGTGAAAATGAATGAAAAATATGAATATCTGGATTGTGTGGATACTGTGTGTATGCAGAGAAACACCAAAGTCCCATTAGAGTTACAATTAGAAAATATTTATAGTTTGTTCACAGTGTCAAAGAAACGGTAAAGATATTCTCAGTTTTTGGGTACATAGGGAAAATGGAAAAAGGAGAAAAGAGGTGTTTAGGTGTGCAGCTCTATCTACGCTGATTTTACACTGTTTTTGCACGAGTGCTGCAGGAAGTTCCTAGCAGGGATCTGGCTAACTGGAGGGCAGACCAGCGGCCTGGAAGGCCATGCCTGGGCTCTTGGATCTATCTCTTTTCAGGCCAGTTGGAAACGTTAATCATTCCCATCACTGTGTGAAGCGTGCAGGTATCCGTTATAACCACACACACTGTCATATGTTTTTGCTTCCTCTCAGCACAGGGCTCGTGGCAGGCCTCCAATATCCTCTTTGTGTGTTATTGTACTGCTTTATTTCCCCATAGCTGAGTGTGAGGTTCTTTCTCCTTTGAAATGATTTCCCATGCCATTCGTAGACCTTGGTCATGTTCCAAGTCTTCCCTAATCAATCTAGCATTGTAGGATGTCAGCTCTCATTTTCTTTCCGATGAGCTTATGTGACTATACATTTTATATCTGTGGCATAACAGTCTTCTTTCTGTTCCTGACTCTTGTTCATTAGTTCCTTTCTTCCCCGAGAGATTTTCTTCTCTTACTCTTTGGCCTCTTACTGAATCATCACCACCTCCTTCTTCCTCTGTATCGTGTAGCTGTGAGAATATTTTCAAGCAAAGGCAAACCAGCAAAATGTGTCTTTCCTGCTGTTTTTGCACTTATCTCTGAGGTTCTGTGCTCAGCCTTGGGAAAAGGTGCATAACAAAAGGAGCAGTCTATAATATTACTTTAGGCCTGTTGAACAGAAGCCAAAACAGACATAAATCTAGAGTAATAGCGAACTTGTCAGGATTCCTCGGGTGAAAAGGCTGATACTAGCTTCAGGGCCAGACCGTGCCCTAAGCTAAGTTCATTCTGTGAAAGCTTAAGAAAAGGCCTGATTTGGATTTTTTTTTCTTGTTTCCCTTCCTTTAGAAAGGCATCTGTCCTTACGCAAGGCTGGTTTGGGGTTTTACCATGGGGCATCAACAGCGTTTTAAGGTCACCTCTCCAAATCGCCACACGATTGCCGGTGGCCAGCTCTGCCGGGACCCGTGGCACCCCAGGTAGCTCCGAGCTCCTGCAACCCTGCCAACCCTGCTCCCTGACCCACCGCCCCACACGCGCTGCAGGGAGCACCCCCATACCGCGTCGGTGGGGCAGGATACAGTGCTCGGCTAGGTAAGGATTAAACAAAGGAAGAACAGATGTACGGTTGTCCTCTCCTGGATTCGTTGTGTGGTGACTATGGCCGATTAACTGGAGTTAATTGGCTTTATATGGGTAGGGCCTCTGTTTCCCAGCTGATGTTGTATGCTGAGGTAGAGCATTAGGTCAGATGGGTTAATTTTGTAAAAGGGAATCATCAGCCAGTAAGAGCTGGGTACAGCATGTTCTGGCTGTGATCCTTTCTTGCTTCTTTCTTGGCTGAGGAAGACTGGCAAAAACAAATATTTTCATTATTTTGTTTGTGTCCCTCCTCTTCTCCCTCCCCCCCCGCCCCCACACGTCCTTTAATGTGTGTAAATAGTGGTTCTTGGGATGATCCAAAGCTTGATTTTTGCAAGGGGAAAAAAAGACGAATTTGTTAGGATTGAGACAGCATAATGGAATAATCCTCTGTTTGTCTGGAACAAATTTTATTAGCAAACGTTTTCATTTATCACAGGAGAGAAATAATTGCACCATCAGCATATATGGAATAATACGTTCATCCTAACCTTTTTTTTTTTTTTGGTTAACTATTGCCTTTCTTTTGATTTTGAGCCAGCGTATACTTGCGGGGAATTAAGGGAAGGAAATGCGAACAAAGCAGGATGACTGGTCAATAAACACCATGGTGATAAGGTTTCATGTTCTTCCTTGCCGGGAATAGTGCATCAACGGACCCAGTGTGATATATTGTACCAGGGAGGACACAGTCCTCATTGTAGTCACAAGAGGACATGTATTCTAAGCAAAGCTGACGTTTTGGCAGGCAGGGAGATGAAGGGAGACATACGCCAATACGTGATAGTGTTTTGCATTAGATGGGAGTCTCCGGCTGTTATCCAAAAATAATAGCCGTGATTTTTGTCCAAGAGAAAGGTAAATCTGCAGAAGAGCTAAAAGGAAACAACGTGGGGGCTTTTGCACCCAGGCGCGGACCGCATCCATCTTCTGTGAGCACATGCAGCCGGGAGAGCCATGGCAACAGGAGCGCTGTTTGCTGGCGTCGCTAGTGGAGCGCGGCGCGCGCCCGGCACGATTCCCTCTGCTCCGTGTGCGAGCCGAGCAGGAGCATCGTGGCATTCGGGGGCACAGTTGGCGCTCGGGGGCACCATCTCCGGCGCTTGGCAGCACCCCTGGCACTTGGGGGCATCGCTGGGGCTCGGGGGCACCCCTGGCACTCAGGGGCACCGCTGGGGCTCAGGGACATTGCTGGGGCTCGGGGGCACCCCTGGCACTTGAGGGCATTGCCGGAGCTCGGGGGCATCGTGGGGCTCGGGGGCACCGCTGGGGCTCGGGGGCACCGCTGGGGCTCGGGGGCACGGCTGGGGCTCAGCTGCGGGTACCTGCAGCTGCTCCTGCCCCCCGGCGCCTGCCGGGGGCACGCGGCGGCTGCGGCTTCCCACCGCT